>JARJHM010000203.1:0-455983 GCA_033356055.1 Carex pumila
GGTAGTTGTTGCACACAAATTCTTTGGATGATTCAATCCCTAAATGATTATGAAATTCGCTTCCGCAATGTACCAATTATGTGTGACAATACTAGTGCCATTATGATATCCAAAAATCCGGTCCTTCATTCTAGAACCAAGCACATAGAGATAAGGCATCATTTTATTAGGGATCATATAGAAAAAGGTGAAATTGAACTCATACATATCGACACCAAAGAACAAATTGTCGATATATTCACAAAACCCCTAAACACTCAACAACACAATGAATTGAGATTTAAATTAAGCATGCTTGAATTTAGAGAATAAACATATTCATAACTTATTTCAAAATAATCATTTGCAATCAAAATAGTTCATTTAAAGAATGTTCTACAGAAATAAAATGTTATAACGTTTTTGAAAACGTTGGTGATGTTTTATGAAACTTCAAAAGTCCGAAAGGTGCACCAAAACGTTATACAAACGTTTCAAAAACATTCCAATGTTTTAGAAACGTCACAACGTTTTTATAAACGTTGCAACGTTTGTTTGACAAGGGGCTAACATTATAAAAGTTTCATTCAAAACGTTGGTAACATTTGTAAAACGTTACAACGGTTACCTGACAAGGGACCAAAATTGCAAAAATTACAAATGAAAACGTTGTAACGCTTTCCAAATGTTGGTAACGTTTTATGAGACTTCAAAAGTCCGAAAGCTTCACAAAAACGTTACACAAACGTTACAAAAACGTCATAACGTTTTAGGTAAAAACACAGTGTTTTAAACAAACGTTGGTAACGATTGTAAAATGTTGGTAACGTTTTATAGCGAAAAGGCGTTATATTGGATCCGGACCCGTCCCTTCCTAATCTTTTCTCTCCAAAACCTCCCTTCTCTTCCTCCATTTTCTCTTCTTCTCTACTCCGCCGTTCTCTCTCTCTCTACCCATTCCGGCCATCTTACTCCACCAAATCAAGAAATTTTTCTTGATTTCTCTTCTCCTCTCTTCTCCAAATCTCATTTCTCTCTCTCTATCTCTCTCTCTCCAAAACCCTAGCCTAAACCCTAGACGCAAATCCGGCGATCTGACCGTTGGATTGACGATCCGGCTTCACCACTGCACTTCTAGGGCTCTCCTCTTCTCGGTTTAGCGCTTCACTTATCAATCATATCCAATTACCTGAAGATGCAGAAGTATCCTTCCCGACCAGTTTGGTTGACCACTTGACAAGAATCGGGTGGGTCCATGGTCATTCAGAATCGGGTCTGAGGCACTATGAACCCGATGCAAGAGCCATCAACCAATGGATAAACCATCCGGAAGCCCTACCCAATCAATATTGGGATCCAGAAGAAGAAGTGGCACCAGCTCAACCTCAACCTCAACCTCAACCTCAACCTCAACCTCAACTACAATTTGTGCCACAAGCGGGTGCATTTGTCCCTCCACAAGGTCAAGAAGCGCAAATGATGTGGTTTTGTCAACAAATGCATGCTCAAAGTCTTGAGATTCAACGGAATCATCAAGCCACGCTAAGGAGGTTCGACAAGCTTGAAAATGCGCAAATGAAGATTAGGCAACAACTGCAAGCACATGCTCGAGCTCTCAATACGCTTGATGAAGCACAATCCAGTCTCTCCAATCGCTTTATCAAGCAATGGTCCCTCGGGAAGCCCGGCACGAGCACGTGAGCATCTGGTTGAGGAAGAAGACCTGGATGATGAAGAAGAGGACATCCCAATTGAAGGTCAAGAAGAAGTGGCCGATGCACCAAACGACCCCATGAATGACGAGTAGGCCGCACTAGTTTCAAAATTAGAAACTTGCTAATTTAAAATTGTGTGTTAATTGCATGAATTGTTTGTTGATTGCATGTTTAATTTTAATTGTTTGAATTGCTTTTAGTTTAGTTATGTTAGTTGAATTGTTGCTTTGAAATGGTTTAAATTTGTTTTGAATTGTTAAATTGGTGAATTTCAACTAGTTTAATTTGATTGAATTGCATGACTTGATTGAATTGTGTTATTGGAAATTTGGTGTGGATATGTATGAGATGTAGATATCTTAAATATGGTGTATGAATTGCTAACTTGTAAGGGGCTATTTTGCGAAATTGTAAAATTGGATATTTTGGCGCCTTGACAAGTCTTATTAAATTGCTTGGATTGCATGAATCGAAATGTCTTATATGCATGGTTTATGCATATTGATATATATAAGTTGATATGGTGAATTGAAATTGAATTGTCTTGCATGTTAAAGTTATGCCCTCAACTTTATTTTTATTTGAAAATTATTGTTACTATATTACTAAATTAAGAGAGAGTGCATAATTTGAGGGGGAGCACTTTAAATTAGTGCTAATTTTTCACCCTTTAGTCGATTTCCAAAAGGGGGAGAAATTGGTACAAATGGATTGAAATGCAAAATAAAAATTGGATTAACTAATTTTTGAAAATTTTCGATTTATGCACTTACTCACATTATATGTTTTTGCAAATCGCGAAAAGGGGGAGATTGTTGTTCGTACAATAATCTTTTACGTCTATTTGACTAATTTGCAAAAACATACAATTATTGAATTTTACGATTTCTTCTATTTTTGAGAACATATAGGTCCAAGAAGAGTAAGAACTGCGATATAATAAGCTTGGACTGAAGAAATCACGAAGACTTTTATCAAGAATACAAATTGTAAAATCAAAAGCTTGGTAAAGTATGTTTGAGGTTGATTAAATTGGGATAAAACGTTATAAACGTTTTCAAAACGTTGGTAACATTTTATAATAATCAGTAGCAACAAACTGATCAAAAGAAGAATCAAGTTATAACGTTATACAAACGTTGTGACGTTTTACAAACGTTGTAACGATTAATAGCTTTAGAACTGCTGAAGCACAGCTGAACTGTACCAACATGAAACGTTGTAATGTTTATAAAACGTTGTAACGTTTCTAAAACGTTGCAACGTTTCAGGAATAATTAAGCTTCAAATAACTTCTATTTTGATCAAGTTTTTACAGGTTAAAACGTTGTAACATTTTATAAAACGTTGGTAACGTTTTACTAAGCTGTCAGAGATTTAAAACCCTAAAATCGCATTTGAATAAAACGTTGTAACGTTTAATAAAACGTTGGTAACGTTTTATGTCAAACAGCTCATTTTTGAGCTGCCACTATAAATAGACTGAAGGGATCACTTTCAAATCTATCTCAGCCGACCCTAATCATTTTAAAAGTGATTTTCTGAGAGCTTAGCCTACTCCATTGTTGTGAGAGCTTAAAACTTCAAAATCCCTCAAGCAACCTCAAACCTACTTCACTAATCTTGATCTAGATTAGGTTAGAGTAATCTATTGAGTATTTCTCTTGTGTTCTAGATAATTGAGACCTTGTTCTCATCTCTTTGAGTTGGCCGTTTGACTTCCCGCTTGGTGTGTAAGGGCTCAACGGTTCACAAGTTGTAATCCTTTCGTATTGGGTAATAGAAAGGCGCACCACTCAAGGTTGCGAAGTTCCGGAGACGTAGGCCTTTGTTTTGCCGAACTCCGTTAACATCCCGCGTGTCAAATTTCTCTAAACTCATCTATTTAATTTCAATTGCAATTTAATTTCAGTTTTTGAGCAATTAGAGGTGCCCCTAAGTGTAAATACTAAAATTAAACTATATTGAGTGTATTGATACTAATCACTTATTATAATCAATATATAAAGCGGTATATATCAAATTCTCAAACTAATAATAGAATTGGGCCATGTAAAGTATGGACTATTTATTATTTTCTCCTAATTCTATGATATTGCCAATTAAGACATGTAAGGTTTTAATGTGTCAGTATATTAAAATTGACTTCTTTTGATAGAGTATACTTTAGCTTGAACATTACAGGAAAAAAATAGGATCTGATTACACATCATATTAGATCTACGGAGAGAATTAAAAAAAATACAAATAATATATATTTTTTACACTAGTTTTTTTCTCACTTTTTCACAAGCTTATCATTTGGGAAAAATAAGGTCAGAGTAGATGTTTTATTCCTAGCTCCTATGTGTTAGAGAATAGAAAAATAACGCATAATATTGTAAGAATGGGAATTGAAATTGGGGCCTCCGAACAGTTCAAGAAAACAAATATGGATAAATTCATTTTTTTTCCAAGAATAAGTATAGGAACACTTGCTGCCGAACAGGTTGGATTGTCTGGATTCAAAGTGCTCACCGTTCGTACTAATATCGAGATATAATCTCAATAAAATAATCAGATGGTGCATATAGTTCTCACTTTATTCCATTTTGTGTCTAATTCCAACCAAACGGTGAGAAAACATCCATACTTTTGTTCTCCCAAGTCAAGCTAAACAAATATTAATTAAACTTAAGGCATCTGCAGAAATTTAATCTACCAACTAACCAACTTCTTCCACTTTGTTTTAGGAGAATTTCATGTATATCCCTCAAAAATGTCAAAATAACGTATTTCCTCCTCTTAAATTCATAATATCATTTACCATTGTAAATCTCAAAAACTCACAAATTTATTCATTTTATTGCCCTTTCTAAAAAAAAAAAACTAATTTTAAATTTAAAAAGTGCCAATTATATTTTTTTATTAAGAAAATAAAAAATATGTAGCATGTTTAAGAAAAAAATGGTATTCTAATTGGTTGGTTTTCGAGGACAAATGAGTCATTTTTCTACTTTTGACGCATACAAAATGTGATTTAGGTATATACTTGTGTGAGTTTTAAAAGTATAAAAATGAACCATTTGCCATTGGAAAACCGATCAATTAGAAGACTGACATTTTTATGAAACATGCTATATATTTTTCTATTTTTAATAAAGGGTAAAATAGATATTTTATAAATTTAAAATGAGTATTAATAGAAAAGGCAATAAAACGGGTAAATTTGTAAATTTTTGAATTTAGAAGGGTAGATATGATACTATGAATTTTAGAGGGGGGGAATATGCAATTTCAAAAAAATTTGAGGGATATACATGAATTTGTGCCCATTTTATTTTAGTATTGAGTTACTAACCACAAATTCCCTTTTTGTCCCTTGTTAACAGAACCCCCCTATTTGTGCAATTTATAAAAGGTGCTGTTTTTGAATCTCCTTTACAAATTCACTTCTATTAAACAAAAAAAACAATATGTGTGTTTGACAAGTAAAGTAATAGTAATTTAAGTATTTTAATGCTTTAACGAAATGTTTTGAGGTACTTTAAGGTGAAATAAAATAAAAATATCTTTAAAGGCGAAGTAATTAAAATTTCTCAACTTTTAACATTTTTTATAAATCGGATCATTTTGTCCAATAATACTCCATTTATTTACTTTACCATTTTCATACATCAATTCTTAAAAATATCTTAGTATCTACTCATTTTAATTGTACTTCACTTGTCAAACATAATGAATATTCTTTTTTTTGTTGGTTCATTTAAAAATATGCCCCCTAACCTCTTTAGAACAAGAACAACGCTAGCTAGTACATGCTAATACATGCTTTTACCGATTTTTTTATTTTTATCCAAAATTTAAATTAAATTTCAAAAATTAACCGGTTTGACTGTGAAATTTTAAATCTACCCAACCGCTTAACCGTTAGTCGGACCAAATTTCCAGTTAACGGTTAACCGGACCCTAGGTTCGGTTAACGGTTTAGCGGACCAAGGGTTCGGTTAACCGTTTAGCGGACCAAGGGTATGGGTTTGGTTAACGGTTTAGCGAACCAAGGGTTCGGTTAACGGTTAACCGGATTCGTCGGTTCGGTTAACCGTTAACCGAACCCAATTTTTTTTATTTTTTTACTTTTTTTTAAAACAGAAAATTTTAAATTTTTTTATTTTTCTATTGAAAATATATATGAAAATTTGTATTTAGATTTATCAAATTTACACCAAAAAAATTTGTAAATCAAATATGAAATTAAAATTATAGAAAAATTTAAATTATATATGAAATTTAAAATAATATGTATATGTATATGTATATGTGTATGTGTATGTGTATTTTTCTATAATTTTAAATTTCATATTTGATTTACAAATTTTTTTGGTGTAAATTTGATAAATCTAAATACGAATTTTCATGTATATTTTCAATAGAAAAATAAAAAAAATTAAAATTTTCTGTTTTAAAAAAAAGTAAAAAGAATAAAAAAATTGGTAACCGTATATTATTTATGTATATGTATATGTGTATGTGTATGTGTATGTGTATGTGTATTTTTCTATAATTTTAAATTTCACATTTGATTTACAAATTTTTTTGGTGTAAATTTGATAAATCTAAATACGAATTTTCATGTATATTTCCAATAGAAAAATAAAAAAAAATTAAATTTTCTGTTTTAAAAAAAAGTAAAAAAAAGTAAAAAAATTGGTAACCGTATATTATTTATGTATATGTATATGTATATGTGTATGTGTATGTGTATGTGTATGTGTATTTTTCTATAATTTTAAATTTCATATTTGATTTACAAATTTTTTTGGTGTAAATTTGATAAATCTAAATACGAATTTTCATGTATATTTTCAATAGAAAAATAAAAAAATTTAAAATTTTCTGTTTTAAAAAAAAGTAAAAAAAAAAAAATCGGGTTCGGTTAACGGTTAACCGAACCAACGAATCCGGTTAACCGTTAACCGAACTCTTGGTCCGCTAAACCGTTAACCGAACCCATACCCTTGGTCCGCTAAACCGTTAACCAAACCCTTGGTCCGCTAAACCGTTAACCGAACCCATTGGTCCGCTAAACCGTTAACCGAACCTAGGGTCCGGTTAATGGTTAACCGGTTTGGGTAGGTTTAAAATTTCACGGTCAAACCGATTAATTTTTTAAATTTAATTTAAATTTTGGATAAAAATAAAAAAATCGGTGCTTTTATGCGCAGGTAATTTGTCAGTTCTACTTTGAGATTTCTAAGCAGCTAGCTTCTGATTAGCAATCTTTAATTCAGAACTTCTATAAAGATTTAGATACATTTTCTTACGAGGGGATCACTTAAAAATTTTATGCTTTTATTCAGAACTTCTATAAAGATTTAGATGCATTTTCTTACGAGGGGATCACTTAAACAATGTTTTATTTTGATAATTTTGACAAATTTGAAAAATAAAACTTAAATTTAATATCCAACATTATAACGATTTTATATATATTATTCACATATCATATCATGTTTATAAAAAAAATGACAAAATTTGGTATATGTTTTATCATGTGACTTGGAATTTTTCTATCTAAAATTAACAATCTTTGATGTATCAGCAAACAATATTTAAATTGTATGAAGCTTAATTGTTAGACTATTTCAATAACATACTTATAAATTTTATTTTTTCTTTTAATTTTTAATTTTTAATTTTTTATTAATTGACAAGACTATCAAAATAATCATTGTCAAGTGATTTCTCGTTTTCCTTTCAATGAATTCTTCCTTTGCGACCACAATTGTTTTGACATAGTATGGTGGTCTTTTTTAAGATGCTCTTTTTTTTATTTCTATACAAAGTAATAACGATCAACAATACTCTTCATCAAATATAAATGTCGAATCATGACATGGTGTATAACTCCAATTTGCTCGTTAATTGGATTGTGACAACAAAAAACAAGCAGAAGCCAAGACATGTAAAAAACAAGCAAAGGCAAAACATGCAACTTTGGTCTGAAACAAGGTATTATCATACATTACAGCAAATAAACACCCATAGATTGAGAATGTTAGCTTGAATTTCCTTTTCTTTTCTTTTTTAAATTCTCAATTCACACACTATTTTTTTCCCCTAGGGATGCGACGGTAATATTCCTTCCTCATTGCTTTGGGTATTTCATTTGTCTGGTAACTGGTATGAACAAGATAACAAGCTTTTCAAAAGATGCACACTTAATCTCTTTTTTTGTTAAAGCCCGTAGGAAATTTTATTGAATTAAAAGAGTTATAAACTAGTTGTTATATAAGATTAGATCACAAGTGTATGAGAAAACATACAAAAGGAGTATGTGCATCATGTTGAAATCAAATTGGTTATCCTTGCTTGATGAAAATTATAAGACCCTAATAATTGTTTCCTCGGTGCGCATAGTTGTTGCAGTTCTTCTGACATATTATATTGGTGAAGGCACTAAATCAAAACAGATCAGAAACTAAATCAACTGAACCAAACAGTCACCACTACGAAGTTCCAAGCAAGACACTGAATCAAATTAGACCGAAAACTGAATTAACCGGATCAGAACAGTCACCACTCAGAGGTCCCAATAGAGATTCGCCGGTGTGAAAGCCAAAAAAAGGAAAATAAAAAAGGAGAAGAAAGATAGCACATAGTAAACACCAACAGACAGCAACATATAAAGTATCTATATTTATAACTTAGTGTACCCACTCTAACATTGGCAAAGGGGGAAAGAAGAGTTCGAAAGTAGAAAAGAAAAAACAAACAGCTTGTCATGACAAATAGAAACCCCTAGAATGGCGAAGCAAAGAGCTAACACCAGATCTAGGAAGCAGAAGCACCGAAAAACAATGACTAGATCCGCTAGACGGAAGCACATATTTGACTGAAAACGAAACAACAAGTAGTGATCAGATCTACTAAGTAGAAACACCAAAATCAATGATTGGATCTCCTGTGCAAATGTGTGTGGATGATTTTGGAGGGAGGGGGGCAATCGCCCTGGTGATTTTAAATCGCCTAATGGTGTCTCCAAGAAGCAACACCATCTCCAAAAAGATACACACTTTATCAATCAAATTTTGACGAAATTTTTATTATTACTATAATTAAAAAAAACAAAACACCAACATTTTAAAGGAATTCCATCAATACTCAGGTCACAAAGTCAATTTGCGGCTCCATTTAATAGAGACCGCACAAACGATTCCACAGAGTCAAACTGGAGTCCGCAGATTCAATCTACAGTCCTAGTTATACCTTTTTTTTTTTCTTTTTTCTACTTGAAATTCGTGTTATGCAATGATTTTAACCTCATTAAATTAGATAGAGATTCTGCTATGAGATATCTCAAAATGTGAGCCTTTATGTAAACAAAAATATATATATTGTGGGCCGCGGATTTAATCTGTGAACTCCGATCTAGATTCATGGATCAGCTATATGGTCCTCATTAAATGAATCCGCATATTGGATCTGCTGTCTAAGTAATTTTTGAATTCTAATTAAACGAGGTGTTTTGGTAAATTTTTTAACATGGTAATAATAAAAGTTTGGGCAAATTTTGTCCGGAAAGTAACCGGAAAGAGAGGAATTCAGGAGGAGACAAGGAGAATGAAAAGGAGTTAAAATATCTTTATTGGGCGACGTGAAGTTGTAAAATAAAAGGATTAGTAAGTTAATACTTCTTGAACTAATCTTTTGTGTAGAGAATAATTCATAGTGAATTTACTCTTCGACGCAAAAAAAAAAAAAAAACATGAAATGCAAGAGATATAAAAATCTGCGTTAAAAATAAGGAAGCTGATAATAATATCCGCGCTATAGTACTCGGAGGGGACCACTGAAAATTAAATGTGAAAAAATAACTTTTTCTGAGGACTGCAAAAACTTCACAATTCAATTTTTTTTGTTTCTAAAGTATTAATATCTATGCAATGAAGTATTTATACCTATGTACAGAAGTATTTATAGCTATGAGGTGAACAATTATTTATTGTACGGGTACTATAGCGTGAAAATAATAGTACCAGCGGGGGACCATCCAAAATTAAATACAGAAAGATAACTTCCTGCAGGGTCTGCAAAATCTCCACAATTTTAATTTTTTCCATATTATTAATATCTACGTAATATTTTTTCTTTCAAACGAGATCCATAATGACGTACTTTCAGACTCATTGTCGTGCAAGTATTTATACCTCGCCGTACAAGTATTTATACATATACTTGCAAGTATTTTTTACATATAACACTGAAAGTATTAATATCTAAGTATTAAAAGTATTTATGCTTATACATTAAAATATTTATACATATGAGATCAACTATTTTTGTTAGAGGAAGGTTGACGTAGGAATGATTGGAGAACTCCAAAAAGAATGATCATAACAAGTCACGCATTAAAGTATTAATATTTTTTTAAGTATTAATATCTTATTTTCTAAGTATTTATAACTATGAAGGTATAGATATCTAAGTATTTTTTACATATGACACTCATAATATTTTAGAAACTATAAAGATATACATATCTAAGTATTTTTTTACATATGACACTAAATGTATTTATATCTATGCATTGAAGTATTTATTCCTATGAAGTCAATTATTTTTGTTAGAGAAAGATTGACGCGAGAATTAGTGTGGGGATTGTAAAATGGAAACTATATATCTAGTAGGGACCATAGAGAAATGATGTTGTTTGAATTTTAAAATAATAATTAGTTGAGACTATATAATTAGTGGAGATCATAATATATTATTTCTCTAACTGCGGATACTGTAGTGCGGGTACTAAAATAATTATTCTAAAAATAAATAATCATTCATTTCTAATATGAGAATCTGCACGAATATTAAAGTAGCCCATAACTTTTATTTCATACTAATTTGGCAAAGATTCTAATGAGGCATTCCGAATCCAAAAAAATAATCATTCATTTCTACTATGAGAATCTGCACGAATAATAAAGGGACCTGTAAACCTTAAAAAATAATAATAATAAATAAATAAAGGGATCTGTAAATTCTGTCCGAGGATTGGCCTAGATTCAATCAGGATTCAAAGTCAAATTTTGAGTTATATAACAGCTTTACTTGGGTGTTATCTGTATTGGAAGAATAGTTTTATTTTATTTTATTTCCGTTTAAACAGCCTACCATGTGGACATTAAATGAAGTACTTTGCAAAATTTTACTTTTGAAGTACTTTTCTTATGCATTTTAATGTTTCCCTTTTCTTTCAAAATAATTGTGTGTAGTTGTTCACAACAACAATTTTGTTGGTTTTCTTTTGCCTTTTCTACATCTTATATCCGAACTAAAAACGTCTTGAATGGTCACTGACTTGCTATTGACCATCGAGCCTGGGCTATATATTAAATATGTGGAGTACATGATACTGTTTTAAATCATAACGGTCAATCTGAATCGTTCATCTTGTTCTCCATATTAATATGTGTTTGAAGATCAAATTTTACATTTTTTGAAAAAAAATTTAGATTTGTTGAAAATCACTGTTTTTGGATGGTTCAGAATTTTCAGATCAAGTGATTTTCTAAAAATCTAAAAAGATAGTAAAAAAAATTTCAAAAAATATAAATTTGGTCTCCAAACACATATTAGTATGGAGAACAAGATGAACGGTTCGGATCAACCGTTATAATTTGAAAACTCGAATATAAAGCCGTAGCAAGATAACAACCCGTGATATGCATAATACCATAGACTCACTCATTTAATTATATCACAATTGTATGAAATTGTATGAAGTTCAAACAGGATGTGATGTTTGTTGCTGGTACAAACAGGTACCATGTGGCATTCACAGCACATAGGTCGACACAGTTTCAACAGGGAGGGAACAGAAAAAGCCGAAAAGGGGACAAGGCTCAAGAGCTCCAGTTTGGTCGTCATTCAATCAAACAGCTCAATTAACTTACAAATCACAATAATCGGTCAAGCAACAATTATCTGTTCAATCATTTAGTCCCGATATCAAACAATTATAAATAAATCAATTTTCAAGTTAAAGGTCAAAGAAAGCGTCTAATTATCCACAGTCTTTTGTCCACTATTTGTCCACAGGTTTAACTTGCATAAATATTGTAAAATTAATTCTACATGCTGTATAATTATACAATATATCGCATAAAATATATCAGTTAATCACAAAACATTCAGCAACTATTTGAAGTGGTTCCATGATAGTTAGAAAAAGATTGCAACTTGCACAACATGACAAAATAAATGTACTTTCAAACTGTACTTTCGGAAATTACAGTTATAGGAAGTTATTGGCAGTTAGAGTTAGTTATTAGCAGTTATTGGCAGTTAGAGTTAATTATTAGCGTTCACACTGGGTTGAATCCTGTATACTGTAAAATTGAATCTTGTATACTGTAAAATTGAATCTTGTAACTGTAAAATTTTCAATTGAATCTTGTATACTGTAAAATTGAATCTTCTACACAGTAAAATTTACAATTGAATCTTGTATACTGTAAAATTGAATCAGTAGAACTGTAAAATTAAATCTTGTATACAGTAGAATTTTCAATTGAATCTTGTATACTGTAAAAATTAAATCTTGTATACAGTAGAATTTTCAATTGAATCTGGCATACTGTAAAATATATACTGTAAAATTGAATCTCGTATACTGTAAAATATTCAAATAATACTGTAAATTTTTAATTAAATCTTATATACTGTAAATAGACAGTTAGATGGAAGTGGATAAAATTGTGGACAAAACTCAGTTGACAGAAACATTTTCTCAAAATCAAATAAGACAATCTTGATAGAATTCAATATAATTAACAATTCATTTTTTCAACAAAATTTTACAGAACAATTATTAAACTAAAACTGACACATGTGCTAATGCAAAAAATATAAATAGTTACAGATTTGAACTATTAGAGCACCGGTAACAATCGGTACTAATTATGGGTGCATTAACAATAAACCAATCAAATAATCTGATTTATTCCAAACTTTTTTTTTATCACTTTTGTGAAATTTAATGGAAGAATATGTGATTTTGCTATTTTTTAAAATTTAAGAATATGTGATTTATCTTTCCTTCCTCCAATTAAGATCCAGGAATATATAATTTTTCCAATCGACTCATTTGTTATCTTTCAATTAAAATTGTCTGAACGATAGAACCGGTAAAAATTAAATTTTTTTAAGTAGATTAATAAGAATATTTTTACTATTTTTAATACACAATTTGCACTATATACTCGACAGATCTTAAAAAAAATACTAAAAATTCTTTTTGTGTTAAATTTTATTGATTTTCTCAAATATCTTAATACGTAGTGACTAAAATATCAAAAAAAAATATATAATACTTAGAAATATAAGACATTTATATATCATAAAATGATTTGTTATGTTAAAATATTGTTCGCTTCATTAATTTATAAGAAACACTTATGAAAAAAAAAATCAATTGATTATATTATTAACATTAAAAAAACATTAATTTTATATGTTGATGGTATGTTTACACATACTAATAATTAACTCCTGAGTAAATTGACTAAACTATGATACTCACATGAGGAGGGTTCAAATGCCTCCATGTTTTTGTGGCTCCATCATGCCTCCATCATTTTCAAAGTTCAAACAGTCAATCAGAACCGCTCAACCTAACCTCCATACTAAAATATGTTTGGAGACCAAATTTTATATTTTTAGGAATTTTTTTATTATTTTTTTAGATAAGTACAAAATCAGTAAATTTGAACCATGTAAAAACAGTATTTTTCTTACCTATCTAAAAAAATAGTAAAAAAATTTCTAAAAATATAAAATTTGGTCTCCAAACATATTTTAGTATGGAGGTTAGGTTGAGCGGTTCGGATCAACTGTTTGAACTTTGAAAATAATAGAGAAAGATGGAGGCATAATGAATGCACAAAAACATGAAAACATTTGAACCCTCCTCTACTCACATAAAAACTTCTTAATATTGTAAATAATTTTGGTTGAAACATATTAAACTTTATTGGTTTTCTCAAATAAATTAATATATAAATGAGTAAAATATCAAGAAATATAATGAAAAATATAAGACATTTTTATATCACATAATGAGTTAGAATGATTTCAATTGTTGGTTTCATAAATTTATATGTAAATCTCATGACAAACTTTTCAATTGATCACATCATTAACATGAAGAAACATTAACTTTATATGACTATAATATATTTACAGATAATAATAATTAATTCATGACAAAATTATGATGATCATCTAGTAGAGACTTCTTACAATTGCAAATAATCTTGAATTTTTAGTTCTAGTAATGCACTTTGTGTTAAAAAAAGGTGGGGTCATTGGGCATATCAAGTGTGTATTTAGAATTTTGTTAATTCAAATCTTGGGAATTATAACATTAGTCTAAAGCTATCTGGATAAAACTTTTATAGTCTAACCAAAGACAAATTTTTAAAAGATTTAATCAAACTATATCAGGATAAATTAATGTAGTCTTTCTGAATTCTTTCAAAAAAAAAATGATCTTTCTGGAAACAAAAATACCAGATACTGAGAAGTGATAAAGGTAACTAAGCCCTGTCTTCTCCTTAACACTAATATCTAGATATAATCTCAATAAAATAATCAGATGGTGTATATAGTTCTCACTTTATTCCTTTTTTTAAGTGTCCAATTCCATCCAAACGCTGAGAAAACATTCTTTAAACAAATATAAATTAATTTAAGGCATCTGCAGAAAGTGAGTAAATCTACCAAATTCTTCCCTTCTATTTTAATATTGAGTTACTAACCGCAAATTCCTTTTTCGTTCCATGCTAACAGAACCCCCCAATATTTGTGAAATTTATAAAAGGAGCTGTTTTGAATCTTCTTTACAAATTCTCTTCTAATAAATCAAAATATGTGTGTTTGGCAAATAAAGTAATAATAATTGAAGTATTCTAAAAAGTATTTTAATTCTTCAGTGAAAGTGTTCAAGGTACTTTAAAGTGAAATAAAAGTAGTATCTTAAAGGTGAAGTAAAATTATTATATTTCTCAACTTTGACATTTTTTTTCCTCGCAACTTCACTTGCTAACATAATATATGAAGAAATTCTGATATTTTTATGTAATAATAAAATTTATTTGCTTTCAAACATCACCTGCTAACATATTCTTAAAAGTGTGTTAAATATGTATATATATATATATATATATATATATATTTTGTTGATTCATTCAAAAATATTATATATCATGTTTAGAAAAAATTACGAGATTTGATATATGTTTTATTTTATACCAAAACTTAAAATTTCACAGTCTAGATCTGAAGTTAACGTCCTTGCTGTATCATCAAACAAAATTGTATGAAATTTGATTGTTAGACTATTTCAATAATATATACTTATAAATTTACCTTTTAATTTCATTTTTTTAACTTATTGTCAAGATAATCAAATTAATTATTATCAAGTGATCCTACTTTACTTTGAATTCTTTCTTTGCGGTTCAAATATCTTGACATAGTATGGTGATCTTTTTTAAGACGCTCTTTTTAATTTCTATACAGAGTAACAACGATCAACGCTCTTTTTTACTCGTTAACTGTATCGTGACAAATAAAAACAAGCAAAGTCAAAACATCTATCGTTGGTCTGAAACAAAGCATACATTACATTAAATAAACACTTATAGGTTGAGGATGTTAGCTTGAATTTTTTTTTTTATTATTTTTACTTTTGAATTCACACTATTTTTTTCCCCAGGGATTCGACGGTAATATTCCTTCCTTATTGCTTTGAGTTTTTCATTGGTGTGATATGAACAAATCACAGACTTCCCAATGACTATTAAATTAAGATAATTAAAAAGATGCACATTTGTTCAACATTTGAATGTCGGTAAAGTAAACAGGAAGAAAAAAAAATTTCAGGAAGGAGAAGAAGGTAATAAAATATCTTTATTGGGCCTTTCTGAAATTATGAGGAACTAAGCTGTAAAATAAAACTATTAAGTTAATACTTCTTGATTTTTGTGTAGAGAATTAAGTCATGATGAATTTACACTTTCAGGAAGAAAAAAAAAATATTGAACTCAGGTTAAAAAAAATAATCGTTCATTTCTACCATGATTTACAACAAATTATACAGAACAGGTAAACCATTCAACATGTTTTCCGTAAATAGCAAAAATTAATCAAAATTTAAAGTTTAAGAAGTGAATAAAATGAGGTTTTCACATCACATGACAACTGGCCGTGTTATCCTCATTGAAGTACTCAGTAAATACCGTTGCCTGAGAATGAACCGGTGGAGGAGGAATATGCCGGTTCAACGGTGCTTCGTAATAGCCATTCTCTCTGTATCCGTATGGAATAGGCATGGAATAAGGGTTATTGATGGAGTGTAAAGGCATTGGCACCATTTGGTAATACATAGGTGGAGCATTTGAATTAACTATGCTTGGATTAATCATGTAATTCGGAATAGCCGTAACTATTGGGGAACAGATGCTGTCTCCATTGTTATTCTCCTTTGCTTCTTTGCTATCCTCCTTATTCTTTGGTTTCTTATCATCTTTATCGCCATTCTTGGTCTCTTTTCTTTTTTCGGGATCTTTCAGTTTTGATTTCTCCTTGGGGGATTTTTCGCCTTTAGTTTTTTCTTTTTCGCTCGTGTCATGTGATTTTGTGGTTTCTTCTTTTTGCGGTTTCTTGCTTTCTTGAGCTGGGATTATTTCGGCTGTCTTTCTGACTTTTGCGAGTCTCTTTAGTATAATCCGAACATCAAAATTACCAATTACAGTGACCTTTGGAAGAGATTGGTGTATCTCTGTTCTCAAAACACCTGAAAAACATGTAAGAAATTAATTTTAGAAAAACGGAGTATCAATATTTTGTTAGAGGCACAACCAGAAACACACAAAAGGCTATGAAAAGAGTACCTTTGATATCTAATGCTTTCTTCACCTTTCTCTTGCATCCATCACAGCAATTTACATTCACCCTGAGGTCAACACTCTGCACAGAATGTGAAATTTTGAGTTAGGGAGAGAGACAGAGAGAAGTACATCACGCCTGGTACTCTTTATCTCTATTGGTGGTACCAGAATGTACATCTGGCACCATTATAGTTCAACACAGTGGTACACTGGTACTGGTACATAGCTAGTGCAGGTCTGATAATGACTGGTACAGAGAGAGATGTTATACCTGGAGCTCCTCTTCAGCTTTGGCCATAGTTTGAACTAGGTAGAGACTAGAGAGAGAGAGAGAGAGAGAGAGAGTCTCTAGTCAAAAGTGGACTACTGTTATAGACAAGGTATGTATGCATCAGCTGGTTTCTCTACTTGATCTTATATACCCAAAATATGGTGGGGCCATTTTGGGAATATCTCTGCTTTGTTAAATTGGAAATTTGGAAGAAAGAAGAAGAAGAAGAATTGGAACTTGCCTTGAAGTTGCAAAAATGCCCTCTTGTCGTTCATATTGCAATTAAGTCCCCACCAAATTAATATCCCCAGATTTATAACATCACTATTTACATAATATAATCCTTAATTGGCATAGTCATTACTCATTACCCACGTCAATAAAAGAAGCGTGAGACCATGATATTTACAATGTGTATATTGGTTCGTGTTATTGATTCATTTGTTTATTTTCACGGTTCAAATAGTAAATACAAACTGCTCAACATGAACTTCATGTAAAAATGCACTTTGAAACTGAATTTATATATATTTTTTTTTATTATTATTTTAGATGGATAGAAAATCACCTAATCTTAAAGTTCTAGATCATCTGAAGATGGTAATTCTTTATATATCTAAAATAATAATAAAGAAATTCAATAATATTTCTGTATGGAAGCATCGTCTAGCAGTTATAACTATTTTAGCTGTCTACTCTTAGTTCAATCAAATTTCTAGAGATTTGCTCCAATACAACATATATAAATAAAAATATATTAAAAATTTGGAATTCGGTAAAACAAGCACAGTATTTGAAAATTAAGAATAATCAGTTATATTTCTTAGTAACAAATGTTAGTGTGTTAGATATAGAATGAGAGAAGTGAATATTTTTTATTTGGGTAAATTTTGCTGGAGTCACTAAACTTTGTTATTTGTCTCAAATTGGTTACTCAAATTTAATTTGTTTATTTTTAATCACTCAACTTTGTTATTTGTTCCAATCAAGTAATTTTATACTTTTTTCATCCAAAATCTTAACGGAATATTCACATTCCATTCAAAATACCATTTCATCCAAAATATTAACATAATGGGCATATTTCATCCAAAATACTAACGGAATAAACATATTCCGTTAGCATTTTAGATGAAAAAGTATAAAGGAATTTTATTGAGACAAATAATAAAGTTGAGTGAGTAAAAAGAGACAAATTAAACTTAGGTGATCAATTCGTGACAAATAACAAAGTTTAGTGACCTATGACGAAATTTACCCTTTCTATTTGGAAATCTTATTTCTGACATGTTATTACGATATTCAATAAAATAAAAAATGACCGTGCATATTTCTGGATGTATGGGAGACTTATCATTATGAAATATATAAGCCTCAAATAATCCGATCAATCGAATTATAATCGAACAAATAAACTGAACTTTAATTCAGTTAAACTCAGTTTATGATTAATAATACAAGTACTTGATTGATAATTAATGTACGAATATGTGTTTATAATACTAGCTAACATAATATATTCCATCATTTTGGTTAAACTCAAATCAATCAATATGAAAACTTCAATTTACAACCAGTAATATAAATACCAACTTGATAATTATTTGCTAATAGGTGTAATATACATTACTAGCTAATGTAATATTTCTTAACATTTGGGTTCCCTTAATTTGTCTAGTTTATGATTTTGAAACTAAATGAACTAAATAAACGGAAAAGCTGACCCAATATATGTATACTAATATAATTTGGTTAAAATCAAATTAATGGAAATATTGCAACACTCCTATGTAACCAGACCAAGTAATATTATATTAATTAAAACATCATTAACGACACGTCCACAAATTTACAACATGTGGCCAGAAAGTATGTTACCATTTCACATTTTTGGTTCACATATTATTAAAATCTTTACTCTTCAGCTGATAATTTTGTAACAATTGTATGATATAAGAGGGGCTTATTTAAAGAACGGTACAATCTTAATACAATTATTTATACATAGCAATATACCTCAGACAACTCATGAAATGTACGACGGTATCTAATGCATCGTCTACTTCCCTTTACCATTGTGCCCATATAATCCCTGGTATGAATTGTATATCAGGAAGGGCATTTTCGTCAAATCAAACCTCAACTTGTTTTTGCTCTTTTAAAAGCTAATAATCAGTGGTGACGCTAGAAGTTGATGATAGTCCCTAAAATGCCCAAGTCAAAGCATCTATAGTATGATGTTGATTCTTGATTTAATGTATAAATAGAGGGGCATATTGGGGATATCCCAGGAAAATTGATAATTTAATGAAGATTTTTTGGCAGAAAGGTATTAACGGACAAAGAAGCAATTGTACCAAAAATATATAACATGTTAGGAGAAGTGCAACACAGTCTAGCATAGAGCATGGAGAATAAAGTCCTTAATCATGCATTTTAATGATCTGTTCGCTTTAAATATTGTTTTCTAATTAGTCGCAAATAAAATTATATGGTTTTTATATCAACAGGAAACCCTTTTAGCTTGTAAATTGTACAATATCCCTTTTTTGTGAATTTTCAATTTGGGCCAACTTTAACACGGTGTATTATTCACTTCAAAATAGAGGCCACGGTTGAGTCTTTCCATTTTAGGCCATTAACACGGTGTATTATTCACTTAATAGCTACTCTAAAGCCCAGTACTTGGGGCTAGGATGACCATTCGATCAGAATCCTGACCAATTCAGAACCCATTAATATTCGTGCGGATTGCGATCAAATGGTTCGGATCCAAACTCAAATTTTGAGTTATACAAGGAATCCAAATTAGTCTGCATAGAAGGGTGACAGTACAAAAATACGATGCACCAACCCGTTTCGGTTTAGTGGCTCACACAATATCATTCTTGTTTCTCAGATTATATAGTGTTGAGAGAAAAACTAATATACACTTAAGTGTCCCATATACTTAATCCTAGAACCGTACGATTTCTTTAAAAGTTGTGGCTGCACGAATCTCAAAGCTAATCGTATGATTCTAGGGTTAAGTGTATGATCCACTTGATACACTTAAGTGTATATTAGTTTTGCTCTTGTGTTGAATCATCAACTGTCCAATGCTGATCTGACAATCCACAATTGATCTCCGAGTTATATCCTCAATTGATGCCACTGATATAAAGCTCAAAACATATTGTAGCACAAACAACACCAGAAATATGAAAGGCACAATATAAATCAAAATCTACATACTAATTGCTCCATGACTGATCTCAAACTTAAATAACTATAAATAAAATAATTAAATAAACATGGGACATGGGGAATATTAATATGAAATGAAATGTAAGATGCTCATATCATATGTCCCGGTCCTTGTGGCACTCAGGAGGCAGGACGGGGTAGCGGGATCGGTCGGTGCAGTAGTTATATATGGTATACTTGTTGTGAACCCATAGGAGTCTCCTGTATTGCCACCCATCTAAATCTTGGAAATCCTTCTGGTCCCACCATCGCATTCCCTGTACAATACAATAAAAATTAAATTTTAGTAATCAATTAATTCCCCCAATTAGTTTATCTAAATGCTCGGAAGTAAACTCTGTTGTACAGAAACTGTTCCATTGTCTCATTTTATCGAACTACTGTTAGCACTTGGCAGTACTTACCTGTGTAGCACAAAATTTAGCCTCAACTGACGCCTCACAACCGTCAATGTGGAAGCCCCGGTAGGAGGCCACGAAGGGGGCCTTGGACCAATCAGTTTTCTCCAGGCCACCACGTGTGGCCCAGTCATCAGCATTCCAGAGGCTGGAGTACAGCTTCATTGGTTGATTGAATGGGTATCGCACCCCTAGTTCCTTGCTGTTCTTGAACATCCGTATCGGTACATCATCCACAAAAAACCTGAATTTTACAAAAAAAAAAAAAAAGATAATATAATTGTACATTGCACGTTGAAATTTGAAAAGAGATTAAGGTCCAATAATCCTATTCACGCTTCAAGGTTTAATTTCTGGCCAAAAATTCTATAGGAATGCTTTTGGCACTAGTACAGTGAAGTTCCTCTTGGTACATCTTTGCTGGATTAGATACAAGTAGATAAAAACCAAGCGTAATAGTAGTCCTGTATCTGCTATGGTCCCTTATTGTTTCCTTATAGGAATTATATATGATTTCAGATAAGATGAGAGTGAAAATGCATATTTAATGCCACCAGTACTTTAAATGGTCAGAATTCCAGTAAGCACATTTAATTCGGAGAACAGGCAACAGGCCAATAGAGGCAGTTAATTATTGACAGTTCACAGGAAGGCAAAAGATTCCAATACAACCCCTGCTCATATTAACTACAGCAGCATTGTAAAAAGGATTGCTGGTTTTTTTACATGTACAGTTTACTAAGGGCCCGTTCAGTGAATAACTGTTCACCATGGGAAAAAAAAATTGCTCAGAGCTAAGTTTTTATTCCCACGGTGAACAGTAAAATTCAGTTCAAAATTTTTGATTCCCACACCCATTCTTATTTCCTACTGGGCTGCTGAACGGGCCCTTATTTCTACTTCTAAAAACCAACTTGAGTCTTTGGCTAAAACAAATAATTAATTTGGTCACAACAACATCCTATTAAATTTCAAATGGATTCTTCCAAGCCTTCTAACTGTTAATAAATGACACTTAGATATGTCATACTAGTGCATTGCAAGGAAACTGACCGTTGTTTGAGCAAAATTTATTCGATGTTAAGAATTTTTTACGAACTTAAACAATATCAATTATTTAGATAATTTATCAGGAATTACTATTGGAATCAAGGAATATTTCAATATTTTTACTAGTCAATCAGATACTGAGTTTAATATAGCCAACCTCATTCCTTGGTCTCTATTATAGTCTTATTCTTAATAGAACAAACTTAATATGTCTAAAGTAAGTTCATAAACTAAAGAGTAAAGAATGAACGTACACAATTTGGTACATATTCCAGAGAATAGAGTAGGAGTGGTAATCTTTTGTTGGATCAAACCAGAGGTAGTGTCTCTGTTCTCTGTCTCCCTTTCCTCCGGTGAAGACATTGGTTTGCACGATGTAAGGCTGTCCAGTTCGGTTACCCAAGAACTCAAAATCTATCTCATCATGCTCTGAGTTTTGAGACGACAACTATCAAAATGAAGAAAAAAATGTTAAAATAAAAACAGGGATTACTGTAGAGCGTAGACTAGTCTTTTGGTACATTTAAGCTGCCAAACAAAATAGGCATAAGATAAGAGTAAGAGGTCAGTTAATCCAAAACAAAACAGGCATAAGATGGAGTAAGAGATCAGTTAATCCAGAGATTAACTTACTCCGTCTGTAGGGCTAGGGCCCACTTTAATAGGCCTAGATTCATTTTCCAACATTTTGCTCCTCAAGGCAAATTAATTTAAGCCATGACTTGAGGCTTGATCTACCAAGGGACATGTAAAATATGAATAGTAAAGTGGAATAAGCAACTTAATTTTCCTCATATTTATGTAGCAACCAAACATGATTCTAGTAACTAAGGTACCTACCAGCTGTAGTATTTCAAGTAGCATTTAAAACAGTAAGTAGGACTTGAACAAAAGGAGGTTGATATGGACATACATAAAAGGCAGTGACAGTGCCAGCTGAGTCTCCAGGGACCAGCTTTATTTGCATACTAAAATGTCCAAATAGGTATGACCCCTTTGACTGAAATCCAGTTCCTAGGCAAATTTAGGAAAAAGAAAAAAAGATAAGAAAACAAAAAGTATCAGCAAAATTGCACAAGTACCCCTACTTGGAATTGGGTTTTGTCCCAAGGGCTTTTGACAAATTATACCAAAGTTGGGCTTAAACTATTCGATCTGCATTGAGATTGGTCTCGTGAATCAAAACCATAAATTTTGGCACCAATCAGATAGTTTAGATCCGATTTTGGATAAGACTATGTCAAAGGACCCCACCCATAAAATAAACTTTTATTTTTTATTGTAGTTTGCAGTTACAGTGAGCAAAAAAGGTTAATAACCCTAATAAGTAATAACCGAATACATATACCGTAAAATCAAATGGACACATTATTTTGACATCCACCCAAAAGATTTTTGGCCCCCAATCCCATGATCTAAAAATGACAACACTAATCACCTAACAAGGGAACAAGACAGTCGAGAAAACAAAACAAGCAGAAGTAGTTGCATTCTCTTTCTAATGTATTTTTTGGTATTTTGTAAAATACCTGTCGATTTGTCAAGAACAAGTTGGATCTCTTTGCCTCCATTGAAGTATCTAATGTGGTCATAAGCCCAAGTCGGTACATAGTTTTTATTAAATGGTACATCTATGGGTTTTCTTGGTGGGGTGGCATTTGTGCTAACAATGGCTAAACTGATCATAGATAGCCATAATAAACAAATGAAGCAAGAGAACGGAGGAGGAGAGGCCATGGGAGAAGGCGGATGTACACTCTTCAGTGAGGCAGTGAAGTGTGGTACTGGGGACTTTTTGTAGGCAGACAAACCTTACTTTATGATAATGTTTACATATAGGGGCTTTAAAGTTCAAATTTTATGATAATTGGCCCATGCAGAAAAGTTTGATTCATATGGACTTCAGTCTAACTCTTCCAATAGACCAATATCCATAAAATCTCCTCATGTCACAAATTCACAATAGATAATAATGATAAATAAATAAATAAATAAATAAATAAATATATATATATATATGAGGAGGGATCAAATGACATCATTTTTTTGTGACATGGAATGACACCGTTCATTTTCAAAGTCCAAACAGTCGATCCAAACCGTTCAACTTGATGGATATGTTAAAATGTGCTTACAGATCAAATTTTACATTTTTCTGAATTTTTTTTTGGTTTATTTAGAGGGGTTCAAAAATTCAACGGTCTGAATATAGCGATTTTGTTAAATACTTAATAAATAGTAAAAAAATTCAGAAAAATGTAAAATTTGATTTCCAAGTTACTCTTAATATATTCATCATATTGAACGGTTTGGATCGACTATTTGGATTTTGAAATTTCAAAAATGGACATTATCACACCATGTCACCAAAATAGTGGTGTAATCCGATCCCTCCTCTATATATATATATATTTGATAACATTTATTACATATATCTTAAAAAGAATAATTTTCTACATCCATAATTCAATGAATGAGCTAAACTCAAAATATTTTGTTTTAAAAAAATATATATTATTTGTTTGATGGAACTCATGATGGACAGTAGATTATTGTGAGTATCAATATTACAATATTTATAGATTTTAAAATGAAAATGTCATATTTCACATTTTTTGGCAGCGTCCTTGTGATCAAAACATACCAGGTGTTTTTACAAATCAGAAACTTATGGGGATGAATATGAAAACAAACATAATAATAATATGAATATACGGATACCTATGGGCTATGGGCCATGTGTATTTAAATGTGTCTGTTTTTTTAATAAAGCTGTGACATGACCACTGGGTTCTGTGAGTTTTTGTTTTGTTCCTCGGAGAAAGATAGAAAGAGTATCATGAGGGGCACAGCTCTAGGCTTGTGTATCTGGCTTCCGTTGGTTGGTTGCTTTTGTCCGCCTCTTCTCCATTAAATCATATCACTGGAGGCGTGAGGTTATGAAAAGTGTCCTAAAATAAATTATTGTTCTTACTAGCGTAATAAATAACGGTATACAGTCATTGAACGGATAAGGTATCGTCAAGCGATTGATAAAAATAATTAGAAATAATTATTATATTTGGAAGTAATTGTTTAATTAGTTGAAAAAATCCACAATAGTTTGATCACTGCCAACAACTAATCTACCGATCGATCTGCCTAAACGAACGTTCTTTACAACACTAGTTCTTACTACTACATTGTGATTATGCTTTGTAAAAATATCTATTTATTTAGTTATAATAAATTATTACTATACATTATAGTTTGCTTGCATTTAATTAACAAGTTACAAATTATAAATTCCGGTGTCATACACTATGTTATCACTACTAGAACTGATATATTGAGTTACATGTGAAAAAAATAACCGTTCATTTAGTCATAATATCTTATTAATACATCGTTCTTGTAATCAAATTATAGTTATAATAAACCAACGAATTGCAACCAAAAATTAATTACAAATATATTACAACAAAATACTTTACTGCCACTAGTAACTAATAGTTGAATTCATATCATCTAAGGTAACAAAATATTTTTGTTTGGATCCAGACCATACAAACAGAATATGTACGAATATTAAAGAAGTCATGTGCGTTTTATCTCAAACTGAATTAGTTTGAATTCTGAATTCTAATCGGACGGTTCAAATCTAATTAAACAAAAGTATTTTGATACCTCAGAGGACATGGATTCCAAATACTTTTCGTTGCAAAATTATTTTAATGCAATAAGAAAAGTTAATTACGGAAGCTTGTAAATGATATAGTTTCTTGTTCTAAACAATAACTGTTAATATAATAAAAGAAGCCGTTGAGAGAAAGACGAAGAATGAGAAATGCTCAAGGATTAGATCTTACTTAAGCAAGCTAAACAAATTTGATCCAGCACAGAAAATATCAACTATGACAGTAACACTTAAGTGATCTCTCCAGTTTGGCGCAATGGATATAGGAAAGTCCCAGAAAGAACCGAATTTTCATGTGCCTGCTTAACATAGCTTGGTTATTGATGAATCTGTTACAGGTATATATTAAAAATAAATAAGAAACTATGGAATGTTATGGAATGCCATGTTACCGTGAATAAAAACAATTTTTTACCTATCCAAGAAATTTCGGTGCGAGGAGGAGACAGATATGCGATATGCGTATGTCCTGGCATCAGTTTGCCTTTTTGGAACTTACAAATAAACAATGCATGGATAGAGGACATAGGAAGCTGATGCCCGGTTGGCTAACGAGTCCTAATAAAATATGGAGATCGTATGCAGGGCCGGTTCCAGCCATCTTCGCAACAATTATTACTATTGATGTGACTTGTAGGCCCCACTTAACACGACAAGGTGATCCTTATCCTCTCCAGTGTTGCTATCTGCTGGAGGCTTAGACTCCGTTTCGGAAATTGGATTGTACAATGAAAATAGCTGTAGAAAATCAAGATATTCACAAAAAATTGTATATCTTTTTAAAAAATTGTTGTAAATAATATTTTTTTTATTAATAATTATTGATAAAGATAGTTTCTACATGAAAAGATTCTTGAGCCTTATTTAAAAAAAAGAATTATTGATAAAGATATACATTTAATTTAGGAAGACTTGTTATAGAATGTTATAGAAAGTAATTTAATTTTTTTCTGCAGTCCAACTTTCTCAATGAACTACTTGATACAAAGAAAAAATATATATTTGGCTGGTTCGCTCAGAAACATCTGACTCGGAGGAGAACGATGAAACAAACATCACAAAAAAAAATAGCGAGAAAATATGTTATGTCAAAAAAAAAAAAAAAAAAAAAAACACAATAGTATTGACCTCGTAATAGGCACTGAAATTTTTTTAGCCCGACTTTAGATTAACTCAAAATTTAAGATATTTTCGTTCAAGTGCAACACATACAACACTGCGAGGGAAATTAAACATTGTGATTTGAAAAAAAAAAAAAAAAAAAAAAGCAGATGGCTCAGGAGGAGAGAAAGGCGGTAGGGGAGGCACGAATCGGCAGGCAACGGAGGCAAGAAGAAAATTATTGACGCGATTTGAACACTAACCCAAACCTGATTTGTTCAGAAAATACAAATCAGCAATGGAAGTAAAACTCAAATCCTATGTTTGTCCATTCTTGACTTGTATTAGGAGTGCGTGACTGAGTGCGAGGCTGGCACTGGCAGTCTGCTCATGAGGGTGGACTCGGGAGGTGGGTCGGGATTTTTGATTCTGTATACCTCTCTCTCATTAATAATCTGGCTACGGCCATGACGTACTTTTGTATTTGTTCTGAAAACTGAGCATGTGCGGCGATCAACTGTTACACAGTACACCTTATTCCCATTCTTGAATTTAGAAAACCAAATTCGTACTTCTCAGATCGCCAAGGTGCTCTGTTGAGGTAAGTTGAATTCGTTCCTCTGCATTAATTCAAAAGGGAATCTTTTGAGTTAATGAATGTTGTCCATCCGATCTGTTTAAGGATTCGTGTAGACTAGATCCACACTAATATTAAAGGGCCCCCTATATCATAAGCAGCGGTCGGATTGACTCTGTTTAAAATCAGACGGTTGAGATCTATTAACTCAAAAGATTCCATTTTGAGTTAATGCAGAGGATACGCATTCGAGGTAAGTTTCGGTTGGATGAGATCAATGAATCGACCAAAGCATGTGCGTGGCAGAGAACCTGATACGGAGAGATCCATTGATTCCAATTCTGGAATTTTTTTTTTTTTTTTTTTCCTTCCACTTCTGGAACTCATATTACATGAAGTAACATAATATTTCTGTTTAGACTCCAACCGTCCGATCAGAATTCTTATAAATATTAAAGAAGATTCGAATAAAAACAGAAATATTTTGTTACCTCATAGATATGAACTCCTGCGGTGAGTGTATCCGCAATGTTTGGCGAGTTATTTAATTATTTCCTAATCTATATCTTACAAATGTCCTTTTTTTTGACATAGAATTTAGTTTTATGTTATTTTATTATTTGAGTCTTGTTTTAGATACGTAACGTACCATGACATTATCTGACAAATATATTGTGATTTAATCACGTTATATGATAAAGAGAAATATATACTAATAGAATAAATGTTACGATATGTAAAAAATGACAGAGGAAATCGTTACACATAACAATACATACGTTTGGTCACTTATGAAAAAAAATCACCGACGTAATTTGTATGAAATGGTAGAGAAAATGTTCTTTACACTTAATGGCACATAATTTAGTCACGACGTGTTGGTTTGTCCTGTAATTAAATGTAATGCGACAGTCACGTTTAACTTTCTTTCATTATAAAAATTGAAAAAAAAATACCAAAAATTGTGGACAAAATGTAAATATAATTTAAAATGAAGAAAAATGTTGAGGATTGTTTTTGTTCTATTAAAAAATATATTAACTTTATTAATCAGAATTTTGAATTGTTTATTAAAAGAATTGAGAAATGTTGACAATTGAGGAAAATGTTGGAAAATTATTTTAAAATTTAAAGAAAAAATAACTTTTTTTTGTTGAGCTGAAAAATCAAATTGAATTTTTTTAGATATCTCAGAGGACACCGACTCGAAGGAAGATGGATCTGTACAAATATTATGGTCATATCTAGTAATTTAGATATTGACTTCTAAATCGTTCACTGACATTAGGTTAGACTGGAACATTAAACACCGCGTTCAAATCAATTTAAGCGGAATTAAATAGTCAAGTTATGCAACATGAATGTTAACTTATAAATGCAGCATTAAACATGCAATGAATTTAGAACAAATCTGGCATGGCCGAAACAAAGCTAGATTTCATAATTCATACGGAGACAAGCTGATGTAGTGGGCTTTTATTGGGCTTTTTTTCATGTCTTGTTAGTTCTTTAGGCTGAACAAATGTAATGGGCTAACTAAATTGTTAACTGGAGACGCTCAAGTAGGGGTCACCAAAAAAGAAGCTCGTCGATTATAATTCCGCTTCGATTTTCAGAGGCATGATTTAAGGATATTGTTCTTATATTATAACCAAATTGCAAATTAACACAACAAATTACACAAACTTTTATTGTTTTCCTTTCCCTTTAAAGAATCCTTCAAACAAATACACTTTATTAAAACAAACAACAGGAGGTGGTCCATTCCATACAACCTCCAGTATTGTACTAACAAGTAACAACTACCTATATCTACCTGTATTATCAAGTAACAACTATCTATCTACATGAATTAATCCCAGAAAGGTTGGCTAATTAAGTATACGGTACGATTGTGCCAACATAGCCAATGGCTACTGTGAAGAAAGCAAATGCTTGAAGGAAGAGATATATGAAGTAATGGTTATTCCCAAATGCCAGATCATAGCATCCACAGAAGAAGAGGTATGCTCCAGTTCCCAGCTCTAATAGGTGCAGCTTAGTTATATTTGGTACCAATAGACCACATAAATTTTATTCATTGCAAGAAAAGAAACTGAAAATTACAATTACACTTTTATAATTAAGCATTAAAAATGTCAAAGAAAAGAAAGGAGAGAATTGGATAATATTATATAATTTGTATCTTATTATTCATAATTATTATTAATATGTAATTACATAATTAATATGTTATATTGTTAATTTATTAAATAATAATTATAATAATATTAATATATTAATAATAACTATCATATATTATAATATTATAATTAGTATCTTATTATTAATTATATATAATTATATAATTAATATCTTACATTGTTAATATATTAAATAATTATTACAATAATATAATATATTATAATTATTATTATATATTAATGTTATACAATTAATATTTTATTATAAATAATTAACCAACTTAGACTTCCAAAAATTTAGTCCTCCACCAACTCTAACCAAACAAATAATACCTTAAGCCATGATCTAACTTTAAACTTCAATCAAACATGAATAATTTAGACCGGCTTAAATTGAAGTAATTAATTTAGACCTCCTTAACTTTAGTCCACAACCAAAGGTGCTTAATTAATCAAAGGCGCTTGCACGTCATTCATACAGTAACAATACATAAAAAATCAGAGTTTTTTTTATGGACCAAACTATTCTTTTTTCGGAAAGAAAACAATAAAATTGGATTTCAAATCTTAAATTAATCAGTTATCTTAACCTTCCGACATTAATTAGAAAGTTATCTGGATTCTAAAATTGTATTCTAAATTGATAAATAAGAATAGTTACTTAATATAATTCAAATAAAAGAATTAAGAATGACAGTTATAATACATAAATACATACTGCCTATTTCATAGTACAAAATATCCATGAAACAATAATACAATAGATATTTATTCATACAAATTCAAACTATAAATTAATAACTTAACAAATGAAGCATATATAACAGATTGAAAAACAAAAATAAATTAAAAAGCATACGATCTAAATAAAAAATATTATTCCTTAAAACACTATTTTAACAACATGAATAGGGTGTCCTAGATTATTATTATTCTAACAATATAACTAAAAACTTAAAAAAAATTATTTAAAGTAAATATAGTAGCAATATTATTTTCAAAGATCATATTAAGGTTTTCATTTCCATTCACCGCTTCATTGACTTCAGGGGCATGACTGCTGATCCATGGCTTGTGCTTTTTTTTTTTTATGCATCCACAAGTTCAAATTTAGGACCTTGCTTGGTAGAACTTAATGCTCTTTGTTATTTTGGTCGCCTTGCTTGTACTTGTTGCATGTATCACAATATTCCTTCATCTATTTTTGTAACTCTAATTTTAAAAGGACAATCGATCCAATGTGTTTCCGATATCTTTTTTTTTTGTTTAATTAAATGAAAATCACGTGTATCATGATATTAACCATCTCTATCACATTGTAAAACCACATATTTCTATGATCTTGATCTACAAATAGATAATCGGTGCGTATTCTTTAGTTGAGAAAAATGACCAAACATCATTAACTATATATATCTTCACGAGTTTATTATCTGAAATTGAGTAATTAAAATTTTTCAATCTCATGTTCTGCCAACTCATAGTAAACAAGAGAATATATAAAATAATTAACTTTTCTTATTTGAACGAAAAGCTAATAATATAATTTTATTATGAGTGGGGTTAAAATGCACCCTCCTTTTTGTGCTCCTAACGTGCACCCTCCCTTGTATCTTCATTTTTAAAGTTCAAATTGTTGATTTGAATCTACCAACGTGTTCTACATATTAAAATGTGCTTGGTGACCAAATTTTACATTTTTTGGAAATTTTTTACTATTTTTTCAGAATTTTTTATTAAACTAAACAATAATAAAAAAATCAGCACAGTGATGATTTTCAAAAATTCTGAAAAAATAGTAAAAAATTTCCAAAAAATGTAAAATTTGGTCTCCAAGCACATTTTAATATGTAGAACACGTTGGTAGATTCAAATCAACTATTTAAACTCTAAAAATGAAGAAATGAGAGGAGGGTGCACGTTAGGAGCACAAAAAGGAGGGTGCATTTTAACCCCACTCTTTTATTATTGCAGTAGTAAATTTTGAAATAAAGTACTTGGAAATATGCTTATTAACTGAGAGACATAGTCTGTATATCGCGAACATTTCTGCATTCTGCCGTATTATCCACTTTAACAAAAAAAAAAAGAAAGAAAGATGCTGCAATTGTTTTTTATAGTGTGTATCTAGAATTTTGCTTATAGCAAATTGTTTCTCCTCGTACAAATTCTATCCTCCAATTCCTTACAATTATACTGCAAATTTCTCCCACCAAATCATGTATCATTCAAACGAGTCGTCTTTGATTTTAATTGTTATAATTATATTGCACAATTATAAAATTGGGACAAACCGCCGTTTATTTTATTTTTATGATGTTTTTTATTTAAAATAACAAAAAGAGGAGTACAAGCATTTAGATATCAAATTTACTTAAAATAATGTTCGGTGCTAAGGGATCCAAGTATGTGTTTAATTATTTGTCATCACTGCTTATAGTAGCTTGGTAAGACATCCTACTCTTTTAAGAGAGAAGTAGGTTTGAATTCTGTTAAAGACATGAAATAGTGTGTGTGGAGCCTACGGACAAACAATTCTAAAAAAAAAAGAAAAAAAGTATGTGTTTATTCTACCTGAAAAATCAAAATTTATATTCTTTTTTACTTGTGTGAAAATTTCAAAATAGTTGAAGGAGAGAAATGTGTTACACATGATTTATCATGCATATGTTATTTAATTTTTAATTTAAATATCTTTTGAGTTATATAAATAACGCTATATATGATTTGCAAATAAACTTCTCTTGAACTTCCAGTTGAAATTTTATAACAAGATGTCTCCAAAAATCATAATTCATAATTGTATAAATATTTCAATCTTACAATAAAATATTAGAGAAAATCAAAATTTAACACGAGTTTAACAAATGATCATAGCAGACATAGCTAGTAACACAAGCGCTACTATGCCTATTCAATATATCAATTATTAAATCATGGAAACAAAAATAAACAATATGTGATAATTTATAAATCATAAGCCTTTCCGCTTAGTCTCACTCTTGTCCTTGCTCGAATCCTTCCTCTTCATATATACCTGGAACCCACATAAAAGTGGAATGAGTGAGAGATCCAATCTTCTCTCAATTCGAGATTAAGTTCCAGCCCAGGACTTATAAAACATTTACTTATATTCACAAATATGAAAATTCATAAATAAAATGCGTATGCTTTTTCTAATGCAATGTATATCCTATCGTTACTTCATTCATTTACTTAAAAGAGAAATATGTTAATCTTGTTTATTTGTCTCACTAGACGGTGAATTCGAATTCATATGTCGCTAGGTCTTGGCGTGATAGGACCGCTTCCGCCTACAATCACGTTTCTGAAAGGACCGGTTTGTCATAGAATAGGAACAATATAACACAGACATGTAAGAAAACCCAATAAATATAATTAACCAACATATGTCATTTTCATTTCACATTCAAAATTAAGAACAAAACCACATTAAAATTACAACCAGTGTGGCCACAGAATGCATACTGATCTCCATTTCATATTAGAAACTTTTACCAGTAATTATGACTCCATAATAATTCATGTGTAGATCATCTTAATAATTTCAGAACCGCACGGCAAACAAAATTCTCTAATAAAGTGTATAAACCTCGTGTATTAAGAATTTAATTCTAACAATGAACTAAATAATAAACTTGCAATTTCTTTACAGTGAAATCTAACCGTTAAACCTTAATAATCAAGCATTCAAAAAAAAAGAATGAAGCATTTAAAGCTAACGATCAAATAAATAAAAAATGAAGTATACATTGATCTAATCTTTAAACATCAACAATAATACTTCAAATATCTAGAATAAAGCATATAAACCTCATTTACAGAGCATTTTAACCTAACTATCAACTAAATAATAAACATGCAATATATTTATAGTGAGATTTAACCTTTAAACCTGAATGATGAAGCATGCAAAGCTAAAGAATGATCAGCTACTGATCGGAACAAGCTCATGGAGCACATAACTGAATGGTGTAACAAGGCAGATTAGGAACAAACCTTGACTCAGTACCTTGAATTTATAATTAACACTGCACTCTTAATAAAGTGTAATCTAACTTCAATTTAACACAATTAAACAAACCATTAGCCTTCACATCAACAATATATTGATTTGGGCCCTCATGTTTTTTAGTTGCCATGACTTGGTTTCACTTGAAATTGATGTTGAATTTTGACCAAATTGGGTTGAGTGATAAATTTTAATAAGAGGGTTATCGTTTGGCTTTTGGGCAACGAAGGTTAATTTAGGCCTAATTATTGAGAAATAGCACAATTGAGCACTACTATTGCATTAATATCTTACTAGTACAACTCTGTGGAAATTTTTGACAAACAAAATAAAAGTAGCTAAAAACAATGTATTTTAGTCAATTAATGGAAAAAACCCGTACAAAATAAATCAATTTGAGAAAGGAGAACAATAAGGACAAAAGATTAGCTAACAGTTATTTTTCCTCAGAATTTCACTTGAAAACAGAAGAATCAAGTAGTCTTCTTCCTCAGGATTTCACTTGACTCCACGGCTGACTCATCAGTGGGCCAGATCGGGTTCACAATCAAGCTCAGAGAACTAAGGAGAGAGAAAATCTAGAGGCATAGGTGAGGTTGAGACAGGGATGGAGATGAGGATGGTAGCGCGAGGCGATGATGGGGGTCGACGGGAAGAACAGTGACAGAGGGATCGACGTAGATGGGAGACTCGATCTCTCGTCTCTCTTGCTCTCTATCTCTCAATCAACTTCGATTTGATTGAAAGAGGAGGGGGCAATTAAAGCGGAGGGAAGGATTGATGGATCTCTGCTCCGATTGCGATCAAAGCTTCTTAAAAACGAAAGTTTTTATTAGATTATGATAAAGAGTGGTGGAGAGAAAGAATGTGTGACTGAAAAAAGAAAGAATTATTGTAAATGGAAATTGGATAAAATAACGGTCTGACTGAATTAGAAAGTTTTTTCAGTTAATCTAGTTCGGAAATTGATTCAAGTTTGATGACTCGGGATACTAGAACATTTTTCTTTAATAAATCCATCTAAACAGATAATCATCGTACAATAGTCAAATAACTAACTTTTGATTTGGGTGTACCTTGAAAGCAAGGAACATATGAAAAAAGGATAAGGCATGGCGCATGGGTTGTGGTGGCTGCCGAGTGGTCGGCTGCTTTGGCGGTGGCTGGTGTAGGGGCGAGCAGCGCACGGCATGCCGCACGATGGCTGTCCTTACGGCTTCTTGTGCATTTCGGACGGCTTGAGTTCTAGATAGAGGAGGAGGAGAGAGAGGGCATGTGAGGGGTTGCTAGGGTTACCATGCAAGAGGGAGGGAAGGGGCCATATAGAGAGGGGGCGAATCTGACATTGGGCTGCAAGCTGGCGAAGAGGAGCTGGTCACATAGGCGGGAAAACAATGGAGGAAAGTCCAACTTTTAAGGAAAGGAATTTAAGAAAATAATTTATATTATTTAAGGAATCCTTTTAATACAATTAATTAATTCCGTTGATGCAAAAGATTTGAATTGTTATATAATATATAGAACTATTTGAATTTGTTAAATAAATTAGATAGTGATTTATAAAAGGAAATGTAAACACCTTTTAGATAGTGTTTAATTATCTATATAAGCCTTAGTTTGTTGTAATTAATTTCCATGCGAATATAAAAAGGTAAAATTATGGATGGAGCAATGAATTAATTTCAAGTAAACTGGAACGATTGAAACAATCGTTTTATAAACTATCTTTTTAAAGTGTGAAAATTATGTTCTTTATCGAATATGTAGTATTTTCATTTATAGCACTTTGCATACTTTGCATGAGACTCTATCAAGTTATCTGCTTATTTTTGTACACTGCATCAGTGCATTGTATGATTAATTTATTATAGATCCATTATTGGAGAGTCAATCCTTTGTCTTAATGTAATTTTCAAAATTCATTTTTTAATATATGTTTTATTTTTAAGTGCAAAACACTTTTTTTTTTGGGAAAACTGAGTCTCCACGAATCATTCTATTCGTATACACAAGCCCACCAATTCCAATTCCACAGAAGAACTCGTCGATTCTAATTTCTTCGGAGGCATGATTTAAGGATGTTCCTGTATTATAAACAAAATGCAAAGCAACACAACAAATGAGAAGTAGAAATAGTAATGAACTCCAAGCTTGTGCACAACTTCTGTTGTTTCCTTTTCCTTTTTTAAAAAACCCTTCAAACAAATACACTTGATTAAACAAACAACAGTAGGTGTTCCATTCCACACAGCAATCTCCAGTAGTTTACTAACAACTATCTACCTATATATGCTGCTTACAAAAAACTGCTTCACTAGTTCAAAACTGTTGATTACACACATATTAACATAGTTAAGATCCTAACCATAAAAAAAACTTAGTTAAGATCTTAAGAGCTAACAAGCACTTGTGGTTCATTCAGAGTAGGATTAATTCACCTGAGAAGCCAAGTGTATAATCTATTTGATTTCTCCACCAGCGCAAGAATTGACAGTGTTTTATACAAGACGTATATATATACCCCCCACATCAAACAAGGGCTGCACAAACTTCCACTATTATTATTTGCGAGGAAAAAAAAATGACACCCTTCTAAGGCTGTGTACAAGATGCATTCATTAATCCCAGAAAGGTTGGCTAAGTATGCGGTACGATTGTGCCAACAAAGCCGATGCCTACTGTGAAGAAAGCCAATGCTTGAAGGAAGAGATAAATGAAGTAATGGTTATTCCCAAATGCCAGATCATAGCATCCACAGAAGAAGAGGTATGCTCCAGTTCCCAGCTCCAATAGGTGCAGCCTAGTTATATTTGGTACCAATTAGATCACATAAATTTTATTCATTACAAGAAAATAAAATAAAAATTACAATTACACTTTTATAATTATGCATTAAACATGTCAAAGAAAAGAAAGGAGAGAATTGGAAGTATGCATACCTCTCCCCAATACGGAGGCGAGGTTTCTTGGTAGCTTTGGCAACTGTTTTAGTTTTGAGAGCCTCTCCAAGCTTTTCAGTGACAACCCATTCATTCACTCTTCCTGCCTCTAGCAAGCCTATAAAAGTAGCTTTTGTTCTATGTAACGACATTACATTCTCAAAAAGGATCCAAAATACCAGCAAGTGAAGTGACCTATGTACAAAGACAGCACGATGTTAGTACTTTTATAGATTAAAGACTGTTGTTGTTACTGGATCTTTTGATAAATCAATGTGGATTGAATAAGTTTAATTATACCTTGGAGTACCAACGGCATTGAGGAGGGTGATCATGGAAGGAATATAAACAGCACCCCATTTTGGTATTTGTACCTCAGGAACCAGAACAGTTGTAGGAATTACCACACAGTAAAACACAAATGTTACAATATGTGCCACTATCTTCCTCACGAAAAAGAAACTGTAGATGACATGAATCTTTTTCCAGAGATTTACTTTCTGCGTGTTAGAATTCAAACGATCATGTTACTAAAGCAATTAAAAAAAAAGGTATTAATAAACAATCATGTCATGTTGTGTTGCTTAAATAATGGAGCAAAGGACTGACCTTGTTTCTGGCAATCTCCTTAAACATTTTCCTGAACAAATTGGCAGGTCCACAAGACCACCTGTGTTGTTGATATCTGTATGCTTTGAGTGTGCTTGGCAACTCATTCTTAACCTGAAAGGGCACACAATTAATTAAGTAGATAGGAACTTTTTATAAATTATTAAGAACATGTAACACACAATCATCTAAATTTGTATTTTGTATCACTTAATATGTGGAAATAGGGGATGGACCGATGGACTCTCATATCTGTGCAAATGAAATGAAATGAAATCATGACTGATATAAATATATTAACTCTAATGAGTAGGATTGATACCCTGATATCACCGAGGAAAACAAATTTCCAGCCCTTGAGGCTAGCACGAACAGCCAAATCCATATCTTCGACAGTAGTTCTGTCCTTCCAACCTCCTGCTTCATTCAGAGCTGATATCCGCCACACTCCCGCTGTCCCTGTACATGCAAAACACATGCATTTTTGTTCAATGTAACATAGAACGTAACTATTACATTAATAGGTGTCCTGAGAGATGAGATTGATTAATTAATTATTACGTACATACCGTTGAATCCAAAAAAGGCATAAGTGGAAGATCCGACTTCCTGTTCTACTGTGAAATGGTAGTCCAGAGACATTTCTTGCATCCTTGTCATTAAGCATTCATCTGCATTCACTGTATCCAATTGATTCACAATTAGATTTTATATTTTGGAATACCAAAGCTTAATTAATCTGAGTTTCAAGTGTTATTTTCCCCTTTGTTTACAAGATTTTTTTTTTGGTATTTTCCTCCTCAATATTACAGTGCTGTGAAATTACAGAAATGGTGAAGGATTACTCCGGAAAGGCACATTTTTATGGCAACTTGCGCATAATTTAAGCTCCTAATTAAGGCACTAAATCAATACTATAATAAACACATCAAGTTGTTGGTGTACTAAACACGCACGTACTTCCCATCGGACCCATCATTCAAAGTTAAGGAGACCAATTATCATGTCACATCCATTTGCATGAATTGTTCCTGGATTTGTTTTTATCTACCAAAATATTATATGTAATCATGTGTCTGGCGCACGTCGTTTTCGCTTATATTTGCATATTGAGATTTTGTATGTTGAACTAGTTCAATTATAGGTGTTGATCAGATTAATTAAAAAGAATACACTAAATACTTGTTATTTAGGAATGTACAACATATACCCAAGGGCTTTTCATCAAAAACAAAACAAGTATTGTTACAACATATATATGTCATGTTGAAAAAAAAAATCCCAAACAGGCAAATTTCACTCCAACTGTCCCTTTTAACATATACCATACCCCAAATAACCAAATTTCACTCCAACTGTCCATATTACCTATATTTAATTTAGGGAAAAATAAATTCAAAGATAGGTTGGTAGGGGGATGGATCTTGGATATGCCATCTACCCAATAAAGAGCTAGACTTCCCTTCTAGGTCATCATTAAATTTTTTGTTTGACAAAGGGGAGTTTCATTAATAACAGTGATATTAGCATAATTACTTAGTTGGTACTAATTAATGTTACATTAAGGGTCAAGCGTGCATGAATTACATTTTATGGATTGAGGATGCACACTTGATTTTAAGTGGCAATCCTTATATGATGGGTCCAACATGAAAAGATAATCATAATAAGAAGTAATAAAAATAAACAGAGAAAAACAGATGGAACAAGAGAGATGCATACCAAACTTCCAGCGGGCTTGGACAAGGCCGATTTCGGGGTTATGCACCAGGAATGGGATGGTACACCACAAGAAGTTGGGTTCGGGTTGAAAATCCGCATCGAAAATCACAACATAATCGCAGTCCTTGACATATCCATGCTTCATCCCCTCTTTCAGAGCCCCTGCTTTGTACCCATTTCTGTTGTCACGTATCTCGTACTTTATATTGATCCCCTTGCTCGCCCACCGGTCACATTCGAACTGTACCAGGTCCTGCATTGTGCAATTCACACTCAATTTTTAACTTGTCATAACTCTCCTATAGAATCTATGATTTTGATGCCACGGGTAAGATTACTATCTCGAGATATGGTAAGAAAAGGAAGAAGGACAAAACTCAAGATTAATCATCAGCAAGCACCGTTGGCTCTACCGTGCCAATACCAACAAATGTGGGGGCCAAAACAATATTTACCCGAATTCACTCCCCTAGGCAAGAAAATAACTTGATCGCTTGGCCCCAAAATAATTTGACAATGCTCTGATAATTAAAAGTTACCATAATGACTGGGTCAGTTGAGTCGTCGAGTACTTGGATGATGATGCGATCGGACGGCCAGGACAGCCCACATGCTGCTCCTATTGACAACTGGTACACCTGCACATGTGTACTATTGCTCAAAATTATGAAAGCAACATGTAAAATTGAAGACAAACACAATGAGGCATTGCTCAGATGTATACTAGCAGCTATATATTATCATATTAATTATGTGGGATTACCTCTCTTTCATTGTACATGGGGATCTGAATCAAAACCATGGGATACACTGAATTGCCGAGCTCCAGATCATCACAAATGGGCTCGAAGCGGTACCGCTTGCGGGGGGCCCTGCTGAAGAGCTTGACGAATACAATGACAATGGCCATGTACACTTTCTCGGCCAGCAGCATTACTGACATGATGAGGCATAGAAAAACAGATAGTCGAAGAAGCGGCACTATGACCGGTGCTTTCATTTGCTGCCATATCACCCCTATTTGCTCTGTTACGTCGTCACTCGTACCTTGAAATGTCTCTGGTAGAAGTGTTGTTGTTGAAAACCGGTCCATTATAAATTTGTTAATGCTCTGTCTCTCTTCTATCTCTAAATGAAAATAAATAAAGAAAATTGGGGAGAAGAAGTGTCGGTGGGAAGTAGAAGAGACAGAGAGGTCCACTATTTTAAAAGCTACTAGAGTGGCAACTTGAACACCAACGAAGCATAAAATTTGTAAGGTTTGGTAAATGCAAAAATTAAATAAAAGTGCCGAGACTATCGATAGCAGCATAAAGTGAACATGGGTGCAGAGGGGTGTAAACGGATACGGATGATCCGCTCCATGTATACGAATTCAGATTAAATAGATATGAATAATTGTGGATACAGATACAGATATGGATAATTTTAAAAATATTAATATTTGTATCTGTATTTATAATTATCTGAATCCGAAATTACTCTCAATCAATTTTGATTTTACTGTTTTGGATAGAAATTGTTATATATTATCCATATTTATTTTAATTGATAGAAATTGTTATATATTATCCATATTTATTTTAATTTTGGTTATAGTATAAATGATAATACGATGTGGTTTTCAATTTAATTTCTTTTTAGCTGGTGATGATGCTACAATAATGCAATTTATTCTAATTTTTACTTCTATTTTTTCATTCTTCATTATTTTCTATTCAAGACTTTAGTTCATGAATATAGTGTGTTTTTAGTCTCTGTTAAATTGATTTTAGTCATTGTTTCAAGAGAATAACAAGTCACTCTTTTGTATCTTAAAATACATAACTTAATTATCCGACTATTATTCATTTTGTATCCGTATTTGAATCTGTATTCGTAGATTATCCGCTCCATATTCATAGCCGTTTAACGCAGATATAATTTTAAATTTTAATATCCATTTACAATCCGTATCTGTTCATTAAAAGACGAATACGGATATGATATTAATTAGCATTATCTGCTCCGAATCCGCTCCGTTTACACCCCAGAGAATTGTCTATCATATATATATTTATGTAATTTGGTTATTAATTTATTATGATGGATGCTACGCCTCCTACTATTCCAACAGTAAGCTGAAAGGCTGGATCGTTGTTGCTGCAACTCCCGTCCAAACCTTAGCACGTGATTTTGTTCCTGTCTTTGCTGGAGTACCCTCTAAACCTTTTCATCCAATAAATTAAGTGAAAAAGCATTTTCTTAATTAATCTTCCTAGCAAAAATGTCTTCAGGACCAAACTACAACTCTTAGCATTAATTCAATGAAATTACAGTCAATTTCCAATAATATATTTACTGTGGTTGCATGTTGCATTCCTAATTAGCAAACCTGGTTGAGTTTGAATATTCTAAACTGTTGACTTGACCAATAATATATTTACTGTGGTTGCATGTTGCATTCGGAATGATTATATATTCTTCATGAGTAAAATTTATTCCAAATTGTATTGGTAAGAATTAAGAAACTCGTAATTTTTGTAACGTGATGTAATTTGTTAAAACGAGGGATTATTACAAAAATCCGCATGACCAGCAAAACTGGTGAGTCAAATTGAAATCCTACTAAAATCAAATTGAGTTTAAACTTTTGACAAAAATTCATTAAACTCCATAGTTCTGAAAATTCTAAATAACTCTTAACTACAATGGGAAAAATCAATGGATTAACAAAATTAAGAATGGGCAAGAAGGAGGTGATCATTTAGTCCAATTTCATCTAAAGAAATGATATTTTAAAAACTTAATTACGAATAAAAAAATTGTTAACTTAGATTATAAAAAGTACTGATATGTATTATGTATCATTCAACTTATATCCGTTTTGGTTGAATTGATCTCATCCATTAATTTTCTTGGTTACCAAAATACATGTATTATGTTTCCTCTTAAGGTTTCATATAAACATATATAATGAACCCATAACTAAGAGTATGATTGAAGTAATTCCAGTTGAACTGAGCTGTAGATTGTAAATAGGAAAAATAATTATAATGTAAAGCGCAAACTAGCATGCAAAGCATAGGTCGGAAATAAATCTGCTGTGATTCGCAGGACCCTGTTATTCAAAATCTAATCTTTCACTTTTTGAAATGCACAAATCTCAACAACACTTACTTTTTATGTACGAATCTCTAAACAGATAAATGGATGGATTTGCAATCCCTAAGAATCACAGCAGATTTATTTCCAGCATAGGTCATACAATGCCTAGGTAAGAGCCTCTTTTGAGTTTCTTGTCGGTGAGTGAGATTTGTTTAGTGGGTCCCACATACACGGGCAGTGGGCACCACACTACTACTAACACGTGGATCTACCGAGAAATTCGCACCGGCTTCCACGCTGCGCTTCGTGTAAAAATTGACTGCTGTCGTTGATTTCCTTGTCAAATGGACCAATAAATCATCTACTGTGCTGGTCCATGAACAGAGGAGTATAGAACGCGTTCATGTAAAAATTGACTGTATAAAAGACAGTGCAGACTGCAGAGCAACCGACACGCGGAGTTAAAAAAAGAATATAGCGGCTGTGCAGTGTCAAATTTCGAATACTCGAAAAAAAAAAAATAGTTAAAGTTAAAGTTCGAATACTCGAGGTACTTTTCGGGATTTGCTAACGGAAAATTAGCTCCCCCTTTATCTAATGCTTTCAGTTAAAGTATTTAAAATAACAAAAAGAAAAGAAATTAAAAAACAGGAACACGTCGGAACTCGAACGGGAAGAAGGGAACCTCCACGTGGCGTGGGGTCCCATGCGCCTCTTTGCATCTCCAATTCTCCACCTTCATGTTAATTATACAACATACAAGGTAAATTAGTGGGTTTAGATGAACCATTCGGACATGAAAAATAATATTATAGGATCCGATACGGATTTGGAGGACCGGCGGTGGCTGCGGTCCCCATATCAAAGAGAAAGACAAGTATTTCCTTGGGGAAAAAAATTATTGATTTTAATACATTATCATGTTTATAATGATTTTCGGCCAACTCTTCTACTAATTTAAACCATTTGTATTTTGATCCGAATGCAAACATCTATATACAATAGCCTAGTTTTTAGTATGTGGTTGTTGTTTTTATTTTATTTGTATCATGAGGAGGATTCAAATGTTTTCATTTTTTGTGCCTCCATTATGCATTTATTTTTTTAAATTTTAATAATTCAAAATTTGAAACTTAAAAGTCAAAATAAAGCAATTGGATATGATCTACCTCATTCTATATATGCACATGTAAAATATTACGATATTTCAACTTTGTTTTGGTTGTTATCAAGATATTGTAAAAAAATGTACTAATACGAATAATTTCTAGACGTTGATTTTTCAACTTATTAATTCACATAAAAACAAAATTGAAATGTGATAATTTTTTATGAGCATATAGAGAAAATAACATAAATCACATCTAATGGTTTTATTTTATATTTATAATTTAAATTTTCAATTATTCAAGTTTTAAAAAATGAAGACGGAGACATTTGAACTCTCCTCTTGTATCATTTTGTGGTGTTCAACTTAAAATTAGCATTTTTTCTTATTTTTGCAAACTATATCTGCATAATAATTTTGTTGGTCTGGTAACAAATATTAAATAAACGATTGTCAAATAATTATATAAATTAATTTAGAAAAAAAATTCAGTGTACTCATCTAAACTTTCGAAATAGCCAATTTCTCCATAAAATCACCATAATATTCAATATATTTGTGATATTTTAACTTGTTTTTATTTTACACCGTTTTAATTATTTTACCTTTTATTTAATTATTTTTAAAAAATAAACTGGCCTTTATGCCCTTTATTTTAAACAGAGATCCAGTGCTTTTAACTTTCTTTCTTCCAATCTCACTCCCTAAATTGCAATGCCAGTTACAAACAGGATGTCATCTCTTCTTTACATGTAGATACGCAGCTACTGTTTGGGGAGAAATATCAAGAAATAAAGGCACAAGGATAATGAGAATAGGTGACTCGATTGAACAGACAAGGGACATGTCCTGGGAAGAGGTCAGACAATGCAGAACAATGAAAAGAAAAGACTGGGCTACTCTTTTTATGTGTCATTTGAAAAATGTGGAAGCAAAGAAATGAGAATGTGTTTAGAGCAAAAGTGCAGACTCCTTTCAGACTGGTCCAGCAAACACTACAAGAGGTTAATCTATGGATGACATACTGTCAGGGATCAACGAGCAGAGAAGGAATATGTTAATTAACAGAAGGGTTAACAGAGCTGTAATTGAATATAAGTGATGTGCATGTATATGTTGAGATCTAACTTTTGGTAGCCACTACCAATCTTTTCAAAAGGAAAAAGAAAAAAAGAATTAGTCTAAAATTTCAAATACGAGGGCCTGGAATTCTCTAGCTAGCTAATCAGGTCAAGGGGGAATTTCTAAGCTTCTCTATTTTGTCCAAGCTATCGTCGTTTTAGAATGTTGGAATTCATATCTTGCTTGTCTTGATTCCGATGCTACTGAGTCGTAAGTCAACAACATATCCAGCTGGACTATATATATGTATGTACCAGAACAGTGAGAATAGCGAGAATATTAAGAACAGCGAGAATAATGTTGTTCCGATTCATCCAAACATACTCAGAAACAGCAAGAATAGCACTGTTCTCGCTATTCCTATAAAAAGTTAGAATAACAAACATACTCTCTTAAATGTTTAATTGCTATTCTCGTTATTCTAAATGTTTAATCCAAACAACATTCTGAATAGCTCTGAATAGTACTATTTTTAAATAGTAGCTATTCTAACTATTCTAAACCTACTATTCTCTAGTGCATCCAAACGTTAGAGGGTTTGAATTATCACCTTGACACGGGGAAATGATAAATTCAGACAAGGGAATTACATGAAGTGTATATTGAACGGGACAAACAAAAACATTGCGAGATTACAAATATGGGCGTGTGAGAATATTTAGAGAAGAGTACAAGCTACCAACGTACTTGGTGATGGAGATTGTCAGAGAGTTCACGCGTTGGTTTACGTAAGGCACACAACAAACACTCAATTGCGGCGTTGTTCAACTTTTATTACACCACATAAGATTTATAATTCCTATTGTTTAGTTTCTATAAGTTATAATTTGGTCATTTACATTAAGCAATTTACTTTCTGTCAAAAAATGTAAAAAAAAATTGGTCACTACTTGTGCCCTAATCAATAGAAATTGGAAGCTAGACTTCCACTTTTTCTTGTCAAAATTTATAAGAGAAAATTGACTAGAAAAAATTGGTAATTTTAGATTCGCAAAATTAATTATAAATCATCAGAAAAATAAATGAGAATGATTGAAGAAAAAAAATAAATGAAAAAAAATGTTTTATTTGCTGACTTAGAGATAAATTAAGAAAAAAAAAATTATGAGTTGAACTAGTTGGAAAGACAATAGAGACAAAATGTTTTCTCTAACATTAAATGTATTGGGTCTTGGTGATATAACTAACGACCGACAATATTTCTAACTAGATTTTGCTTGAGGTTCTGAGGCCTACAAAAATAAATAGTAGGGTTACGAACCACCAAAATCCTATTGAGCAGACCAACTAACATGTTCCTTCTGCCTGGTATTGTCCTTCAATTCATTATAAGCAACTGTTTTCAATTTGTCCATATATGAGATGCTTAAAGATATACAATGCACGTTTTTCGAAACATAACATTTAACAAGATATTTTAAGCAAAACTAGGATGTGATGTGCTCACCAAGAAAGTTTGATGATCATAACTTTAAAAGTTCATCGGATCGACTTCAAACACTGAATCTAAACCGTTGAAATCCATGTGCTTTATGAGTGATATATGTGCATGCAAAATTTTGAAAGTTTCGAGTTCATTTGCTATACGGTCAAGCGGTCAAAAAAATGAACATTTTATTAAGTTAATTTATAAGTTGTTCTATATAGTCAATTTTTATTATTTCTTTGACCGCTTGACCGTGTAGCAAATAATCTTGAAACTTTAAAAATTTTGCATGCACATGCATCACTCATGAAGCACATGAATTTCAACGGTTTGGATTTTACGTTTGAAGTCGATCCGACGAACTTTTTGAGTTGTGCTCAGCAAACTCTCTTGATGAACACATCACACCCTAGCTTTACTCAAATATTTTTAATGAAAAAGATAAAAGAAAAAAAAAAAAGAGTACTGATTTATAGTATTTTTTATGTAAGTTAAATCCACATATTAGGGAAGGGCATAAGGGTGGAGTCCGTATTCTTTAGGTACCGTATTCGGTCAATTGGTTAATGAATTGAGATCAATTCTCTTGTCTTTATAATTCGGTATCTATTTAGACACAAAGAGTCTATTTTTGAGATTTATATCACAATTTAAAGAATAGTCTGAATTTAATAATTGAACGTGTAAAGTATAAGATGTTGCGATTCAAATTCTGGAGGGGATCGCTAAGAACTTCAATTATTAATTAAAGCAATGTGATTATAATCGGAGGGCTCCAATACCTTATATTTTTCATATCTCATATTTGACATCTTTGTTTTCAAAGTTTAAATTGTCAATCTAAACCACTCAATATGATATACATACTAAAATATGCTTAGAGATGAAATTTTATGTATAATTTTTAAAACTTGTTTACTAATTTTTTAAGATAGGTACAAAATCACTATTTTTAAATCACTATTTTTAGACTATTCAAAAACAATGATTTTCTACACATCTTAAAAAATAGTAAAAAAATTATAAAATTTCATCCCAAACATATTTTAATATAGATATTATGTTGAGCGGTTTGGATTGACTGTTTGAATTTTGAAAATGAAGATATAAAATACGAGATGTGATGAAGTATGAAAGATATGAGGTATTGGAACCCTCCTCTTATATAAGGACAGATTTAAGGGGTTAAGCCCCTATGTTTTTGAGAAATTTATAAATTTCATGCTTAAGTTGTACTTTTTCTAATAAAATTTTATAGTTTGATATTAAGTATTTATTTAATTAGAAATATAAATATATTTAGTTGAATATTACTTTTTATTTATTAATTTAGTCCAATAACTATAATTTTTTTGTTCTGTTTCGTTTTTAATTTAACATGTGTATCACTTAGTTTATTTCCCACAACACACGTATTATGAATTTCAATTCCCTTGTGTAGATTGAAAATACTGTGAATACTCTGGAGTAAAATTACACTTGTAAGAAAGTTCATCCATTGCTATTGATGCAACATCTGTCTTTTAGGGATGTCAATGACACCCTTTTATTTGTTTATTTGATCTGTATTATATCTGAAAATACAAGTAAGAATAATTTTTTTTCTCGTTAGCTTATTGGGTACGGATAAGAGTAATTTTATTATCTTACTCGTTATTGTATAAGATAATTTTTTAAAAATAATATATATATATATATAGAGACATATTTTGTATAAAGATGATACATAATACAATAAAGTTTTGTATTTTATTAAATTTTTATAATACAAATTGTATTAATTATTATTATTTTTCTAGTTTTGAAAAATATTTTATCGGAAGCACAAATTAAGATGTCAATGACACTTTTTTATCCGTTTACTTAACCCATACCGTGTTTGAAAAGATGGGTAAAAATAAAGATTTTTTTCTGTTATCATTACGGGTACGTGTATGAAAATGTCTCCACCCAACCTGTACCATATCCATTGACACCCCTACTGTCATTGCAATTTTTGACTTCTTATTTAAATAAAAAAAAACAGTTTAATTGTTACAGATTGGGGGCTTATATAATGATTATTGTACTCAATTGGCCTCAATTTTTTTAAATAAATTATATATAAGGTGCTATATTTTTTTTTATTAAATATTAAAAATGTACTTATTTGCATTCAAAAAATACACTTATCTGACATCCACGTACTATTCCATGCAAAATTTCTAAGAGTGATATCCATATCTCTTTAGTAAACAGAAATCAATAAATTTGAATATATGTTGACTCTTGTGATCAAGTTCTTGCTTCATTCCCGATTCTGGGAACATTGCAACAAGAAATAGAATTAATTAACATCTTCCCATGCATTTTGAGTAAGAAGCCTCTCAATTTGTACCTTTTGAGGAATTAATACTCTCTTTAATAACACCATGCAGACAGGTTGTAGGTTGCATGTCTCAGTTAACAGGTTGTGAAAGCCTGATTAGCTGGGCAACCATCATTTTCCTACGGATCCGTAATTAATTATATTAATGAATAATTGAATATAAATCAAAGGGGCCGGGGTAGGTCAGGTTTAATTACTGCTCCAGTGGAAGTGGGAATGTGGGATCCATCAAACACTTTATGTTTCCTCTTTGCTACTTAATAAATTACGTACACCATGCACTGCTTTGATTCTCTTTAATCTTTAGTTAGGAAATGATATGATCATGCATCCAATTCTTGTAGAATTATTTTAGAGCTAGCTCGGTACTGGTAGGAGTTGTTTTTTTCTCCTTCTCTCCGCTTTTATTTGGAATAGAAAGTGCAGAAATTCTAAACTTAATATTTGTAATAGTGTGATCATAAGATTTGGAGTATGTGTACTATTATATAATGTCTTACGGATCAACTAATTTGGGCCTAAACTAATATTTAATTTATGAAATTAAATATGGATTAAATTATATTGAGCTGCACGATATATGGATTAAATTAAAAATGAATTCTTCAATCTATAAACTTCATCATTACTTTATTACTACATTCTAAAATCAAAGACCCGCGTGCGAGAAAACGGCACCGGACTTCCTGCCAAAAATTTGATTAGTTTAAGTCAGCTTTGAAGAGTAGCGGTTGTCCCTTTGTTCTGACCATTATCTAGTGGAGAACAAATAAACAATAAAGTACCAAAGAAGAAAAGAGATTATAATTGTCAGTTTAATTTGCAGTGAGGTAGAATTACAAGAGACCATTTATTCATTAATCGTCACTTACCTCAGCAGATATGATCGATTATGGTTAGAAAACTGTCAAAATTATTTTACAAACTGGCACATATATATGTTATAACATTTTTTACTTTGCTTTACAGATGAATAAGGATCAGCAGATTGGCTTTCTAGTCATATTCACTGTTATTTGCTGGACTTAATGGAAAAACAGATATGAATTCAACTACTATGAAGTCGTCAAGATCAATTATTTTACTAATAAATTCTCTATTTGAATACTGGTCAGGTTATATGAGCAAGAAGGATAAGGATGCTACTGATAAGTGGTTGCCAATACCACTGCGGGTCTGATATACACTTAGTACAATTGAAAAACTACTGTTTTTGTACCGATTCAGTGTTTGAATCTACAACTTACCCAGCCCCAATGTAGAAGGCTTAATACGAGTAAAACTAGGTGTTCTTAAGTAAACTAAGTCTCTTGGTGAACTCAAGTTTAAAATCTATCGAATTGGCTTCAAATAACAAATTTGAATTATTGAAATCCACCTACTTTATAAGTGATATGTCTAAATGTAAAAAAAATAATTTTGCATAGATTCAAGTAGTCAAAAAATGATTCAAAAAATGAATGCATTAAAATTAATTTATTAACATTTTAATTTTGACCACTTTATTTTATACTAAGTTAATTCAAATGCTTAAAATTTTTATATGTAGACGCGTCACTCGTTTAAAGTCGATTCGATAGATTTTATAATTGAGTTCACTAAAGAGGTTGGTGAACTTAAGAACACCGTAATTCTACTCAGCTTAGTACTATGTATTTTTTCAATTACTGTTTTTTGGTGGCTAAGCGCAGAGCTTTTGTATTTTGCACAATACTGTCTAAGTTAGTGCTTGTGATATTTTGGAGTTGGGAGTAGCTGGTTTGTGTTGCATTCAGTTTCATCTAATGGAACAATATTTTTATGCTTTTTATCAAAGAGAGAGAGAGAGAGAGAGAGAGTATAAATTAAAATGAAATCCATGTCAATTTTAGTTAGGCATTAATCATGGAGGAACAGTACCAATTACCAACAGCGTTTGTCCTTGCTTTTTCATTGAAATGATTATTTATTTAGTCTTCAAACAATATGTGGCGGTTTGTCTCGTTGATTTGATTGTTTGTCGTTCAAACTTTAGTCTCGTCTTAGAAACTGGAATGCATGAATCATTTGGGACAATCGAGATTATTTGATTTGGGCCAAAATTGATGTGATATATAGGGCCAGAGAGACGTATGTATTCCCTTTCCACCATATTCCTACACTTTTTTTTTATATAAAACAATCAAAACAGACAAATTAGATATGTTATCTTGGGTTCACCTACTGAAAATATTCAAAAGTGAATGTTTTTTTTTTTTGGAAACTTGTCATTTATGAATATTTTTCAACAGTTATATTGCCTTGTACACTCTGCTTTTATTTTTATTTCTTCTCTGTAACAACTATATATTTTGTATCATTATATATAGCCTGAAAGGCTCTTGTAAGAATGATAATACTTTCAATGATATATTTTCTCTTCAATTTCATCTCAAATTGTATTTTAAATTCTAATAAACTGATACCCTGTTTGAATGCTGTCAGCTCTCTACCAAGAATACAATACTCCACATTAACATATGTAATGGGTGAATGTTTTATTACAAAGAAAAAAGGAAAAAGAATGATATTTTTTTTAAAATAACATCAAATTTAAATATTTCAACAAAAGAAGCACAATAAATTTTTTTTTATGAAAAACGGCTCCACCAATCATGCAAATCGGTGGAGACAGAAACGCATTTGCTCCACCATGCTTATTGCCTACATAGTAAATTGCCTCCACAAAATTGGTAGAAGTGTTTTTCATAAAAACCAAATCTAGAGTACTTGTTTGTTTCGTTGAAATATTTAAGTTTAAAAAAAATGAAAAGAAGAACTATATTCTTTGTAATAATTTGTTCCTCTTCTTCTTTTATGAAACTTTGTAATAATTTGTTCCTCTTCTTATTGTTAATATTGGTCAAACATTAATGGAAAAAAAAATTACAACAGAACTATATTCTGTTAAACCTTCAATTTTCAAAATAAAATTACAACATAACTATACTCTATCAATCCAACGCTGTGCAATGGACGACCACCTGATATATCAGTTCAGGACTAGGCAATCTTCAATTCATATAGTAATTCACAAATTAATAACGAATCTACCACTACCATAATTTCACAGATAATATTTCACTTTTTTGTAAGAATGATAATATGTTTTGTTAATTTTTAAGAATAAAATTTGACATTAATGGCGTATTTTGAAACACTGCATCGTACGTTTGAAAAAAAAATCACTGTAAAATGAGTTACTTTTTCTCTCCCGTTTGGTTTGTGTGTTCAATTTTTATTGCTTAAAACTGTTTTTTTTTTTAATTTAATTATGCAGTTCAATTTTAATGTATCTCTTCTCTGTGTTTGGAGTTTGGAGGTTGGAGGAGAAATATATGTGGACTCTCAGTTTAATCGTTCGTTGATTAATTTAATAATTATTTAAAATCACAAAGCGTGTCTTGATTTTCTAAGCACGCTTAATCAAGAAAAATAAAAAAAACTATTTTTTTTTGGTGATTATTCTCCCGAAAACAAAGAGGTCATGGAAAAGAGTGGTATTGCGTTAGACACTTAGCTAGACTGCCAATGCATCTCTATCTGAGAAGAGAAATAAAACAGGAAAAATGGAAAATTCAAAGCAAAATCGGAAGATGCGACCTATCGTCACAAGGATAGCATGCATGAGGAACCATGAAACATGAACAATAACTTCCGAAGAAAATTAAAGAATAAACAATAACTTCGCATTTACGGCATTTACGGCATTTACGGTTATTATTCAATTGATTTTTTTTTTTAAATAAATCATGTTTATCATCTACGATTTAGTAGACATGCATGGTAGTTATGTGGTGCAACGATATTCTTTGGAAATTTTCTATTAGACATTGGAGCAAATTGATACATGATAATTAACATTATATATTCTCAATTATGTAAAATTATGATAAATTATTTTAAAAACAAAAAATATGACAAATATTGATATGTACTTTGATGTAAAAACTTTGTGGTAAGTTAGCCACCCGTCAATTTACGGGAGTTGGACCAAATAAGAGCATCTCTATCAGCTTTTAAATAGAATTGCAAAATCTGATGCGGCAATCGCAGAATCTGCGCTAGCAATTTTATTTTCGTTTTTAGCACTACGAATGCACGAAGTATTTTATTTCTATTTGTTTCGTCACTCTCTTCCCTAATTTACTCTCCTTTTTACTGTGCATGTATTCAGAGAAAGATGGACTCTCTTTTCTTCCCTCCGACCGTGATTCTCAGAACATAGACGATCTACAGAGACAGGCTGTCGTGAATTACAAAAATGACAAGTAATTTTATCTTTATTTTTAAAAGGAGATCCCTTTCAATGGCACTTTTCTGAGATTAAAAGTAATCAGAATTCACAAACCCAATACGCTTTATTTTTTTGATTGAAAGCTTAGACATGCATTGATCTAAATAGAAAAGAGTTACATTACATGGTACAAGTCTAGTACTAATACATAAAAAAAAAGCAACAAGGAAATAAAAGCATTGCTAGAAGATGGTATAATACCGGCACCAGTCTTCTTCTTTTTTTGATCAAATCAGGCAGTCTCTGCCAGATGTATTGCATTGTCAAAATGAAATTACAGCATTTTCTTATGCATCGCAGACATCAAAAAAAGGAAATTGCAGAGTACCAGTTCCTAGTTACTGGTACCAACTACATCCCCCCAATCATCAAAAAAGAAAAAGATGAAAAAAATTTCATCTAGACCCCTGTTATGCTATGAATCCACTACTACCAGAAGGACTTAATTTGCAAAAATTTTCCCAAAGTGTGGCCTCCTGCACAATCCAAGCCGCAATCACATCAGGTGATAATTCCTTCCCTTCAAAGATTCTGAGGTTTCTTTGTCTCCATAGGTGCCAGCAGGTGGCAGATACCCATGTTACCCATTTGAGCCGCTGCGCTTAATTTGGAGTGCAGCTGGGTAGCATGCCAAGAATGTCGAATGCAATCAGCATCCAAGAGGGGGCTTATGTTGGCTGCAGCAGCAACCATACTCCAGACTTGTTTTGCAAAGGCACATTGTGTCATTAGGTGAGCAACAGATTCTGAGTGGTGATCAGTGCACATTACGCAATGGGTTTCACACTGGAAATTCCTTTTCTACATAACATCCCGAGTCAGAATTTTTTCCCCCAATCATCAAACCAGTAAGATATTCTAGTGCCATCACCAATTGCCCAGGAGAGACATGTTGAAAATATGCTTCACACCATGCAGCTGACCCCAGATAAAGGAACCACCTTTTGCCCATAGAGTCGGCCCATTAGTGTGAACACCTTGCCATCTAATTTTCAAAATCAGGGATCCCCACATAGATTGTTGGTCTTTAAAACCCTTCCACCACCACCTTAAGATTAGAGAAATGTTTCTTAATCTCAAATCCGAGATTCCCATACCCCCATATTTTGTAGGAAGGCATACCAGCTGCCAATTGCATAGGGAGCTGTACATACCCTTGTTGGAAGATGCACCCCACAGGAAGGAACGTCTCGCTTTGTCAAGTTTTGTTATGACCCATTGAGGAAGGAGGAAGCAGTGCATGAAGTAGATCGTCATACTGGCACCAGTCTTCATTCCTTAAAATTTACCCTGTTTTACCTTACTGTGGGCTCTTCTATCTGCTGATGACAAGCTTTTTGAAAGGCCCTCCAAATTAAGTAGATTGTTTCCATGTCATGTTGAATGCTCCACTAACCCAATATGCTATATCTGAAATCATGTACTAATAGAGGTTAGTGAAAACATCGTGTTTTTTCTAATAAAATCTTAAATCTTGGCATTCACATAAAAATGATTTTCAAAAAGACCAAAGAAAATAAAGTTATAGAGGCATAGAGGCATAGAGCACTGTTATGACTGTTATATATGTGATCATCTCTTACTCCAGATGTTCTGAAACGAAGATCCATGAGAGAGAGCAAGGCCCAAGAGACCCCATGTACAGCTGCTGGTGGAGACGGAGGTGGCCAAGGGGATCAAGAACTGAGAGAAGCGCTATGAGAAATTGAAGGAACTCCATTGGAAAGGTGGGATCTATAATGGAGAAATTGAAATTTTTTCAAAGTGCATCTCACTCCACTGAAAATCAGAACTCATCGGAGGTGATACAAAGACAAGCACTACAAATGAAATAAATAAATTCGGTTAAATGCTTAGATTGTCATGGGTGACTATATTAAGCCAGGTCAGACCCGTTAACCCAACAGCTAGGTGTGACAATCTGGTTTTTTCACAAACTCAAAGTGGAGTATACTCAGTCAAAAAGATGTATAATCATCTACAAGGGCCAGGGACTGACAATAACTCTGTGGAAAGGGAACTTTGGCAAGCTGTTTGGAAGAAAGGGGATGTGGTGCCTAGAGTTCGAGTGTTCCTTTGGAAGCTGCTAAGCAACGGGTTGCCTCTGACAAACACTCTAGCACATAGAGGAATTGCTATTGATAATACATGCTGCTCTTGCGGGGAAGCTCAGGAGGATGGCAAGCACTTGATGTTTGAATGTCCCTTCTCTAGAGCATGCTGGTTTGGAGCTCCTTTTCCACTGCTTTCTCATCTACTGCAAGGTACAGTCAAGGAAATTTTTACTTACCTGATTAAGGGTACTGATGCAGAGCAGTGGACCATATGTGCAAACACCATGTGGGCTATTTGGAGATGTCGTAATGACATGATCTACAATGCACAACAGCCAACTGATCTTAAGTTCAAAGGGTTTCTTCATGCCATCTCCTCTGAATCTGATCTGGCGAGAGGTAAAGTCTCAACTTGTGTGCTGCAAGACCCTCTCCCTGTCCCCTTGGATGGTGACAAGTACTCCTGTTTCTCTGATGGTTCATGGTCCTCTAAATGGTCAGGTGGTGTTGGCTATGTGATACTGAATCAGTCGCAGCTCACCCAATATTTTTCTGCAGCTGAGTCTGTTTGTTCCCCCATGCATGCTGAAGCCAAAGCACTACTCTTAGCTACTGAGAAGGTCTGCTCTTTGGGTATCGAGAGGTGCAAGTTCTACACCGATAACCAAACTTTGGCCAATGCAATCTCCTCAATTAGTCCTCCTCTGGAGATAGATTGGTCTGCTTTCTCTGAAATTTACAAGCTCTGGGAAATTCACAAAAAGCAACAGGGTTTCACCTGTAATTTTGTTAGTAGAAGCCAAAACGATTTGGCTGATAGCTTAGCAAAATTAGGCAGGTTGCAGGGCTGGTCGGTGACTGGCTTTACTTACCCAATTTTTGGTTGTGACTTTTAATTTTCTCAGGAGGAATTGAAGTGTAATAGGGTCTTTTTGATTCAGTATGATGTGAGATGACCTTGGTATTAATGGAAAGCCTACGGGCAATTTTAAAGAGATGGGGCACGAGTACAGGCTATACAGCAACGTGGATGTCTTGCATGATAGAGTTTCAATTAGATTTTGTTTTCTGATGACGTGTGTCATCATGACTGGAAAGATCGGATTTGAGAGACGGCGGTTGGGTTAAGATAGATAATTTTTTTCCCAAAGTTATTTAAATTGGAGACGGAGAGAGACGGCCGATTTTTTTTAAAATATCAAAAAAAAAAATTATTAAAAATAACCATGTTTCATGAAAATTATAAAAATGCCTAAATCGCCAACTTTTTCAGCGGTCCGAAATTTTAATTTCTAACCGTCAGGAAATTCAGCGGTTCGAAATTTTTTTTTTTTCAAATCAAATTTGTTTATATATTCAGGTTTTTCCGACTTTGTACATTTAGTTTCCTTAGCAAAACAGCTTCAAAAATCATAAAAATTTACCGACATATAGTCTCAACATCTTAGAACAGCACTGTCAAGTTTCATGCAGAATCTTCAAACAAAACAGGAGATATAAGCTCGCAAAAATAGCTTCAACCAATGAAATTAACACTAACTTTGGCCCCTCAATTATCACTAATTTCAAATATTTTAGTACCTACATTGACACTAATTACTACTAAATTCGGTACCGTAATTAATTAGTCCTAATTATAACTAATTAATACTAATTATGATCAAATTTTAGACTAAATAATCCAAATTAAAATTAAAACTAACTTTGGCCCCTCAATTATCACTAATTACAAATATTTTGGTACCTACATTGACACTAATTACCACTAAATTTGGTATCGTAATTAATTAGTCCTAATTATAACTAATTAACACTAATTACGGTCAAATTTTGGATTAAATAAATCCAAAATAAAATTAAAACTAACTTTGGTACCATAATTATCACTAATTACAAATATTTTGGTACCTACATTGTCACTAATTAGCACTAAATTGGTACCATAATTAATTAATCCTAATTACAACTAATTAGCACTAACTCAACTAACTAAAAAAGATAACACTAATTTTGATATCTTACTAACATAATTGGACTAATCTACAACTTTTTTACACTATAAATGAAATTTCAAAAATATATAAGGACTTACTTGCAAATTGGGAGAAGAGAGAGGAAAAGAGAAGAAATTTGGGTGGGGAGGAGAGAGAGTAAAAAATTGAGAAAATGAATTGTGAGGAGAGAGAAAGAGGTTGAGGTATGTATACATTGGCTCGGACTGCCTTATTTTTCGACGGTTAGGAATTTTAATTTCAGACTGTCGAATTTCTTGGCAGTTAGGAATTAAAATTTTGGACCGCTGAAAAATAAAGTGGTTTGGACATTTTTATAATTTTTTCTGTAGACTGGTTATTTTTAATAATTTGTTTTTTTTTGGGTATTTTTAAAAAAATCGGGAGAGACGGTAATGAGAGAAACAAGTGGAAGGTACATTCTATTTTAAGATCCGTGTATTCCATGAATACATTTATTTTGCAATAAGTCGTTAATTTCAATCTAACGAGCGATTGGAATCCGGTGTCCATTTAAACACAAGGGGTTTGTTTTTAAAATTCGTGTAACGGTTAATTAAATAACGGTTTTAATTTAGCAATTGTATGTACCGGGCTAATTCCGAATCCTAGTGCAACTGAGGTCGCTAAAGTACATCGAGAACAATTAATACTGTATCATATTTTCTCTTTTGTACACTTGCTGTAAATTATGTACACATTTTAACATTACGATTCAAAGAGGGGGCATATGGTACGTACAGGCTTGGCTCACTGGCTAAGAATATAGTCACAAGATATCTGAATTATATATGTTTAATTTTTTTTTTGGGTGATGCTGAATTAAAGACTAAATTATTCGGTTGATAGAACTTTGACCAAATTAAATATGAATAATTTCTGAATTTTACGAATTATTCACGATTTTTTCTTGAATTTTTCCAAGAACAATTATTTTTTTAGTTGTTTTTTTTTTTGCTCCCTTGCAGAACTAAGATTTCTAACTCGGATAATTCCGAATTATTCCCGAATTATACCCGAATCACAAATTTTTAATCTCGCCAAATCGAACCTGAATAATTTATTTGTCACTATGACCAAGAGCACTTGTCCCCACGAGTGAAGCAGCAGCTGTGAGATGCGGTTTGAGCAGTTAGATTGTGGTACTTTGACGACAAAGGAATAGACATTTTTATTTTTGATAAAATAAAACAAGTGCACCGACTTATTGATGAGGCATCGATAATGAACTAAATTTGTTTGAATAATTTAAAATTAATTAAAAAACTTTCACATTTCACTACTTGACTTGATACTAAATAAATTCAAAAATTATAAATTTACATGAAAAACACATAACTAATGAAATAAATCTGTTTGAACGGTTTAAATGTGTCGTTTAAAATCAATTCAATGTGTTTTGGAATTAATGTTATATAGATTAAAATGACACCAATATCATACTAATCAGACTCCTGAATATAATACGTCTCTATTTTCTTTTTTCTTCTAGTTAAGAGTATATTAGAAAAAGTAAATCTTTGTGAATGAACTTTCTTTTTTTTTTTTATAAAAAAATCATTAGTATTTCACCGCCGACCATAAATCAAAGTCAAAGATAGTTGTTGACACACACTCTCTTTCTTTTTGACATAATAATACTTTAATCGTAATGTATTTCCCTCTTTTTTATTATTAAGTACACACATTTAATTGCTGAGTTTTTTATTAATAGAAAATAAATAAATAAAATATCGAAATACAACATAGCTTTTGAATTTTGTCGAAAACTAAGTAGAATGAGTTGTGTAAACCCGTCCTACCGGACGGGTCTAATTATCCCGTCCAAATCATATCTCTAATTAACTCCTTAATCAACTTCATAGTTGAAAAAGAAGAAAAAAAAATAGACTGGTTAAGGCGTCCCGTTCAAGTTATATCCCTAACGGCGTCGCCTGGGACTTGGCTAATTTAATAGTAACACTGTCTCTCTCTCTCTCTCTCTCTCTCTATATATATATATAAATGAGTCGCTCCGGTAGGTTAGTTGGGGAATTAGCAACCTCTGATATATCTCATATTTTGAGTGTTTTTTGGAAAATCTAAACCGTTCAAATATGTTCCACATGGATCTCAGAGCAAATTAATACTAGCCCCTGCCCTATCCCCAAATAACCACCAGACACGTGGGTCACGCAAACTATGATATATCTCAGAGGATCCGCACTCTTAGTTGGGTAGAGTTGAAACTGGGGTTTTCTGTGACCACAACTCGTACGAAGAGCATACATCTTATAACTGACATGTGAGCTTTTATCATTTATGTGTGTCACACCCCACGGCCACGGGTCATAACAATCTCTCGCCGTAAGCATACAACGCCGTGTATACTTACCAGGCTTATCCAAATTATACCCAGCAATTCAAAATCAAAATAATATAAACCAAGTTTACATATACACAAATCAGAGTACACAGTCTGGTCAAAATATAATACAACAAAAGTATCTTATTCGGATACCAACCACGAGGCCTTCCCTAAAACTACACAACAAAACATAACTAGGGTCAAGTAAATAGTAAACTGTAAGGCCTACTACTCGCGTGCCTCTCCAGAATCAATCGCACCCGTACCTATAAAAATAATCCGAAGGTGGGGATGAGAATAAATTCTCAGTGCGAATTTGCCATATATGAATTATTGGACTTGCAATCAAACTCTATATTCAAAAATGAAACCCAAACAATAACAGTGCAAACAAATATATAAGAAATCATAAATAACATAATGCCACTACTCGACAACAATTAATCAACCTGAAACACAGTTTACGAAATTTCCAAGATGAATTTCAAACACAACAGATATTTTGGCTTAACTTAATTCATTAGGGCTTGTAGCAATTACATATGTTCTTTCGAGCTGAACCGTTATCAAACCCACATCTATAGGGTTACAGACACCTACAGATGGCCAACCAAGTTGGATCCTTTATTTGACATCCATCTGTAATCGCTTGGCTTAACAGTTATTACGGTCTGATTTCAATCATATAAAGAAAATCCTCTTTGGAATCATTTCCAATAGTCGTAATATTCAATTGACCGTTCAAATGCATTAACACGTAGGAGAATGCCACCGAGCCACAGACGTTACACATGTCACCCACGATTCCAATCACATCTCATAACATAATCACCCTCCCTCGTCCCAACCGGTACTGGGAATATCGAGGGCCGTTCACCTAAGGCCATTTAGGATCCTGGGAATCCAAGTGCTTAACTTTGTAAATCTATTCACATACATATCTAAATCAAATCGTGGTGACTTTCAATCAAATCAGATCATAATAGATCGACACAACCTACAACCATACCAGCATGCAAATCACTCAAGTCACATAAATTCGAGTTTAATTTGATTGGGCTATGCAAATGCTTTACACAATTCGATGATGCAATCAAAGATATTCAACATGACAAACGAATACACAATTTAATTCCTGAAAATAAAGTATCAAACAAGTCCAAGAATCCCGCACCTTAGTATGACGAGCGTACCGCTTAGTTTAAGGATCGGGCGTCTCGAATTGTCTCTCTAATTCTTGCTCGACCGAGCCTACACATATTTTATACGTATACTTGGTTTAATTCGGGTTCAGGGGTCTATACGTGTACTTTAGTTTACTAATGGTTTATACAGTCCTAAATCAGTTCTTATGTTTCGGTATCGATTCTGTTCAGTTCCTTCTTCCTTACTTAAAAACCTTTAAAATCACCCCATTTACTTCAGGGTCCTTCTCAACCCTAAACAATTCCAATTAGGTTACCATTCAATCACATTTTCACTACTTTGGTTCTCGGTTCAATTCAATTTACCATTTGGTTAACCCTAATTTGGTCGAAACCTCAATTCAGCCGCTAATTGTTCTAGAAATTCAGGATCAAGAGGTAACCTCATTGATTATGAGTCTAATCAGTTGGATTAAACAAATCAATTCACGATTATACTCAATTTGGGTTTTGACTCAAAACCCTAGAAATCAAGAATCCTCAAATCGGAAGAAAATCGGGAAAAATATTGAAAATAAACAAGCAAGGGGTGTAGAGGAACTAGTCCTCGAGCAATTCAAACACAAATCTCAAGTTTAAAACAAAAATATGAGAAATCGAGAAATCTGAGATTTTAGAGAGAAATGGAAAGAGAAAGAAATACCAATTAGGTGAGCTATGAGAGATCCTCGGCTGCTTACTCGGTTCCAAACTCGATTTCTCGCAACAATCGGGAGTCTGAAAGAAACGAAAACTCACACGCTCTTTTTCTTCTCTCTTGGGCGAAAATCACTTAAAAATGGAGAAATTGCGAAGTGTGAGAGAGAGAGAAGCTTCCATTTGAGTTTTATGGTTAAAATTACCCTGAATGCGAATTAACCAATCTGCACTGCGGGTGGCTTGACCCGCACTTAGCACTTAGTCGGTTTTCAAAACATGAAATTTAACACAGAAACAATCCGCAGTGCGGGTCACCAACCCGCAGTGGGAACTTAGTAAAATTTTGACAGAATTTCAGAAAAAGTCCGAGCCTAATGCGGATGCATTCCACCCGCAGTGCGGGTCAATCAATCCGCACTGAAGACTTAGAAGAATTTCAGAAAAGTTTAGGTCAATACAAAAATTCATGAGTGAGGCTGAACTCATCCGCAGTGTGGGTCACTAACCCGCACTTAGCACTTAGTCAATTTTTTTTCAGAATTTCAAATCAACACATGTTTGCATGAGTGCGGACGCACCCACCCGCAGTGCGGGTCAACCAATCCACACTTAGCCTATAAAATCTCAAAATCTCGAAATTTCAATGCGGTTTTGATTCATACTTAATTTACTTATTTAGAGGAACCTTAATTAAGGTTTAAACTTCCATTTTATTAGCACAATTTTTTATTCTTGTTTTTAAATCCTTTGAATTTAATTGTAAAAATTTCATAATGTAACAATGTGGGTCCCGATTTCAGCTAACGTGATACACCGGCTATTGGTTTGTACCAACTTTTGTGGATTTGGTCATACGGGATGTAGGGTTTTTTTTTTATCTGGGGGATGGGACGCCTTAACCCATCCAGCTTTTTCTGTTTCTTTTTCTTTTTTAACTGTGAAGTTGATTAAGGGGTTAATTAGAGATATGATCCGGACGGGATAATTAGACCTGTCCGATGGGACGGGTTTACACAACCCGTTCTACTTAGTTTTCGACAAAATTCAAAAGCTATGTTGTATTTCGATATTTTATTTATTTATTTTCTATTAATAAAAAATTCGGCATTTAATTGTGCTCAAACATCCATTGAGACTTCAAGTGATACGTGTGCTTAAGACTGTTAATGAATGGAGTTTGAGCGAGTTGGATATGATTGTGATCGGTTTTAAATTAATTAGTGAGTCAATTTGAGTTGAGAAAACAATGTCGAGTTGATAACTATGCTTTTGCTCAACTTGTTAACAACTTAAATCGTTACTCATTAAGCAATTGTTAAGACTTAAAATCAATTGATGTTTGAATTTTAAACAATTTGAATTTTTGGGAGCCAAAAATTCTAAATAATACAAAATAGAAAGCAAATTTAACCAAAAATAAAAAAACACTAAATTTTTGAATTTTAACATAATTTAACAATCAGTTGATGATTTGGATCAAGTTAAAATTGGATGTGGAATGACTTTATGTAACTAAGTTGATAATGAGCAAGTCGGGATCTACTCATGCTTGATTAATTAAGTGAACTGATAAATTGATAATAAGCGAGTTGATAATAAGCAAGTTATTAACGGGTTTTCTCACCCCTACTTGTGCTGATGTATTTGGAAACTAATGATCTGGTTTAGATACTGGATTTATATACAATTTAATGGCCTATGTATATACACTAGAAATACATTAAATTTTAAGTGTTAGGTTACTTATGATTCAGATAGTTTATTGTATTGTACTATTTATGGAGAAGTCCAAATTGTACAATTAAAGTGTGCTTCCGAATTTAGGTGAAAGACGTAAATGTGGAGGAGAATAGGGAAAAAAAAAATGGAAAAATGGTAGTAGTTTTGTTTACTAGTTTAATTTGGACAATGTTGAAGTAGAGAATGAAATTAGTCACGTTGTTATTAGTTTTGTTACGTTATGTTATGTGTGTTGATTATGTGTTGTGATTGTTTTTCACAATTTTAATTATGTCGTGTTACATAAAATGATCCGATCATATCACGTTATGTCACGTGACTCATTTTTCAACATTATTTTCTAATTATAATTTATTTTGTAATAGTTTCTTATTTTTTAGTATATTTCATTATTATTTTCTATGAATTAACTTAAAATTTAAAAACAATAATTAAACGTGATCAACTACGTCACTCTTGGTAACAATGTAACTATTCGCATAACGTGACTGTTTACAATTATTTTGATCACGTCACTTCATATCATATCATGTAATAAAATTTTTTTTTATTATGTGACATAACCAAGTTATAGTATATTAGTCAGGTCACGTTACGTCACATATTTTCTATCTTCAAGTGCCCATAAATTGCATTTGAGGTATACAAATTCTGGTTATAGATGTAATTGCGTAGATATACATCAATTTACACTAAAAATGAGGTGCTTCCATTAACTGGAGATCAGTCTATAATTATGTCAGAACTCATAATCATCATATAATCGTATCTTATACAACATGACATTTCAATATTTCATACAAATTTGTACATATATTCATGTTTTTTGGACGATTCGAGAACCATCAATGATCCAAACTTGCGTACAACCCGATCGGAATCCGACCCAACTGGAATTCATTTACCCTAAAGTAACTTAAAATTTGATTTTGAATGCGGACCGTTTGATCAGAATCTGCACGAATATTGAAGGAATCTGTGAATACTACCTCCAATCGGACTCTAATCGAACTGACTTGGATTCTGATCAGACGGTATAAATCCAAACTACAATTTTGAGTTACTTTAGCGATCCGGATCCACCCAACTGCGAATTCATATTCTAAATCTAACCGAACGTTCGTTAATAGATCTTGACTGTCCAATGAGTGCGTATCCTCTGAGGTATCTCATATTTTGCGTGACCGACATGTCCGGTGCCTATTCGGGGATAGCGTATGGGGCCAGTATTATTTGAGCTTTGAAATTCGTGCATGCGGTTGAGATTTTTCAGAAAATCACACAAGATATCTCAGAGGATACGAATTCCTATCCAATTGAGATCAACATTAATATTAATGGATCCCCGCATCATAGACATGGACCCGATTGACTCATGGACCGGATTAGCTTTGATCCTGATCAGACAGTCGAGATCCATTAAACTCGAGAGGTGCTTTTTTGAGTTAACACAGAAGATGCAGACTCATGGATTCCTCCCCAACTGCCCTTTGCGACCTTTGTTTTCACTAATTTTATATGCTGTGGGGCCCAAATACAGAGGTCTGTTTTGACTTTTGATGTACACCGATGTTAAAATGTTATAATGTTAAACTTTATTAGGTGTACGAAAATGACAAAATAAATAATGGAAATGAAAAATAAAAGTAATTACATGAATAATTGCCTATTCTTCGCCTTTCACTTCTCTTTTTACGTTACTAGTGCGGTAGTGCCTAGCGGCAGCTCAAACGCTTTTCCTTGGAGCATTTTGTCGAAAACCTGCTGTGCATTTCCTCACTCTTTCGTTTCTACTGTTATTGACTATTGTTGCTGGTTCCAATGGGGAGAGGGAAGGAGAAGAAAGACGTGGTTAGACTCGAGAGAGAATCCGTTATCCCCATTTTAAAACCCAAGCTCATAATGAAGCTTGCGTATCTCATAGGTACTGAAGTTTATTCGATATGTGCCTTAGATCAAGATTGTCTCCTTTTCGGGTACTTCTGTAGCAATTTGTGCTTGTTTTTTCTCTTATTGATCTGAATGTGGATCTCTCTCAAGTGTCCTGTCTAGTCTCTTCGTTTTTAGGAGTTTTGATTTTTCTTGCATCGCTTTTAGCTTTAATTTTTATTCATGAAATCTGGTGGCAAACCCTGGGAAAAATTTTCCTCATTTTTTTTTTCATTTAACATTATTTGATATTAACTCAAATGTATACATTGGTTTTTTTTTTTTTTGTTCCCCATTCCCAATTGGAATTCAAAACTATAACACATCCAAATCGAAAGGTTTGCAGAGTTTCTGGTATCAGCTGGACAGAACTGTAAATTTTCCGGCACTGGTACTGGTGAAGTACCACCATAGTATATTACCATAAAGGCCTTTCTCTACATCTATGAACTTGGATTCATAATTTTCTTTCCAATTTTTTGAAAGAGCACGAGTCAGACCGTTCTGAATTTTTGAAGCTATGCAAAAGAGTGGAGTACACAATTCGGGCTTGGTATCTTCTCCAGTTCGAGGATATGATGGTACCTTATTCTTCTTTTGCTTCACAGTAGGAAATCACAGCCTTTTTTTAAAAATGAATAGCACTGTCTTTGGCCTTGACCATGCAAATATGTCTTGATTTAACCTGTTAAGATATTGTTAGGCCTGAATTGTTGAAGAAAATTATATTTTATCTTTAATTGTACGTAACAAAGAGCTAAAGTAACTTGCTGCTTACCCAAACAATTTAGTAAATTGATCTATGTGCTAATTTGGATCATACCAGTAATACATTATGTCCAATACAGGTACTGTACCAGACTGTACATACTAGTACTAACAAAATGATTTTGTGCAAAAGCTGGAGCATTTGAGGCTTGAATACCTATCTGCTTATGATATTAATAATGACACATGTTTCAGGAGCTTTATTCATTGTTTGACCCAGTGTATGGTGGACCAGTACTAGAGAAGCAGAACTTTTCACCAGAGGAAATTGATGTACTTGAGCAGAATTTTCTGACCTATTTCTTCAAGGTCAGGTTCTTCTTCTTCTTCTTGTTTTTTTCTTGAAAACACTTCGGATTCTTGGAATATGGTTTAGTTCTATTATAGGAAAATTGAGAAAATTAAAATTTTCTCTGCTATGGAGCCAAAGTCCTAAATTAACACTTACCGAGGAGCAGTAACTGTGGTTCATACTAAGTGATAAGTACTATGGGTATTACTATCAGAAAGTATAAAATATTTCTCCAACTATATTTTGTGTAAGATTGTTCATTTGGTAAAATCAAGTCGCTTTTTCTGTGCCCTGTCAAAGGAAATGGATTTAACATTCTTTCTGGGCCCGTTCGGCAAATGCATGGAATAGTGGAAGAGTGGAAAAGGGAAGAGGTTTCTATTCCATACAATTCCAATCATGTTCGGCACATTTGGAATAATGGAAGAGTGGAATTGAGCTAATTCTTACATGTGAAAAAGTCACTCTTCCTCAATTCCACCTCTACCATGGAATAGAGAGGGACTAAAGTGTAAAAGAGAAGGGTTTGACTACATATTTCCATCATAATTCTACTTTTTCACTTTTTCTCTATTCCATTCAATTCCACTCACATTCGGCTACTACTCCGTCATAATTCCTCACTCTTCCTCTATTTCACCACAATTCCTTTGTGCCGAACAAGCCCTCTGTTTTTCTTTATTCTTTCTGCTGTCATCTTCCCCATTACACCTCACCTCTTTCTCTTCTCTTTCAATTTGATAATGGAGAAGGGAGAATGAAGTGGTGGAAAGAGTAAGAGAGAGATGAGGGTGATGTAGAAGGGACAGGTAGAATGAAAGATGTGGGAGGTAATGGAGAAGTTAGAAGAGGAGAGAAATTGAGAGAAAGGAGAAACTGGTCATTTTGTTTGTTTGATTAGGATAAATGGAAGTTTGTTAAATAAGGAGTCAATATCAAAGTTGAAGGTAAATTTATGACCTGGGGTTAGTCACCTCCACAAAAATTTACCCAAATGATTTACTTCCCAGGGGACATAATGTTTGGAATTTCTGGACTTGAGAAGAGCTTATTTTGAAAATCTTCAACAAATCCTCTTCGTATCTCATTTCATATTTAACTTATAAATTTACTAAACAGATGATGGAAAAGAGCAACTTTAACATAGTAAGTGATGAAGAGATTGAGGTGGCACAGTCAGCACAGTACTTATTAAATCTTCCGATTAAAGTCAATGAATCCAAGGTTAGGTTGATAAACTTTCTCCATCTTTTACTTTGAATTTTACTTTAATTTCCTGATGTTTCGTCTTTTTCTATTTTTGCACAGCTGGACAAAACTCTTTTATCGAAGTATTTCAAGGATCATCCCCATGAAAACATCCCTGAGTTTTCTGATAAGGTGCTTAACTATTAAATTAATACAATAAAATTGATATTTTTTTTTCAGCTTTCAACTTCTGTTATAGCTTTCCAGGTTCCCAGATAAGTACATTTGACCATACTTAAAATCATTTGCTCTCTTGTTTACACATCTTTTTACTCAAAAAAAGTTTACACATCATGACATCATTGACTTAACTTTAGTTACATCATCTATTTCTTTTGCAGTATGTGATATTCCGAAGGGGAATTGGTATTGACCGTACCACTGATTATTTTTTCATGGCAAAATTGGATATGATCATATCACGTGTCTGGTCTTGGCTCCTCAGAAAGACTATGTACATTTTCCTCTTTTAATTATTTTCCTTTTCTTGTATTTGGTAATTTACATTGGATTAGACTGGTTCATACCAAGCAAAATCAAATATTTGATGAAATGGAAAATATTATTTCTGGTAACATAACAGTTCTTTAAGTCTAAATATTTATTTTTCATAACCAGGCTTGACAAAATATTCATGCGAAAAAAGATATCTAAGAAGGATATGAAGAAAACTGATGAGATTAATGGAGCAGAGACAGAGGAAGAATTGTATGTAGAGAGAATAAGGCTAGAGAGCATGGATATGAGGTTTGTTTTCTACTTCCTATACGTGACGGGTGTTGGGCTTATGTACCATAGAAATCCATGCTTCAAATTTATATGTACACCAATTCTCTATCATGTCTGATTTTGCTGCTACTTTGAATTGTTCTGCAGTATTGGTAATTTATTAGGCAAGAACACAATTCAAGAGCCTACCTTTGATCGCATGATTGTGGTATACAGGTAGACTTTATATATATAATTTTTGGTACATAATCTTACTGCATAGAACATGTTAGTATTTGAGTAAGGCTAGGAAGCTACCGGTAGTTAACACAACTATTTGCTACCCCTTTTTTCAACGTTGGATTAGCTTTAAAATTCGTGCTGGTGATTGACGCTGAGAAAATAATGGAGACAGCACGAATTTTAAAGCTAATCCAACGTTGAAAAAAGGGGTAGCAAATAGTTGTGTTAACTACCGGTAGCTTCCTAGCCTTACTCTTAGTATTTTGTTTTCCTCTTTGGTAAGAGTTGAACCAAAATCAAAATGAACCAGTGTGGGTATTCCTGTACAGCCTGGAGTGTTCTGCTGGTACCAAACCTGACTTTTGAGACAATATTTTCTATTTTCAGGAGGGCAGGAACAAAAGGCGAACCAGAGAGAGGCATTTATGTAAAACATTTCAAAAATATTCCAATGGCTGATATGGAATTGGTTTTGGTGAGTAAAATGAAACCACACGGAAAAATCACTTGGAGTAAAATACTTTTTATTATTAACGATTCTCTCTCTCTCTTGCTCTCTCTCTCTCACACACACACAGACATCCGCTTCTTTTCTTTGAAGAAATCACATCTCTCTCTATTTTATTTAATATATATTTTTTGAAGAAAAGTGATCTCATTTTATGTTCATATTTTTTGTTCTAGCCTGAGAAGAAAAATCCAAGTCTAACTCCAATGGATTGGGTCCAGTTTCTCGTTTCTGTTGTTATTGGCCTTGTAAGTAATCTTTTATTCAAATTTGTATTTGTTTCTTGAGGGACTATCTAATGCCCATGACCATCTCTTGTTTCCATTAATAATTAAAAAAAATCCAAATTCCAATCTAGAAGGGTGTACCATTGATCTTGTTCTATCTTGAGAGTAATACATTCATGTCAAAAGTTGTACACTTTAGTTTATTTTATGTAAAGATCAAGGAGCCAAAAATCAATGATTCATTATGCTTTATTTTGGTCGACAATTTTACTACCTTCAGATCTTGTACGAAAATGAACTTTAATTTTGTACCTCTGATGTATATGAAATGCTATGGAGATACAACAAGATCAGCAGTTCATACTTTCCATTAGAAATTGAAATTTCGAATTTGTTAACATATTCATGGTCATGACAGGAAAACAAAATCATAAGCATTGGATCCCTCTTGTTATTTTCATTTGCATAATTTATCTTTTATTTTGTATCTTTGGTCTGGTAATATTTTAATTTACCTTTCATAGGTCACACTTGTTGGTTCACTTGAAATGCCCAAAGCTGATATATGGGTTGTTGTGGCCATTCTCTCTGCACTTGCTGGCTACTGTGCTAAGATCTATTTCTCGTAATTCTTTTTATGAAATTAGTCAATTACTACTTTTTTTGTAAGTTCATTCTGAAGATATATGTAAATCTGCAAAATAAGTGAGGAAAAAGGTCAATTTCAATGCAGTCTTAGTACCAGTCAGTAGTCAGTACTACCTGATCTGCACCTGGTATTGGAATAGTTGATTTATATTGTCTTCCTTTTTTTAATAGGTTTCAGCAAAACATGGAGACGTACCAAAATTTGATAACACAATCAATGTATAACAAACAGCTAGATAGTGGAAGAGGCACTCTCTTACATTTGTGTGATGATGTGATCCAACAAGAAGTTAGATTTTTTTTTTTCTCAACTTGAATTAATTAATAAGAATATAAGACTATTTCCTGCTCTTATTCTATTTACATTTTCAATTGCAAAAAATTTCAGGTGAAAGAGGTGATAATATCGTACTTTATTCTGATGGAGCAAGGAAAGGCCACAGCTACGGTAAGCTTTTGTGCAAATGCATATGAGTACTAGAACATTTCCAGGCTGATCAAATACCAAACAAAAGTTCATTTTTTTCCTAATTTTATAAAAAGGGCCCATGAAAGAACTTACATAAGCTAATATAAGAACGTAAATGAACAACATATGAAGGAAATAGTCTGTGTGTTGAACAGGACCTTGATTTGAGATGTGAGGAGCTAATACAAGAAGAATTTGGCATCCAATGCAACTTCGATGTGCATGATGCTGTGCAAAAGCTAGAGAGACTTGGCATTGTGCAAAGAGTCAGTTTTTGCATGTTATCTATTTTCTTTTAAATATATATATATATTTTTTTAAATCAGGAAAAAAAAAATGTCATCTATAACCCAAAAACACCTTGAGATATGCTACTGTGAAAATGACGAATGTCCAGTACACCTTGCAGAATATGTTAGATACATTTAAAAAAAATAGAAGCACCGTCCATACACCGCCTATCTTTTATAAAACCAAGCTACCGATTCTCATTGTTTGATTTGGTATTAGAAAATGAGGAAGCCATATTGGGGTTGTCATATTTGGTTAGGATATGCAGTATTTTTCAAAGTTATATTCCATTCAAAAGTTTAAATATATCCAATGTACAATTCGGATGGCCTGATTTTTAATATTTGAAGGAAATATATGTGCTCCAATCCATCTGGATTCAATTCTTTAAAGATCCAAACATCCCTCCTTTCTTGCTCTGCTACTACCCTTTATAAGGGATAATTTTACATTGGATGCCAGATATGTCCAATGATTTTTAATAAGCTTGTTTCCAATGCTTTTGCTCTGTCCTCATTTTTGTATGTACTTCTAAATGAAGTAATAAGAATGATGTTTACTTTTTACATAATTGTATGGCCAGGATTCAATTGGGAGAATATATTGTCTTCCTCTAAAGATGGCAAATGGCATAATTGGGCCTACCACAGAAGAAGTTGTTCTTAAAGCCAAGCAAGCCACTTAATTATCTTAATACTTGGCGGTAATTGTTTATCCTTACTGTAACCTAATGTTGTGCTACCATCTAAAAGTGGGTATTTGGTTGTGTATAACTAAGACCTAATTCAAAGCCACTGCTCTCTTGGATTTTAAGCCAATACCTGGTGGCTTGGACTTAGACCATCTTGACCTTAATTTGTTCTCAGTATTAGATATTTCATGCCAGATCAAGGCTTATCTTAGGAGTTCAAACATGTATGGTTTTGGTCACATTTAGGAGTGAAGTTTTTTCACGCTGTACCTACACCATACCAGGCAGGTACTGCTTTTTTGTCCTCCAGAAATTTAAGGATCACTAACCAAGTAATTGGGAAAGAAACCCTACAATTGTTTTTGGCACCGTAACTGCTAGGTAAATATATTACCATAGATACCAGTGTTGGCCTGGTGATAACCTTTCTAAATAGTTGTATACTTCGTTCTACAATATTGTGGGGATTCTAAATAATACTAGATTTTACACAGATTGCAGGGCTGCTGCTACTGTCAGCTACGAGTTTTGCACACCTTCCAACTATTGTTGGGGCGTTTTAGTATATCCTTTCATGTCTTTTTTGTGTGTAATATCTTAAGTATATCTGTTTCAAATTTCAATAAATATCAGAAGCAATGAAATGTGGTAGTTTAATGTCAAGCCTGGGCCATTTCACCCAAAAAAATAAAAATAAATATATCTGAAGCAACGGAACGGCAACCTGTATTTTTTTTATTTAGTGCATATGCGGGGTTAGATATTATGCTGACGAAATGTCTTTTCTGGCAAACAGATTTCGTTTAGACAGGCTTTGGTAATAGGACCCGGCTGGCCGTCTCCCTTCAGTTATGGGGGACACGTATCCTCTGCATTAACGTACCGTTTGAGTTAATTTTTGAACCGTACGATCAGAATTCGGCCCAAGTCTATAACGCACAGGGTCTTTTAATATTAGTACAGATCTCAAACGGACGGTCCACATTTTAACTCAAAATTTGAGTTAATGCAGAAGATATGAATTCAGTTATGGGAGGGATACAATATCTAAAGGACGGTCTAAAAGAATCCCAGTCAGACCAAATTCAATCCAGTCTTTATAGGGTCTGTTTTGAAATTCGTGTCAGATTAAAAGAACAGTTCAAATTTAATAATAGTACCCTCAGGTACCGGGGAATGTGAATTCATGGTAATATGCATATGTTTTTGAAGAAGGTGACCATGAAAAGATGAATTTGATCTATGTTGCAATGCCTTGTCCTAAATTCATGTCCAAAATGAGTAGATTTGAAAAAAAAAAAAAAAAAAAATTTCAACAGAAACGATCGCCCTGAGATAAACCTACTGGATGAAAGTACCTGTTCGAATGAAAACGAAGCAATGATTGGTGGCCATATCTATTAAACGGAAACACCAATGACAGTGACCAGATCACAAGAGTAAGATGAAAGAAAACAAGTGTAGCGCCATAGCCCGTTTGGATTCTCACAGAAGCGGCACCGCTTTCTTTGGCTTCTCACATCGATCCAATCTCTGTAAAACTTATTAATTGTCAAAATACACAACACAAAATGATTATATTTTTTACATGCTCCCGTTTGAATTTATAGATGAGTCAAAATATTCATCTCCTCTTTACAAGCAAAACAAGTATAATTTTAATTTTAAGTAGTTCTCGCAACCATGTCAATTCTTTAATATGTTTTTAGGCTCAACTCATGAAATGTTAACATAAAAAAGTTTCGATGATCAATAAAGAATTAATTCAATATTTTCACCAATATAAATTTCCATTTTCAGAAGAAGCTTGAAAAATAGCCTTAATATTATGTAATGTTTCTAATATCCTTCGACTGCTGCTCCACAACATAAACTCAACTAACATTAAAGCCCCTGAAACATATTAGAAGCTGCGTCAAAGGATTAGATAATTTCAACTAACATTCATTTTTTGAGCATTTTTTTTGTTATATTCAATGAAATTGATTGTATTAGTTGGCCATGTGTTTTCTGCTCTCCACTAATTGAGGGGCATTAATTACATGTGTAAATAATATTTGGATATATAAGAGTCAACGCGTCTTTATTTTGTTTTTAATTCTGAGAAATCACAGATCACATTCCCATTTTCTTTTCTTCAAAGCTCCCCCCGAATTCTCTATAACAAACTAACGAACAAAAAATTGAAAGAACCAATGAAAAATATACGGACTAAATTGGTTATTTCAACTAAAGAAAAAAAAATTAAAAAAGACCCATCATGTGCGACATTTATGCATGATATATACATTGCACTCATCTTCTACTTCTCCACATCTCTACATCGAGATTTCTGTACATTGTAACACACCTTCTTTCTTTCTTTCACTGTTTCATTTATTTGTAATAATCCAATGGACGTGAATGACACGATCCTTCCGCCGACACGGAAGGCGATACAGATTGTGAAGGAATCAATTGCCAAGAGAAGAATAGTAGAAGAATTTGATCTTCTAAAAAAAAGAAAAGTAGAAGAATTTGATCTTCTCAGAAAAAGAAAAGTAGAAGAATTTGAGGGTCTGATCGGAAGAAATACGCTGATACGGGAGGCGGTACAGATTGTGAAGGACTCGGTTATTCCAGTTTCGAAAAGTAGAATAGTACAAGAGCTTCGTGGTCTGATCGGTATAATCATTTCTTTAAATGCATTATGTTTTCATTTGGCAATTCTTCTTCTTAAAAAAAAAAAAAATTCCTCAAAATTTCCCTTGAAATTGAGCTACATCAATAAGCTTGTTATTTGCCTAGGTACTATTCCAGTTGATCCTTGCTATTGAACTTGCATTTAGGAAATTAGATCAATTTTAGTGGCCTTGATGCGCCTTGCTCATTGTTAAATTAGTTAAATATATCTAAATAAATATCCCCAATTCCACAAGTTTAGGCAAAACCTCATGGTAATCTAAGATTTAGAAATGTACTTCCATATAATACATATCATTCATTGTCACTTGAGTATTGCCAAGTAGCATATGACTTAAATCAGTTCAAAGTTCAAACGAAATTAAATTGACAGACTGACATTAATTGGTTAATATTAGAAAAGAAGCTTGAACTTTGCAATTTGGTAGAGAGGCAAGAAACCAACTAATTTATTAATTTGTTTATACTAATACTGATTTGGTCCCAATTAACTAAAAACTATTAATAGCAGATAATGCCTGTTCATATATATATATAGAGAGAGAGAGGAGGGATCAAGTTACAACAATTTTTGAGTTACAACAAGTTACAACAACTATTTTCTACATTTTCAAAGTTCAAATTATCGATCCAAACCGTTAGATGTGATCTCTACAATAAAATGTGCTTGGAGACCAAATTTTACATTTTTTAGAATTTTTTTACTATTTATTAAGATGGGTACAAAATTTAATGGTTTGAATTTGACTAGTTTTTGTACCCATCTTAATAAATAATAAAAAAAAATTAAAAAAATGTAAAATTTGGTCTCTAAGCACATTTTATTATAGATATCACATCTAACAGTTTGGCTCGACGATTTGAACTTTGAAAATGTAAAAAATGCTTGTTGTAACTTGTTGTAACTCAAAAATTGTTGTAACTTGATCCCTCCTCTCATATATATATATATATATATATATATATCTCCCTGTTCGGTAAGCTAGAATGTATGGCAAAATGGCAAATATGCCTGTTCAAATATTCCTAATTCTTGATTTGCATATAGCCTCGTGATGGTGTTGTTAGTGCTGTTATGACAATGTTAGTGTTTCTAAACAATTAAATTTTTTTTATTAAAGTGCCGGTACACCCCAACATCATTTAAATGTTATTCTCGAGAATTGAACCTGTGACCACTCCATAAATTAAGAGACGGGATTTGTGCCACTGCGCTAAGCCCGCAGTTCTTCTAAACAATTAATTGTAGTTGTACCCACTTATATAATTTTCAGAAAAATGACTACATTCTTTATTTGCATGTGGCCTCAAGATGGTGTTGTTGTGGTCATGTTAGTGTTCCTAAACAATTAATTATAGTTATACCCTGCTTATTCTTTAGAAAATTAGGGATATTACAGGGAAAGTCTCAGTTTTTTTTTTTTTTTTTTTTTGAGTAAAAATAAGGATCAAGGGAAAGTCTCAGAAGTTAAATAGAATGATAAAATATGTGGACTTTTTCTAAGAAAAAAATTAGCCTTTCTTTTGTTTATTTTAAGCAAGATTCTAATGCTTTGTTTTGTTTTTCAAATTTATTGTGCTATTTTCTAAAGAAAATGAAGCCGACCGTTCTGAGTTTTTAAAGCTGTGCAAGAGGGTTGAATATATCATCCGTGCTTCTTATCTCATCCACTTTGAAAACATGATGGTATAAGATGATATCTTTTCTTTTTGCAAATTTATAGCTTATGAAATTTCTTTTCTTTTCTTTTTTTTTGCAAATACACAGCACCCAAATTATGTCTTGTATAGCTTACCGAAATTCAAGTGCATGATAGCACAAAAAACAATGTTAAATTAGTGGGGCATTTCAAAGTCATAGATTGCTAGGTTATAATATGATGACTTGCATATTTGTTTGTAAAATAAAATAATTGATGCTGTTAGATATGTTCACTGTGATTAAGAATTGATGACCCGTGATTGCAGGAGCTATATTCTTTGTTTGATCCGGTTCATGGTGCTTCAAAAATCAAGGAAATGAATCTTTCTTCTGAACAAGTCGATGAAAGAGAGCAGGAATTTCTCTCATATTTTTTTGAGGTCTGAATTTAATATATTTTTTTGTAATGGATTTTTCTTCACAAAAAAGGTCAATATGTTCTATCCGTTTTTTTTTCTTCATAGGGTGGTTATGTTAATATTTAGAAAAAAAAATCCTAATGGAGGAAATCCAATTAGGATAATTGATAAAATCAAACGATGAGAAAAAAAGGAGTATATAATCATAATCATAATAATGTTATATACTTCATACATATATCTTTTTAAAATAAAGAGAGAGAAATATGGCCGTCTGTTCAAAATAAATGATTAGAAAGACAAAATCAGACTTATTAAAATATAAATGACATAATATAGTTAAAACATACTTAAAATTTAATTTAATATTATTAATTTGACTGATTCAAATTATACATATAGGTTTCAAGAAACTTTTGTACTATTTTTTTAGATAACTGGAATCAATTGATCTTAAAATTATGACCATCTGAAAGTGATATTCTACCTATTTAAATTTTTTTTTATAAAATTTGGTCTCCAAGTACATTTTCATATGGAGATCGTGTTTAATGGTTTGAATTGATTGTTTGAATTTTGAAATTTACATGCCAATTAGCCTCAATCATAATAATAATATAAATAATAAAAAATACAAACAAGGGAAAGAGAGGTCAGCAGAAACAGATGTGCTAATTGGCATGTACCATTATACCATTGGTGAAAATATTTTTACATTGTAATCCAATTGGGCATCTAAATTTAATCCCTTTTTTTGTTGACGAGTTTGAGTAGGTGATGAGGCAGAGCAACTTCGCGATAGTAACAGATGAAGAACTTGAGGTTGCACAATCAGGGAATTATCTTCTCAATCTTCCCATTGTTGTTGATGAATCAAAGGTTTTTTTTTTTTTTTGAACAAATAGTTTTTATTTCTTCACATCTTTTGAGTGATCAGATGAAAAAGAGTATAGCTAATATGACATCAATGTCATTTCAGTCTATATAACACTAATTCTAAAATCTAGCAAATCGAGTTTAAATGGTGAATTCAAACCGTTTAAACCAATTTACTTTATAAGTGATGCTTTTATATGCAAACTTTTTATATTTTCGAGTTATTTTAGTACCAAATCAAGTGACAAAAAAATTGAAAAATGAATGTATTAAAATTAACTTAAAAACTCAAACATTTGACCACTTGACTTGATACCAACTAAACTCAAAAACTTATAAACTTTATATGTAAACGCACAACTAATGAAGTAGATTGGTTTGAATGGTTTGAATTCACTATTTAAACTCGATTCGATAGATTTTGGAATTGGTGTTATATAGACTAAAATGACATTGATGTTATATTAGCCATACTCGATGAAAAAGCCTTTCGAAAAGTTTCCTTAAGTCGTATAATGATTATTATCATAATTTTGCTCTGTTGTATAATAGGTCGATCATGTGCTCTTGTCGAAGTATTTCGAGAAAAAGCCTTTGAAAAATCTGCCTGCGTTCTCAGATAAGGTTTGAACTCTGTTTCTTGATATTGTGCAATTCTACTCAATGCTTTCTTCTGGAATACAAATAAATAGCAATGGGTAACATAAGAGGCATGCACACACGTGCCCACACTGCCACACACACTCATTCATCACTGCATGTAATGTACTGTTATAAGATAATTAATCTTGGTCATGTATACATATAGTTAGCAAGTAACAGAATATGTGCATACAAGCCTTGTATGTAACACTTACTTTGCTAATGAACTTAATTTTAGTATCTGATATTTCGAAGAGCGACTGGGATTGATACTACAACTGATTTCTTCTACATGGCGAAATTGGATATAATCATATCTCGTTCGTGGTCATGGTTCATTAGAAAGATCAAGTGCGTACAATTTCTGAGAATTCGCCTATTTATTGTGCTATTTTATATTTCTATTATTAATCATGAGAAAAATCAAAATAAAAAAAATTCAGGTTGGAAGGAATATCCAGGCTATTTCACTCTCAAAAATCACCAACAAGATCACCAAGTGATTTGAAGAAAACTGAAGAAACAGATGAAGAATACCTGACAGTGGAGCGTATCAGGCTAGAAAGCATTGATATAAGGTTCATTCCTTCTATTTTTTTGGGCAAATCAAGGATATAGTAGGCTGAGACTTCAATGACGATATTATGCATTATTACTTGTTGGAAATATTTTTTTTTGTGTTCCAAAATGAACTATAGATTCCATTTTGGCTCAGTATACCACATATTGACTGAGAACAGCTTATAACTTTTAAATGGCCCTGCATTTTTCTTGTTTCTTACTCTGAACTGGTTGTCATGTTCAATTGCATGATTAAGATTCTAAACTGTTATTGTGTAATCAACACAAATACTTTTCATCAAATTACTGGTACTCGACAATAATTGCACAATTTAGTATGTGCTGATCTGCCAGCAGGTCATTCAAGTATGTTTCTGCCAAACTCAAAGTCTTTGATAATTTCTTATTTTATTGTTTATTGGAAATTTCAGCTGGCGAAATCTGTTAGGCAAGGTTGAAATTCAAGAGCCTACATTTGATCGAATGATTGTGGTGTACCGGTATGCCTATTTATTATACAAAATGTTGCTGCACATTTGACCTGGATTGAAACTAATAGGAAATGGAAGTAGCACAAAATAAATTTATAAAACCAATTTATATGAATGCAGAAAAGCTAGCACAAATAGCGAGAAAGACAGGGGTATTTACATAAAGCACTATAAGAATATACCAATGGCTGACATGGAGTTGGTTTTGGTTAGTTTAACTTTTTATCACTAGAATTTTTTAATATCTACATGTAACTGTTTAACAAAATTCTAGTGCATGTTCATTTTTGTAGCATATCTATTTGATATTTTTGGCACACATTATAAAAAGTTTTCCAAATAAGAAACTAAAATTGTAAATGCGTCCCTCCATCATGTGCGTCTATGGTATAGATCATTTTTAGTCCTATTTGAAGTTTGTTTGCTATATACCAATTTCTAATTCGGTTTAAATTAGATGCACATCCATCTACATAACGAGGAACACATTTTCGATTTGGAAGAACACTGTTGTCAAATATACCAAATGGATGTACCATAGAAATGCATATACATAAGCAATGTGCCTAAGGTCCAAATTTCATATTAGAACCTTAAATTTAATCTCAGTGCCAATTTGGGTGCTTAACAGGACCATAGTGAATTTGAGGTTTCGGTCAATTATTTTGATAATTTGAAGGGTTAAACGACAATTTTCCAAAATTTACAAGTTAATTCTGTTTTTCTGACAGCCTGAGAAGAAAAACCCAAGTCTGACTCCAATGGATTGGGTTCAATTCTTTGTTTCAGTGGTTGTTGGACTGGTAAGTCTTCTTGCGCACAATTTAAGTACAAATTTGCAAAATGCCAAAAGAAATTTGCTTGTCTAGCCACCTTAATTTTTTTATAAGATGTATATGCCCTATTTTTGTACTTATTCTTTTATATAGAAAGGTAGAGATCTGATCTACTAACTTTCATTTAATTGTCCATAAGGACCCCTATCAGGGTTTCAAACTCATGACCTCCCACATCAGAGAACGTGCTTTTGCCACTATACTAAAGGCTAGTTCTCGCCGTATTTTTTGTACTAATATATATGTTACATTTTCGTTTCAAATTCAATAGGTGGCTTTATTTACTTCACTGGAGACATCAAGCAATGGTTTTTGGGTGGCTATAGCGATTATTTCGGCTTTAGTCGGTTACTGTGCTAAAATTTATTTCTCGTATGTTTTTATTTTCATCCATCATTGCTCTAAACTTTGTTTTCTGTTTTCATTCTGAGAGTATGATTACATTCATCATCTTTTGCTATCACTCATGTGGCCTCAGAAAATTATTATAATTTTCTTAATCTATTTTCTTAATATCTTTATCTTTACATTTTAGCTCCCTTTGAGATGAACAGATTATTTTCCATTCCAATTTTTTAAGTTTGAAGTTAAATTTTTACCGACTTTTTTTTTTCATAATTCAGGTTCCAACAGAACTTGGAGACGTACCAAAACCTGATCACACAATCGATGTACGACAAACAGCTAGATAGCGGGAAGGGCACACTGTTGCACTTGTGTGATGATGTGATCCAACAGGAAGTAAGTTCTACATTATTTCTTTCTCTTGATTTTATATAGTTTGTCTTAAATTAATGAATTTTAACTAAAGACTTGGTATTTCCATATAGGTTAAAGAGGTGATAGTCTCATATTTTGTCCTGTTGAAGCAAGGAAAAGCAACAATATCGGTAATTTTCTTCTTACACTGTTTCAGATTTTTGGATTGAGCTTTAATCTGGTAGAGTACATATTATACCAGTAATGCAAGAAAAAAATTTGGGTTTCAAGCATATCCACTTCCATTAGGTGTTGGTACACACTGGTACAGCAGTATGAGTTTGTGGTTGGAAAATTTTTAGCCAGTTCGGTTGTTTCAAATTATCGAATAGTAAGTTTCGAGGGGTTTAATTTGAAAAATATGTAGTTTCTTTGGCTATTGTACATATAAAATACTCTTCAACTTCTTTTTCCTGTTATTACTGCTCCAGAAAATCAAACAAAAATGGTATATAATATAAGAACTGGTGATGTTGTTGCAGGAACTTGATGACAGGTGTGAAGAACTTCTAAAAGATATGTTTGGGCTGGAATGCAATTTTGATGAGGAAGATGCTATCCAAAAACTAGATAAACTTGGAATTGTCACAAGAGTAAGTTTTTCACTTTTCCTTGGCATTATTGCCCAGCTCTCTATTAGTTCTTATAGCAAAATAATTAATTCTAAGAAATCTACAAAAGGAAATTCAAAATACTGACCTTATTTTCATCCTTGAGAAAACATTGAACCAAATTTGAAGCTTTACAATTTTGATAATTGGTTGAAAGAAGATATTTCATCATATGCTTTTAACTTCTCTTGATTTTCTTTTTCCTTTGAAAGGATGCGATGGACAGGATGACTTGCCTTCCTTTACAGGAGGCAAATGAGAAAATAGGCGCCACAACAGAGGAACTGTTCAAAGAAAGGGGGAGGTCTCAGAGTTCATCTTTGTAAATTGCATTATTTTTATTTTATCAAAAGTATTTTCTTTCATCTATAAAATGGTTTCCTGCTGATTGGTTATTTGCATTCAAAATTTTCTTGTAATTGTTATTCGTGAATATTTTTTTTTGGGGGGGGGAGGGATTTCATGTATCCCCATCAAAAACTTGGCTATTATGTATTTCCCCCTCTAAAATTCATAATATCATATTTACCCTTCTAAACTTAAAAAACTCACAAATTTACCCATTTTAATATATTTTCTATTAAAACTCATTTAAATTTTTTGAAGTACCCATTATACCCTTATGCCAATTTTAAATTTTGAAGTCTGAAGAAAACAAGAAATCTCAATCTCTTTTTAGGTGTTCAATCAATGGATTTACCAAAGATTCAATCTCTTTTTCACACTCCCAATGTCTATCTAAAACTTTCTCGAATGATGCAATCAAATCAGATGAAGACAAAGCATGAAGATTAGAGACATCTCTCATGGGATGGGTTCAAAAATAAAGATCACAGTTTGTTAGAAGGGACAGGAGCTCATGTTCATTTGCAAATGAAAATCGAATACTCTCATCGCGTTGTTATGCATTATAACAAGTTTTGCTATAAATTGAATTCCTCAGAGAAGGTCTGAAAAATGAGTGTGTGAAATTTACAGCCAAGGCCTTATAAATATCATACATTCCCTTTTTTTAGAAGAAGACATTAGTTTATCAAGAAAACATGCTTAATACTTGACAGAGAAATGACTCAATCTTAAAAAAGAAATAGGCTGCAATTCGATGAGGAAGGACTGCCACCGGCAAAATCTGTTAAATCTTCTTGTTTTGTATCAGAGAATATCAATCTACTCCTGTAATTAATGAATAAAACTGGAAATGGCATTCTCAAAATAAAATACCAGTACCTAACTACAACGCCTCTGATGTAGCAAAGCTCAGAATCATAGCAATGTCACAATATATTGAACAATTTGATCCAATTTAAAGAAATCGGATCTTGGGTACAAAAGAACAATAAATAAAAACAAGAGATAAAAACCAGAAAATTCTTATTCAATTGCATGAAATGAGACACTTCTAAGACTTTCATAGGGAATCGTAGAGATACAAAATTTACAGAAATTGGTTTACTAAATTCTTCTAACTACTCTTGTTATTACAAATCAGCGTCTAGTAAGTTTAATTGGCTGAGTTGGTGTAACAGGCCTTCAATTAATAGATTGCCTTCAGTGCTCTCCAGGTTGTCCCAGCACTCCTCTTCTATAATGAATTACTGACATTACATGACCCAATTCTCTTCTCACTGACTGAGTCAAGATTGACCCAGATCGTTGCACTAACTCTAGCCTAGTAGTACATGACAAAATAAATTAGTGTTAGAGAAGAAAGGACGACGGAGAAAGGAGATGAGGTTTCTTTTGTTTTCTTCTTCAGACTGCCAAATAAAAAATTGGTATAAGGATAAGGGTAAAATGGGTACTTGAAAAATTTTAAATGAGTTTTATTAGAAAAGATATTAAAATGGATAGATTCGTGAGTTTTTTAAGTTTAGAAGGGTAAATATGATATTATGAATTTTCGAGGAGGAAATATGTAATTTCCAAGTTTTTGAGGGGTATATAGAGTATTAACAATACCCTTAACGGGTATACCCACCCGTACCCGCCGCCTGGGGTACCTGTACCCGAGCTCGTGTATGGGTCAGGTACTCGGGTACGCGGGTATGGGCAAAAATGGGGCCGGACACAATTTTTTGGACCAATACCCGACCATACCCTACCCGAATTTACCCGTACCCGACTATACCCGTACCCTAGTACCCGAGTACCCGTACCCGATACCCGAGTACTGTTTATCCGAATTCAAAATTCAAAATTCAGTTTTTCCCCCCCACCCAATACCATGATTTAATTTCTGTTTTTTTGTTTCTGTTTTTTAATTTCTGTTTTTTTGTTTCTATTTTTTAATTTCTGTTTTTTTTATTTCTGTTTTTTAGATTTATTTTTGTAAATGTTAAATTTATTTTGAATAGGTTAGATTTATTTTTGAAAATGTTAGATTTATTTTGAATAGGTTAGATTTAATTTCTGTTTTTTAAATAAATCTAACCTATTCAAAATAAATCTAACATTTACAAAAATAAATCTAAAAAAAAAGAAATAAAAAAAGAAATAAAAAAAAACATAAATTAAAAAATAGAAACAAAAAAACATAAATTAAAAAACAGAAATTAAATCTAACCTATTCAAAATAAATCTAACATTTTCAAAAATAAATCTAACATATTCAAAATAAATCTAACATTTACAAAAAAAATCTAAAAAACAGAAATAAAAAAACAGAAATAAAAAAACAGAAACAAAAAAAAAATAAAAAAACAGCAAAAAAAAAAACCCAGCCAAAAAAAACCAACAAAAAAACCAGAAAAAAAACAGCAAAAAAAAAAAATACTCGTACCCGTACCCGTACCCGTACCCGCCCTACCCGTCAAGGGTACACGGGTACGGGTATAGGACGGGTAGGGTATGGATTTTGAAAAATATACCCGAGATACCCTTGTACCCGAGTATACCCGTACCCGAGACGTACCCGTACCTGATTCGAGTATATCCGGGGTACCCATATCCGCCCGAGTATAAATACACTAGGGGTATACATGAAATCCCCCCTTTATTCTTTTGCTTTGAGCCTTGTCCAAATCCTCTTTCATTATTATTATTTTTAATTAAGCCGACTCTCTTTGTTGTAGATCCCCCAGTGTTGTCTTCATTCATCTTTAAATTTTGTTCCTAGAGCTGTCTTTTTATTTTGACTTGTTTCTTTCACCAATTTTCATCGTTTGATATATATAATTTAATTTGTTATAAAATTTATTTCATGAAAATAACAATTTTTTTTCAACATTTTCAAGAAACTTATTCTCCTAGGTGCTTTTCACCAAATTTCAAAGAATTAACTGTCCAACAAGAACCCCACAAAACTGAAAGGTTTCAGCATATTAGAGAGGCTATTGGACTTGGGAAGAAGTCAAGTTTACACAAAGTGTTGAAAATAATGATGGAATTAAATTTGATTCATAAAATTCTTTAGCAAAAAACTGAAGCAGATTGATGATAGGATTTGAAATGCCAAACATGGCCCAATTGGTGCAAATAAAGTATGGATTTAAAGTTCCCATGAAGTCTATTTTAAGATGGTGAAAGTTTCATGTCCATTAGAGTTTTTAACATAATGTTATGGTTGTTTAAGTGAAGCAAGTGTAGGTAATCTATTGTTGTTTTTCACTTTTTTATTTGTTTTCTTTAATTACAAATTTCCAGAGTTTTATCTCATGCTTTAAGGATATAAAATAGATGTGTTCTTTTGTGATTTAATAGATAATATTAAGGAAATAATAAGAAATCAAGTTCCTAGTCATCTTGTTCCAACAAAGCCTCAGTCTTTTTTTTTTTCTCATTTGTTGAAACCACCGTTATTGACTAACATAGCTTCCAACAAAATCTCCCTCTACTTGTTTGGCCCCAAATTTCTTCCTAGGCCAAACTCCATGTAAATGTTTCGTGCAATTTTTAGGCGCATCTTTAGGTCTAAGTCATTCTTTTATCTAGCCAAATGTATTTTTTTATATGAAATTAAAGCTCCTAATTAGATTAAATTCTTAAGTCAAAACCTCTCATCCCTTAGAGTCTCTTTTATCATTTATCATTTTCTATCTATTTCTTTCTCCACAGCTAGCAGCTGTATTCTTTATCACTTTAAAGTGTTACTTGTTGTGTCATTTGCTATAAATAATTATCATTTGTACTTGGTTCATTGATGAGATGAATTATTAATGATTTTTTTAATCAAACTGTGTGAATCTGTATCTTAAATTTGTCAAAAAGTAACATATTTTGGTTAGAATATTATCATTATATTTTATTTATTGTTTTGAAAATGAGATTAAAATATTTTTTAAATAAAAAAATAATATTATTTCCTAAAAAAGAAGTTAATATAGATATTTCAAATTAGTAAAACCTCAAAAAAAATGTTAGTAATGACACATTCACCTGAGAGATCTGCTTTGACCGGATGAACAAATTAACAGGTACAATATTGGATTATTGAACCAGAAGGCTTTTCTGTGCTACAATACTTGAATGTGGGAAAAAAAAAACATCATGATGGAATTGACATGTTGTCAAAAAAAGACATAGTTGAGGTGCACCTGCCTCCTGAGCTACAACACGTGACAGCTGAAAGATTCTTGATTTGGTCAAGTGGTATCTACCACAGTGAGTTAGTGTCTTAGTGACCACTTCCTTTTTCACTTCCCTTTCTTGGGAAAAATGTGTATTATTAGTAATTAATATATATGGTGCAGCATGCATGTATATTGTTCTTTTTTGTTTTTGTACACAGAGAAAGTAAACCACAAGTACGTGCATGTTCCATTATAATTTGCTTTCTGAGTTTAATACTGCTGGTGTTGATCTTTATACCTAATTTCCATCATAATTTGTTTTTTTTTTTGTTTTCTATACGTGCAGGTGTTGATATTTATACTTAATCCTTGTATATTTTTTGTTCCTGATTTGGCTATACCAGATTACGTACAATATTATATAGATGCATCTAGATTTTAAAATGAGTACTACTGCTAAGATATTAGTGTAAAAAAAGAATGCTTAGTTCTTCTTCTTTTAAAAAAAAACCTCTTTATAATATTTGTGTTGTTGAATATTATATTTCTTAATTTCAAGTATAGTAAGAGATTTGTAATCAAGTCATCATGTGATTTAACTTTTCTCTATTATTATCATAGTGTTAGGGTTTGAATTGGTAGTCACAAAAATAATTATGTGTTCTTCTTTTATCACAACTTTATAATCTATTTTAAGGCAGAATTTTAGGTTTGTTATTGTAGTAATGATAATGACAAATGAATTATTTATATGGAGATCACTTGACTCCTTTATTTTTGCCTGAATATGAAACATAAGGTTTCTAGATTGAGATGATGGTGCTGGCACAAACAAATCTTGTTTTTCGTTTGTTTCTCGCAAATTTGATATTTCTGCTTTTTCAAGGTGTCAAATTAGAAGATTAACAAGATCTCATCTGAGCATTAATTGATTTATTAATATTTCTCATTTAGGAAATTTTGTGTTTGTTTTGTAGACAATTTGTATGTGGAATTATAGTTTCATATATTTGAACTTGTAGTTACATAGCTGATGTAACAACTCTTTGATCTATACAGCTTAGTAGGAATTCTTTGTTTCATATATCTCTGGCATAGTCGTTTTTCACTTGTGGTTTTTCATTCCATTTCTGGATGAATCAGAATATATACATGGACAAAAATTACGGTGATAATTGAAATTGTAAAATAAAAAAAGGGAAAGTAAGATACTTATATCACTTAGCCTAGCTGACATGAAATATTCCTAATAAGAAATTAAAAGAAATATCCCTCATTGGTTGATACTGATTATAATATTCCTTGCATTTGGCATTAGGCATCCTTTCCTTCACTTCTTTCTGCCTTATCTTCATCTCCGGCCCAATTAGCACAGCTCTTTTTTTTCAATACTGGGCCTTGAGGCCCAACGCCTAATCTCTCTTCTTGTTTTCCTGACTCAGTCGCGCCATTGACTAAGTCAAACCTCCCTTTAACAGCTACTCCCAAAATAGAAATGCTGCTTGGTGGCAAGAGAAAATAAAAAGAAATACCTTTTCGGCATAGAAGGCAACCGATATATATTATTGAGATTTATGTATGTTTATGTATTATATCGAACTATAGGGTCTTTTTTTTATAAGATAGGAATATAGAATAGTTTAGAGACCCGAATGAAAAAAAATGTAATGTCTATATAAGTCCAAGACAACAAAGGAATCAATACAATTTATTTTGAACTATTATTATTTTTAGTATTAGAGCTCAAAAAAAAAAAATAGCCACTTTTTTTTTTTCTATTTTTGCTATTTTTTCTAAAATAATATTGTATCGCTACAGTAGCACCAAGGTAGATCACATCGCCGCCACCTCCCGTCACCTTCGACCACCAACGTCGACCCTGTTCGAGTCGCCTCCACCTAGGCAGTGCAACCACCGCCTTTGATTGAATCTAATCAGACCAGCAGCTGCTGGAATGTCTTAGGTCCGATCTGACCTAGATTCGTTCAGATCTAGCAGTCCGGCCCACTTCACCACCTAGCTGCTCTGGTCCGCCTTCCCTCTTTCCGCCCTGCCTTTCCCTCTCTTGGCCGAGCACTGTAGCTCCGCTATTGGCTGTTTTTTTTTCTTCTTCTCTAAGTCAACAGCTAACTGCTCTCTCTTCTTTCTCTTCTCTTTGGTTGGTTTTCTTCTTTTCTAGGTCGGCAACCTGTAAAAGGTAGTTTTTTGTTGTTGTTTGGCTGGCGTGGGGAGCCTTTACACTACGATACTCGAGAAGTGGGTTTAGATTGGGTTTTCGATCGGGTTTGGGCTCGACTCTTGATGCAATAGATCAAGATCGGGGCAACAAAGAGAAGAAGAAAGGGGGAGATGGTTTAGATCAGTCTTGAGGTGTAAGATCAGGTCTTTATGAGAGATCAAATCAAGAAAGAGAAGAAAGTCGAGTGTGATCTGTGTGATCAAGACTTAGATCTTTTGAGAGAAGATGTCAAGTGGGAGTTCGGAAGGTAAAGGGGCTCTAGAACTACTGATGGGTGTTGATCCAGAGGTTCTAAAGGTGTTGGTTGGGTTCATACAAGGAGCTAGTGCCTCGACCAATACCTTGGCACATGATCTATTGCAGGTGAAGTTAGATCTTCAAGTTATGGAGCTTAAGCTTGATGGACCGGCCTCATATCTGAGTTGGTCGCGTCGGATCAAGACTGCCCTAGAAGGGAGGAAGCTCAAGAGGTATTTGACAGAGAATGAGCCAGCGAGTGGTACTGCTCAGGTCGATGAGTGGAGGATCACGCATGCCTTGATCTACACCTGGTTGCTCAACTCGATGAAATAATCGATCGCCTCTTCAGTATATGGCATTCGACTTATGAAGGACATCTGAGCAAAGCTGAAGAAGACTTATGGTGGGATTGAGAACCACATGTGGGTGTTCCAGATTCAGCAAGAGATAAAGGCTGTAGTGCAGGAAGATAGATCGATTCAGGACTACTCCTTAGATCTGAAAAAGTTGTGGCCAGCTCAATCGCTTCTCACAGGTGTCGGGCTATAATGATCTAAGCTGCAAGAGTCAGGAACTAAATGCACAGATGAGGACTATGCAATTTTTGTCTCATCTGAACTCTGCCTTTGATCAGAGAAGATTAGATCTCCTAGCCCATCTGAAGATTCCTTCATTGGATAAGGCCATTACTACGATGATGCAGGAGGAGAGTCGCATAATGATACATGCTGAGCCGAGTGGACCTCCAGGTGCGCAATCAGTTTTGGCCGCCTTGAGCTCAGGTATGACAGGTGCTAAGGGGGAGACTCGCAGGTGTTACAACTGACGTAGTTGGTAAGGGTTCCAGAGAGCATCTGGACAGCTAATGGTATGACCCAGCTGGTAGTTGGTAAGGGTACCGTGAAATGTACCAACACTCTGACTATGTCTAATGTTTTGCATGCTTTTTTTTTCCGTGAATCTCATATCTATAAGTGTCATTATCTCACAACTAAATTGTGTTGTTTTGTTTGATAATCCCAATGTGATCTTCTGAGAGAAGGGGATGTTAGTTTGTAATAATTTAGAAGTCAATAATACGATAATTTATCACAAAGCTTTATTCATGAATTGGATGATTAATATCATTTTGTTGCCTTGAGTATTATTGTATTTATGGATCATTTTGAGTTCATGACTAAAATTGTGAAACTCCATAATATAGATGATATATACTCTTAATCTTAAAAGGTCACTGACCAAGGTAATTAGCAGGAACACTAATTACTGCTATAAGGTTAGTATGTGGATTAAAAGATGGTTAAGTTTTATAAACCACCTGACACGAGATGTCAATTTAATCACATAGATACATGTTCTAGGAACATGGTATTTGACAGACCCCGAATGAAACATTAAATAGAATTGTGTTCGTGTCATTTATGTTTTCATTCAGTGTCACGTTCTACAGTATGAGATATTTATCGTTTCCACTGAGAAATATGTATGTGTGATTGTTATCTACCACTGTCCGTAAAAAATAGTCATAACGGTAGCATTCCCATATGTATAGCTTAGCTGAGGAAGTGATAGTCTACCAAGAGTACTATTTGTCCCTCGTATTTTATACGAGCTATAGCATCACTGGGCCCCTTGATAGAGTAAGATTATCAGCGCACAGTATGATTACAAGAGTAATCATATTTGATAATCTGCTCAAGATCAAAAAAAGATTAAGTTTAAAAGGATGACACACATCTACCTTGAAACTAATCCGATAGCTATGAGACAGAAGAACAGACACAAGTAAATTATTTACTGGATCGTGATATTGTACTGTACATCATCATCTGTGTAATTGGATGGTCATGATGTGTTGCCAGACACCACCCATGATTATAGAAGTTAAAACAGTTTTAACTCTATTTACCAACATAACACAGATCCTATTGGGTCACACCATATAGGAGTTAATCGGAGAATCTTATTGTGATTGATTATAAATTGGTTATGATCAATAGTAAGATGGTTATAATTAATTATACGTGTTATAATTAAATTATAAATATTATGTAAAAATAACAAGCAAAAACATTGGTTAATTTATAAACGCGTGTGACATGCTATATAAAAGTTAACCGGTTAATTTATAAATGTGCAGGACACGTTGTATAAATTATCGAAACAACAAACCGCAAGAAAAATATATATATAATTGTTCAGAATAATTATACGAATATTATTTGTGTTCGGGCCAAGGACATTCGGGTCTTTTCAGATTCGTCCTTATCTGCATGACATGTCATCGATCCTATCCAGATGGCATGTCATCAATCCTATCCACAAGGGTAAAATGGTCATTTCACACCTATGCCACCTTGCATGATGTAGAAGCATGGAGAAGAATGTGGAAGGGTGTGGAAGGGGTATTTTGGTCATTTCACATATAAAAGGATGAGGTGTCAATGGCATACCTTGTAAATAGGCCGAACTTGGAGGGCATTTCGGTCTTTTGCGAACCTCCTCAAAAGCCTATAAATAGAGGGGTGCATGTAGAGAGAAAAACTACTAATTCACTTGTATCGTTTCGTGCAGAATCGAATCGGTATTTTCTATTTTTCTCGGTTTCTCTCCCAAATAGTGTTTCGGTTGAGAAAAGAAAGTTATACGTAGTTGACGTATAATCTTGCGGGTTGTTGTGGAGTATATTTACGGGACCGATAAATAGTGTTTTACCAAATTTCGCGGTATGTCAGTTTTGCTTATTTGATGAAACTGAGTAACCGAAAATTCGTGTTTACGAGTTTTCGTCTTTTCCCCATGAATAGTGTTTTTGCATAATTTCACGGTTTACGATATTTCTGGCAGAAGAAATTAACCGCTCTCTGGTTAGTCCTGGTGATTAACCGATAGAGGCATCAGACGTCTGATGCTCCGAGACGAGTCGATTCCTTTCGTGATGTAGCTCTACACGCTCGGTCTGCATTCCAACTGTGATTTGGAAACAAGGTATAAATATGTTATATTAATCTATTTAATTGGTAAGTAGATTAAAGTTTTAGAAATCAATCATGGAGTAAATTTGTAAAAAGATTAAATTGGGTTTTGATGCCAAAGGAATACTGAAGGTGGACTGCCTTGGAAAGTTTCCTGACATACCCCGTTTAATCCTGAGCTTAAGTTGGCCGTAGAATTTTTTGTTCTACGGTCATTCTGCATCTTAAGCCTAAACGAGTTTTGATTACTGCGAAACTCCAAAAGTGGTATCCGAAACCCAACAGGGGACGGGCCAGGTACTTGGAACTGACACACTACATAGAGGCCTATGGTACATGGATAAGGAGGGTATGGGCTCGGCCCTCTCATCCATCGTAGAGAGAGCTGGAGGAGCTAAAAAAAGTGTGGAGGACTTACTACTGCTCCATCATAGACGCTTGGGTCACTCTTCATTTCCTATTTTGAGTAGGTTGTATCAGCCTTTGTTTGAAAAGACCAATAAGGAAAAGTTGGTGTGTGATGCGTGTGAGTTAGGCAAGCATACCAAAAGCTCTTATGCTAGCTCTGGTAATATGAGGGCTTGTAGTTTTTATTTGATTTACTCGGATGTATGCGGGCCTTGTCCTACAACTGCTTTGAATGGATTTAGATATTTTTGTGTCTTTTATTGATTGTTTTTCTCGTTTGACTTGGCTTTATTTAATGAAAAACAAGAGTGATGTGCTTACTTGCTTTAAAGATTTCCACAAAATGGTTCAGACTCAATACGGTGTAGTTGGAAATGTATTGAGGTCTGACAATGGGACAAACTACACAAGTAAGGTGTTTAGCGAATACTTGTCATCCCAAGGGATACAACATCAAACCACATGTTCGTACACACCAGAGCAGAACGGAAGAACAGGCATGTCCTTGAGGTAACTCGGAATATAATGATTTCGATGAAAGTCCCAAAGTATTTGTGGGAGCAAGTAGTTCTGACAGCAACCTATTTACATCCTCATGGGTATTAGATTGGAGGTCTCCAATTGAGATGCTGACAGGTAAGAATGGAGATATTCTTCCTCTCAAAATCTTAAGATGTGTGTGCTTTGTACATGACAACGGTCAAATGTGGGAAAACTTGAACCAATGGTTGTGAGGTGTATCTTTGTGGGGTACTCAGCTACTTAAAAGAGATATGTGTACTGGAGCCTGGTTGAGAGGAGAAGCTTTGTGAATATGAATGTTACTTTTTACGAGCTCAAACCATACTACTCCTCAGAAGTAACATCACCATTTTAAGACTCGCTCGATACATGAGGTATGGCGAGAAGGGAAGAATAGTAGTGATGGTGAGAGTATGATAGTGACAATGAGTGTGGGTTGTAGTTCTCGCCCACTTGAGCTAGATTTGGCTAGGGTTGAGTAGGAAGTTGAGTGGATTGAGCCCGAAGGTGGTAGAACTCAAGCTCAGAGGAAGCCAAAAGTTGAGAGGATTGAGCCCGAAGGTGGTAGAACTCAGGCTCAGGGGGAAGTTGAGATATGGTGAAGTGTATGTGAAGAGGAAAAAGTATAATAAGAGAGCCATGCCTATCGTGCCACATGTGCCAAGTCTCTTGTCCCTGCCCACTCTGACTCTCGAGACACCTGCACCATCCACCTCAGATGAGGAATACACAGGTGATATGATTCCTCTCCCTACTCCTTCCACTCCCCTATCGGTAAGGAGAACTCATCACTAGAATAGAGGCATTCCTCCTGACCGATATAGTTTCCCACATGACATTGCAAATTTGTCTCTTACTCATACATATCACCTGTGCATAGAGCATTCATTGCATCATTAGACACTGTCTCTATCCCTAAGTGTTGATAGGTTGCTAGAGGAGATCCGAAGTGGAAAGTAGCCATGATAGAAAGAGCTCAGTGCCCTCTGCAAGAACAAAACTTGGGAACTATGTCACTACCACCAGGCAAGAAAGCTGTTGTGTGCAAGTTGGTCTTCACAGTAAAGCATAATCCAGAGGGTCTGGTTGAGCACTACAAGGCTCGGTTGGTAGCAAAGGGGTACAGTCAGACCTATAGCATTGACTAATGACTATGATGAGACTTTTGCACCCGTGGCGAAGATGAGCACAATAAGGACACTGGTTTCCATGGCAGTGAATGGTGGATGACAATTACACCAACTCGATGTGAAGAATATCTTTCTTTATAGTGATTTGTTGGAGGAGGTGTACATGGAGGTTCCACCAGAGTTTGGCATAAACCAGACAGTATGTAAGGTGTGTAGGCTCAAGAAGTTGCTCTATGGGTTAAAACAGTCCCCTTGGGCCTGGTTTGATAGGTTCAGGAATGCTATGGTAGGCATGGGCTATCAACAACTCAATGCTGACCACACTGTTTTCTCGACAACATGGTGGTCACATTACCATGCTGGCTGTGTATGTCGATGATATAATCATTACCGGGGATGATAAGTGGGAGATTGCACAGTTGAAGGCAAGATTGGGGAAGGAATTCAAGGTGAAGGATCTGGGACAGCTTAGGTAATTTCTTGGGATTGAAGTGGCTCGTGGAGCAGAGGGGATTGTTTTATCCCAAAGGAAGTATGTCCTAGACTTGCTCACTGGGACAGACATGCTGGGATGCAAGCCTAAAGTTTCTCCAATTGATCTGAATGCCAAGATGAGTGCAGAAACCGGAGAACAGGTTGATCGTGAGAGATACCAGAGACTGGTAGACAGATTGATCTATTTGGGTCACACTCATCCTGGTATCTCATTTGCAGTGAGCGTGGTGAGTCGCTACATGCATGACCTTAGAAAGGGCCATATGGACGCAGTGTATCACATTCTGAGGTACCTGAAGAGTGCACTAAGGAAGGGCCTGATTTTCAGGAAGAATGGGCACATGAACATTGAGGGCTATTGTGACTCTGACTGGGCTAGTTGCTAAGATGACAGGAGGTCCACATTTGGCTACTGCATGTTTGTAGAAGGGGACTTGGTCTCCTGAAAGAGCAGGATGCAGCCAGTTGTTGCAAGATCAATGACTGAAACATAGTATAGGGCTATGGTATTAGAAGTTGCCGAGATATTGTGGCTGAAGAGGCTACTAGAAGATCTCAAGGTGAATCACGAAAATAAAATGAAGTTGTGGTGCGATAGCAAGTCAACGATCAACATTGCCAACAATCCTGTACAGCATGACAGAACCAAGTATGTAGAAATCGATAAGTTCTTCATAAAGGAAAAAAAAAAGTGAGGTATTAGAGCTAAGTCATGTACTCATGTGACTACTTGAGATCAAGTAGCTGACTACCTCACCAAAAGACTTAGCTCAATAAATTTAGTTAGACTATGTGACAAGATGGGTTTGATGGATAACTTTTGCTCATCTTGAGAGGGAGTGTTAAGATTTATGTATGTTTATGCATTATATCAAACTATAAGATTTTTTTGGTAAGATAGAAATTATAGAATAATTTAGGGACCCGAATAAAAAATATAACGCCTATATAAATTCAAGAAAATAAAAGAATCAATACAATTCATTTTGACCTAATAAGTACACCCCCACCGATTTCATTAAACAAAACCAAACACTGCTTTCGGAAACAGGTACCAAACCACTTGTACCATTAATTGATACATAACACTTGTACATAACACCTTACATACTATAGAATTTTACAGAAAATATACCTATATCATTAGAGTCCCCCATTAAAACTACTTGAAAGTTCACAACCAATCTAAATAAGCATTCCAGATTATATGGTTGAACTATTACACGAGTTAATACTAAAAACCCACACCTTGCATCACCACTCATTCTTCATTTAGGTCGACTTCACACGTAGGCAACCAATATATATTTCAGTTCAATAATGCTCCATTATTAAATAAACATTTAATTCAGTCCAAACACGAACCAAGCAATCAAAATTACATGCCATGTGATCTAATATTGAATAAATTTATTTGATTTTAATAATTCAGGGCACAGATAAATTTCTAAGGCGATACATTCACCTATTTAGAGTGCACAATAACAGTAAAAGAAAAAATTGAATGCGTATCCAATTAATAAAAAGGAAAATAAAATTTAACAAAACCAGTCAATGAGAAGAAACAAACAACTAAATAAAACCCTAAGGAGCAGCCTGATGAAGTATCAGACAGCCGTACCAAAATAGAATGACATGCATCATTCGACAAAGAAAGAATCAACACATGATATCTCTCACCCACTATTTATATATATATACTTCTTCTATTAACAACCCTCTTTTGTAGTATTTAATTTGCTTCCCTCTGCCAAATTGAAACCCCAAAACTAACTTCAATGAATTAATTGCTTCTAAGTACATAAAAAAGATACAAATGGAGCACCAAAATAGTAGTACCACAAAAAAATTATCAATTTTTCGCTCTACTACTTGGGTGGGGCCGGAGGAAGCCTGTTGGGAGTACGACGGCTTGCGGATCCGGATCTGGTACCTGCATCCCCATTCTCTGATGAGTCACTGTACCGACGACCTCTCTGAGAACTACTATTGGATCTAGATTCGCTATACCCGTTTCCAAATGCAGATCTCCACTCATCTCCCTCTGCTTTGCTCTCAGCTGCACTACTCTCTGATTACGAAAACAGCATGTGAGCAGATTGGATTTTTGCATATATAACCTTTTGTTAAATAAAATTTACCTGATTCGGAAGTGCCATCAGACCAGCTTGCAGCAGCGGCACGGTTGTCATGGACGCTGAGTTGGCGAGTGAGCTTTGAGAGGAGGGCAGATTGCTTCTGGATTCTCTCTCTTCTTCCTTTCACATTTTGGTCCTCCTGTATTAACTCTTCTATCCTGGCTGTGCTTGTTGAACTGTATCATAAAAAAAATTTAAAATATAAACCAAAGAAAAAAGGTAAATAGTAGTTTCACATAAAAGGAATCCTTTCACATGTATTCTGCTTCTAAAATCATAAATAACAAGAAAATAAAGCCTCTTCTCACTCACATTTATACAATATTAAAGAATGCTTTCCAAGTTTTTGCAAATACTTTTAATTTGTAACATTGTCAATCATAGAATCAGGTTCTAGGAAAAAAAAAAAAAAAAAAAAGATAAGTGAACCTGACAGAGGTGTATAGCTGATTAAGCATGTCTTCTTTAGCTTTTTCAACTTGGCAGAGAACCACAGCCTGAAATGAAAAGAAAAATAAACAAAGACATATATATAAATATATACGAGTTAAAAATAGTAGTACAAAAAAATTAAAAAAAATGTTACCTTTGGGACATTAGCAGCTAGACTGTTCAAAACAGCCTCGACGTAACCACGGACTTCTTGGGACATCCATCGGAGCTCCTCTTCTGGATCTGCCGGCTTTCTCATGTGTTCCTTTTTTTAATATTTTCATATTAAACAAATATTTGAGAAAAAAGGTGAAAATAACTTGGGATGAAACGTTGATTGAAATTCATCTTACTGAGTTTTATTTAGTATTATTGCCATTTTTTTTAACTTACCAAAGAACCTTCAGAACGGCTTTGTCGAATAGGTCCAGAGGGTCCATCGAAAGTAGCGGGACCCACACCCTTTGGATTAATAATGGCCTGAAGTTTTCTAATCCACTCAACTTTGTCTGCCACGCTCTCAGCTTTTAGCACCAGTGCACTATGAGCTACAATATTTTTTACAAAAACAACATTATGATAACCTAAGGATAAAGATTACTTCCAAATTCAACCCAATGTTTCAAAATTATTTGTTAATTATGGTAACCAACAATTTCTACATTTGAACAGAATTTTCTTTTCTAACAAGCTGTTAACAACAGTGGGGGCTATGCTGCACAGATACTAAGATACAATTTGGAGACAGCCATACAGCCAAACAGCCATATTAAAAATTCAAATATAAAATTTATATAATGTAATTTGTTTAAGTTTTACATGCAAGGAAAATAACTTATATATAAGTACAGTGAACCAAATTTGCATCAGCTCAGCTTGATCCAAACATGTTACCAGCATAATTCGAAACAAGAGAATCATATGATCTTATTTACCAGTACAGTGAAACAGTAGATGTTGTTTGGACAAGAAGTGAAAAGATCTAAATAAGATAGAATCCCATAACCTTATCAAAAAGTACATTTTAAATAGATAGTTTACCTTTAAGCACAGTTTTATAGGCAACCTTGTGGGTTAGCTTAAACATGAGACTAGGTCCTCCTTTTTCAACTCCATTAGACTTCTTTGAATCCTTTAAGCTCTTGCCCAAATCTTCCTCATCAATTTCCTCTAGAATGCAATCCTAAAATAATGACATGTAAATAACTTTTTAATTTAACTTAAACAAGTAAAATAGCAGTAAGTGTTGTGATGAAATTAAGATTACCTCCAAATTGACAATGCCTCTAAATTGCCTTTCCTCTTGTTTCTTGGTGTATCCAAGCTGGAACAGAAATGAAGAAATAAAAACAACTTTACAAACATAAATAACTGGAATTACTCATTAACAGGGCTCTCTAGCTGCATACTAAGAGTAAAATAAAACACAGGAAAAAAAAATAGCACAATAATACCTTTCCGGTTTTTTCATTAAGCACAAACCACCGCCTGCTCCAGTCATTTGCTTTTGCACTCTTCTTTAAGAGATAACCTTGCAAAAAGGAAAACATAAAAGGATTCAGAGAAGAGACTCCTTTTGCAGTGGGAAATTGGGTATTTAACCATAAATGAGCAATGAGTAAAAAATCACTGTTTGTCAAGAATCTTCTGAAAGACATTGCTTTTGTACCTATCTAACAAAATTGTAAAAAACTTCCAAAAAATATATAATTTGGTCTCCAAGCACATTTTAGTATGGAGATCATGTTCAGTGGTTCGGATCAACTGTTTGGACATTGAAAACAGAGATAAGGAATTGAGGCATGATTGAGGCACGAAAACGATGGGGCATTTTAACCCTATTTATGAGCATTGAGCAATAGAGGTGTGAACAAAAACGAACAGTGGAACTTTTGGTGCATAAATGATGAGTTATGAAATAATAGAGGTCAATATTATTTCTTACCAGCAGTAATCTCTCCTTCAGCACCAGCAACTTGTAGGCTAGAGCTACCTTCTTTTTTGTCCTTGTCTTTGTCTTTGTCTTGTTTGCTAGACTTGTCATCCTTCATCGATTTTCCACTTGATTGATCTTGCGGGCTTGATGCCTACCAGATATTAATACAAATGTCTTTTACAACATTTTTTTGTAAACAACTCAAAAAGTTGTTATCCTTTAAAGGGTAGAAAAGAATAACATGTATTTAACGGGTGCATTATTTTTTTTCCTTTTACCTTTGATCATTTGGATATGTTATAAATACTGTCACTTTTTGTTTGTATTCCATGGGAACAAAACTTAGTGTAAATTATAGACTAAAACTTAGCCTGTTGGTGCCACCAATTTGCTATTTGATAGTATATACATCATTAAAAATAATGAAATAGACGTCTTTTTTTATTTCCCTTGTGTGATAGATGACTGTGCGCTGAGTGAAACTAAATTGTGCCTGAAGAAATAAATTAAACACAAAACCAACCCTGTTTAAGAGGGACTGCTCAGCTTCTTGACCCTTCTTCGATGAACGGTATTTTACCTCATCTTCTCTCCTCTGTCTCTCCATTCTATAATGACAACAAAAGATGTTAATAATAATGATAATAATAACACGATAATAATAATAATAATAACAACAATAAAGTGAATTCAGAGAGAGAAAAACCTTCGCTGGACAAGGCGAATAAAATGCTGAGGGGGCACAAAGGCACGCTCCATATCAACAAGTGCAACCACCATATTTTTTGACTCAGTTTTGAATGATTCCAAAGCTGTTGTCGCGATTTCAATAACCTTTTACCAATAACAATAACAGTTACATTCAATTGTTAATAAAGAGAAATTAAATCAACTTAAGAATACAATATAGCACCTGACGCTTGAATGGGGGATATCTTCCAAGTCCAGCAGTAGCATTGGCAGCCGCATTTACTATATCAATTAATACACGGTGCACCTAATGTCATACATACATCATAACAAACAATAAGTTACAATGAATAAAGATAGCAAACATAACTGGAAATAATTTTCTGAATATATGCTCTGTACCTCTCACCATGGTAACATGTCTTGAAATTTCGCTTTCCTTAAACTATTTGAGGGCATAAATATAAAGGTTATGTTCTAAAAGGAGATGCACACAAAATCTTACCTCATCCACACAAAGGCGAGATGGTTCCTTGGCCATTTCAAGTACTTGTTTAATTAAAGATCTCAAACCTTTCTCAGGAGATATAAGATAAGGTTGGTACCCATCTGCCTCCAACACAATCTACAAGGTCCACAAAAAAAATCAGAAGGCACATGGATTAAATAGAAGGTTTAAAAAGCTAAATTTAAAGCCATCTTAAAAATATAAAGAAAACATTTGTACCCTTTTGACATTGTTGAGCTCAAAGTGGCGGTCCAAAGGAAGCTGCTTGATTCTGCTCGGGAAATTCCCCTCAAAGCTCGCAACAATTTTATAACCAGCACCCTGCATAATAAAAATTTTATCGCTAATTAGATTACAATTATGGAAGTAAGTATAAGACCAACTTGCATAATTTACCGTTAGCTGCAGTATAGATTTACCAAATTTATTTTATGTCCTTGAATGCCTCTAAATTCCTTCTGTTCCAATTGCATATTTCACTTGTGCTTTTCACTTGTGGAATGAGAGAGAAAGAGATGGAACTAACCTCACCACCAGCAATATGCATTAGAAATCGTTCCTCAAATTCACGGCAGAGCTCCAAAGCAACAGCTCGAGTTCCCTCAGAACTTGTCACCATTTGCTCACCTAACTTCACCAATTCTTCTTGCACCATTTGAGACCTTCCCTGGAGCCTACACCAACCCAAAATAAACATATAACCTTTGCTCTTTTTCTCTTTTTCTCTATGTATGTCTTGAGTTTTGACCTTTTGAAATTTAATCTCTCTTATTTTGCTTCAACCAAACAAACCAAAATTTACTTGGGTCTTTTGGTTTGGTTGTTATTTGATTGACAATTTTAATTTGGTTGGTTCGGTTAAATTTTTTTTTAAAACCGAATAAAATTTTGGTTTGAATATTTTAGTTCAGTTATAGCAGAACTGACCCAATGAACATACCTATTCCTAACAAGAAGGGAAATCAGACAAACTAACTAGTGTCAAGCAAATTTCTTATTATTTTCAACTTGCATTTACTAATAAAGAAACATACCCAGTGAGCACATTTGGAAGCCTGACTTTCATCCGGTTCCTTATCTGCTTCCCCAACACATCCACCAATGCCACTCTCCCTAGCTTGCTTGGTGGGGCCCCGCTCAAAATTGATTTCAAACTCTCGCTCTCAGCCCGCCAGGCAGTTTCTAGAGAATTTTCAGCCCCAACTGAGCCGCCTGATTGTGCTGAAGCAATCGAAACAGACTGCCCGATGAGCGCAACCCAAGGGATGTCAGCTGTGCTGTGTGGGCCCTGGCCCGCAAGCAAGGCCTGCACTGCAGCCAGAGACTTCGGCTCTCCTGCCACCTGGTCGATCTTGCTTATAACACCTACTGTTCTGGTCCCTGTACAATTAATCGGTTAATTAAGAGGAAACTGTTTATAATTCATGAATTTGTTTGGGTAACTCCAGGATAATTGGTTGACAGAATGTACGTGTAGTGTTATAATTCTAGAAAAAACATATACAACCACCATGATCTCTGTTCTCTCCTCATTTGATTTTTCAACTATTTAAAACTAGAATCTCAAGTGCTTAATCCAGCAGACAGTATCAGAAATTAAATAAAGTATGGCTTATTATTGAGTGCAATCTTCACCAAATTTGCAATTAAGTAATATTTCTAGGCTAAAGCTTCAGTCTACCTTTTCTTGAAATAATTTATGTGCAACTAAGCATGGAAAAGTCAATAAGAACAAACAAAAAAAACAAAACAAAAAAACTGAGATACTGGAAGTCAAACTGGACAATTGCATAAGCAATAGCGAGTTCCTGGTAGTTAAACTATACAAAAATACTATATACCAATAATTAAAACACGTACCTTCAGAGTCAAATTGTTTAGCAAGCCTCAAGGCACGGGAGGAAGAAATCTCAGGGGCTTGAGAAGCTGGTATGACAACTAGTAATATCGCATCATTATTTGCCCCATATTGACCTAACTGAAACAATCATGAATGAAGATAAGATAACTGACAGAACAAATGTAAAAGACTTATTGAATGTGATATCTCTTTTTCTCCCTATCAATGCAAATAACATTTGTCAATTTCAAGGAGAAGATAAAGTACAGTATACATACTGATGCTTCATCCATGACACGCTGATCGAGTCCAGGTAAATCAATTAATTTCAGCGGAGGCGCTGAAAATAGAAATACAATTCTGAATTAGCTTGGCTATCAAATATACATATACAACTACACAAGTAAGAGACAAAAAAACCCATCCAAATTATGCAAATTATAATACAACATTTGTACATCCCATGTACTGGTATCTAGTTAAGCCATGAGTTCCCTTAACAAAATTGTAAGAAAGAGAGAGGGGGAGGGCAAGCATACCAGTACTGGTACGTAACTTCAGATAAATTTCATCAGCACGGCTCCTTCCTGAACCAGACCCCTTGCTTAGTCTGTCTTGTAATGAATGCCTGAGGGCACCTACGAACAAGAGAGAGAGAGAGAGAGAGTTGTAACTATACATGTCTGGAAAAAAAAAAAAATACTAAACCTACCCAAGAAATGAATTTAAATGATATGTATTGTCAAATCAGAAATTATGTTTGTTTGGATCCTCTTATCTTGTAAAGTCATCAAGGGAAGTATTCTGAAATTACGTAACCCTACCGGTACTAAACCAACAAGGAAGAGTATGATATCATGTATACTTTTCTTTCTCAAATCTATATTTTCCTTCCAATATGAACACATACATTCCATATTTGGCACTACTACATCCAATTGAACTATTCCAGCATAATTCCAAACAAGAACTAAGGGAATAAAAAAAATGAAGGGAGGAACTCACTTGCCGTCACTTGTTGAGACTTGCTATCAACTTGCAGTACAATTGATTTTGTAGTGAGGGAGGTATCCAATTGTAGATCTACACAAATCGGAGCCCGGGTCGCACCATTTTCTCCGGTAGGCTGTTTCAAACATACCAAAATTCTTCATAAAAAATCAAACCTTTCCAAATATATAAATAAACTAGAAAAAATTTAATATCAACAAAAGAGAGCATACCAATACTGGATGGCCAATCAGGCTGTTCAATACCGCTGATTTCCCTGCACCCTGTAAAGCAACAAATTGGTATGATTTTGATCAAGACCAGAACAAATTGGTATGATTTTGCTGAGGCCCAATTAAGATCTAAAACCCATATTAATTAAAAACAAACAAATGATCATAAACCAACCAACAAAATTTTAAATTCAATCGCATAATATACAATGGTAACTATGCTAAAAGTAACAATTGGCCTGGTAACATTATTATTTTTATTTTTTTTTTGGAAAAGGCTTTAAGCCTGTTTCATTAAAGAAACATAAGAGTACATACAATCTGGTAACATTAATCTTTAACCAGCAGCTTTTCACTAACTGATGAAGATAAGCTGTAATGTTCGGGATATACTTCGACATCAGATATCAGGCATTGACTTATCTATAATTACTATCTATGGATCTAATCAGGACTACATACTGGTAGAATCAGAACAACAAACCATAATTACTGTCAGCTTTTCAGTAACTGATAGAGATAAGCTGTAATGTTCAGGATATACTGGTAAAATCAGATATAAGGATTCCGTAAAACAGTATAATTAAAATGTTAAAAAGATTGACTTTTCTATAATTACTATCTATGGATCTAATCAGAACTGTTACATAGATATAATCAACATACCACATTGCCAAGTGCGACGACATTGAGAAAAGTAGATTTCCTCTTGGGATTGGGCCTATCGGTATCTTCATCGGCTAGCAACGCCGAAGCCTGGAGCATGGAATCTGCCAGTTGCGACAGCTCCTCGATCGCCTCCATTTCGTAGATCTAATCACAGCAATCTCTCCTTCGATCGGATCTAGATCCCACGAAAAAGGGAGATGCGTCGCAATCGCAATCGCAATCGCTAAAGAGAGAGAGAGAGGCCTAACAGGAGATGGATAGATCTATAAAAGAGGCAAGGCAAACAACGAGAGGAGGGAGAGATAAACAGGAGTAAATATATTAACAGAGCTATTTTGGCTTCATTCAGCGCACAAGTTCGTATGTTATGCTGTTATCATTCTATGGTTCGTGCGCTGCATGAAGATAAACATGGTTTGTTAATTTACCCATAAACAGAAGACGCACGTTGAACCGCGTCTACGAGCATCAGAGCGAAAGAGGAAAGACAGTTTAGAAGTCACTGACTTTGGGTCCCACAAGGGCTTCGATGGGTCCGGAATTGATGGAACGGGCGTATGTACTGATTACTTGGATGGAGAAATGGTGCGTCACGAATTGGACCCACATGTGCGACCTGAGAGCTACTCGAATTCTTATGACCTAAAGTAACTCAAATTTTATGATTCATTTTACACCGTCCGATCTTCTTTGGCAAGAACATTAAAGAGATATTGTACATTCCATCTGGGATCGGACAGTCGTTTCTCAATTGAACATTTGAGTTACTTCAGGTTTTCCGAACTCGCTTGGCGACCTGGTTTGGGTTGGATTCTCCGATAAGTTTGTAAACATAGATTCTGCTAATCTAGACCGTTGATTTGAGATGTACGCTCTCTGGGTCTCTGGTGTATATCAGATTCAGATCAATTGAGTCTGATTTGGGTGTTTGAATTTAAGTGGCGGCAAAGTAAGAATCCGAGCTAGATCTTGTCGCTTGTGCTTGTCATTTGTTACTTAGTCATAACTTTAATCTTAATAGAAAAATTAAATTAACATGTATCCAGTTATGCGTGCCATTCTTCAATCTTGTATAGAAAAGTAATTTAAGTCCCAAAATATAGTCACGTGAGATGCACGTGGTAGATGTTCCCGCAGTGTCGTGCTAGAAAGGGGATCCCACATGTCAGCGATAGAAGCTGAAAGGAGATCTTACATTTCAGGTTAAGGGTCTGTTCGGTGTTTAAATGAGTTGGAGAATAAGCATACTAATTGAACTATTTTTTACTGTATTTATGACAAAAAAAATTTAATTTGAATACATTTTTTTTTTCTCACATAAACAGTAATTGAACAGACTCTAAATAAAGGACCGGTTCATGTCTTCATGTGGTCTTGTTGATCTTTTCCTTTCTTCATTTTTGTTTCAATCGGAGATGTCCAGTTCCACATTTTAACCCAGTCCGACCCGAATTCTTTTCCTTCTGACGGCCTCAGTTCATTTTCCGTTTCTCCCTTGCTTTCAATCTGGCCCTATTGCTTCCTTTCTTTATCCTGGTTCGAGTCGCTTTGAACCTCGGTTCATCTTTTTTATCCCGGTCCGAGTTGCTTCCTTTGTTTTGTCGGCCCACCATACCTTGTTTAGTATCTTTGACTGTACAGGGGGGCCCGCTTGTCAACGCGAAGCTAAGGAGGGCCCGCACTTCTCGACTGATTCTTGGCCCCATTTATCAGTGCTGCTACACTTTTCCACTTCTATGCACCCCAAGGTGTCTCCCAGTCCGAATTTCTTTATTTCTTTTCATTTTTTCTTTCTCTTGTTAATCTTTTTCTCATGCATACCTAGTCCGATCAACTTGAATATTAGGAATTAAATTTATTTGGCATGATATGATCATGAAATTTGTGCATACTTAATTTCATGACTTAATTCATGTGTGTTGGCATGTGACAAATTTAATTTGTGTAGCTAAGACACTCACGAATCTAATTTTTTATTCATTTGAATGCGATTTTCATGAAGCAATTTATGAACTTAATTAATTTTTTAATTTCATAAATTGATTCGTTGAGCAAGTACATGAAATGCACTGTGAAATTATTTAATTGATTTTCTCATTTTCATAAGTTCATGTTCAGTAGAAATTATTTTGTGGTATTGAGTTGCTTGGATCTGAACAGTAAAGTTAATGGAGTTCAATTGATTTCAATTCAATAGAATTAAATAGAGATGGTTTTCAATTGAACTTTGTTGATTAGAATAAAAATGAAAAATAATTAATCCTTCTCTATTTATTGGTTGGAATGTGCACACAATAAATGAGAAATTATTTTATTTAAAAAAAAAATAACATTTGAACCCTTACTTAAATTATATACTTGCATTCATTTAATTTCTAGTACCTAGTATATCTTGTCAATCAACTAGTTCAGTTTTCAAACATAACGTTTTTATTTTATTTTATTTTATTTTATTTTATTTTCGAGTTGACAATAGTACCTAACAATACTAGTCTTACTGGTACGAACAATACCTAGCTAATTTTTTTACTTGAAACTTCATATATGATAGTCATGTGCTAATTTGTTATCGGAAGACATTAAAATTAAACAATAATTCTCCTTTTGAATTTAATCAAACAATGTCAGATTCCGCATTATAATTCTCTACAAAATAAACACAAAATTCCCTAAAAGAAAAAAAATAATAAAAAATAAATGCTATTTTCTAATTTGACATCTTGAAAAAAAATCGGATTTTAAAATTTCCGAGAAAAACGAAAAAACAAGATTTGTTAATTTGTACCAGCACTATCATCTCACATCTAGAAACTTGGCAGGTCATAAGACATGATTGATGATTTGGTGTGGTGATTAATGAATTATCTATTTTAGTGCGATCAGATGAAACCACAAGGCTCCTCTCTGACAAATAAGACAGCCTACGTATCATGCTTTTCCTTTATATCCCAAGTCATGCTTTTCCTTTATATCCCAAGGCAACCAGCTAAACAGAAACAACAGCATTTTAATTAATGTTACTCTACCGACTGTACCATGAATTTTAAAATTAAATTAAATTATTATTTTTCATCAATTAATGATCATCCTGGGACTCAGAAGCATGGGGCCAAGTAGGGCTGTAAACGAGCTGGGTCTTAGCTCAGTTTGTTTATTTTGGCCCGAGTCTGGATCAAGCGAGCTGAATTTAGGTCATTCGAACCAAAATTTCTGGCTCAGCTTGTGATAAGTCAGTCTGAGCTAGCTCGCAAGTTGACGAGCTGGCTCGCTGGGCTTTATTGGACTGTTATTACACAATTCAAAAAAAAAATCTCATTCAAAAAATTTAAGAAATTGTTCAGTAGGCACATTTTCAAGCAATTAAAGCCATATCATTTCTTCTCAAACCGAAAATACATCAATTTTGCATAATTGCGCCTTTAAAAATGAAACTGGACTTAAAATTATATGGAACTAAACCCTAAATTCACTGTAGCTTAATGAGCCGAGCTAGTCTGGTCCGAGCTGACCTTGACTCAGCTCGTTTATTTTGGCCCGAGTCTAAGCCGAGCTGGTTCGGTAACAGCTCAGTCCACTATCGAGCAAGTTAGAGGCGAGCCACGAGCCGCCAGCTTTTTTGACAGCCCTAGGGCCAATTGCAATTTGCTAATTTATTTTTCTTTTCTTTTTTTCTTCGCTCAATTTTTCTCTTAAGAGTAACCATTATCTGGGTAAAATAAATATTTTCTATATATAGTTATACTTCTAGAATATATAAATTCTTATTTTGAAAGAACAATTTTATGAAAATTTCTTGTTAAGTTTTTTGTTCCTTGCACGTAAAATTTAAAAAATTTACATTATATAAATCTTATATTAGAATTTTGAATTTGGCTGTATGGTTGTTTCCAAATTGTCTCTTAGTATCTGTGCATGCAGCATAGCCCCCACTGTTGTTACCAGCTTGTTAGAAAAGAAAATTATGTTCAAATGTAGAAATTGTAGGTTATCTTAATTAGCAAAATAATTTTGAAATATTGGGTTTAATTAATTTGAAAGTAAATCTTTCTTCTTAGAGCAGTGTATTTTTTTTTTAATTTCTTATTAGGAATATTTCATGCCAGCTAGGCTAAGTAATATAAGTGTGAAATATACTTGCTGTCCATGCATGTATTCTGTTTCATACAGGAATGGAATGAAAAATGACATGTGAAATATAAATGTGCTGCTGTTGACTACTTAATTCATATGGGAAAGCTGTATATATCAAAGTGTTGTTACAAGTTAAAATATGAAACAATAACTGGTTCTAGTAAGACATTAAAATAAAATAATAATTCTTTCCATATACAAATTCTCTCCAAAACAAATGCAAAAATTTCCTAGCTAAAAGAAAAATATTAATCAATCAATACTCTGACGAGATCATGCTAATCTTCTAATTTGACATTTTGAAAAAATGAGTCTGGCTAGTATAATATCAGTGTCATTTCAGTCTATATAACACCAACTTCAAAATATATCGAATCGATTTCAAACGGTGAATCCAAACCGTTCAAACCGATTTACTTCATTAGTTGTGTGTTTACATGTAAAATTTATAACGTTTTGAATTTATTTGGTATCAATTTAAGCGGTCAAATGCGTGAGTTTTTAAGTTAATTTTAATACATTCATTTTTTAATATTTTTACCGCTTGATTTGATACTGAAATAACTCGAAAATATAAAAAAAAAATTGTATGTAAACACATCACTCATAAAATAAGTTGGTTTGAACAGTTTGGATTATTCGTTTGAAGTCTATTAAATTAATTTTGAAGTTAGTGTCATGTGACACCGATGTCATAATAGCCGGACTCTAGAAAAATAGAAATCTCAAATTTGCGAGAAACAAAAAAAAGAAAGATTTGTTTCTACCACCACTATCATCTCAATCTGGAAACCTTATTTTTCAAATTCAAGCAAAAATAGAGTAGTCAAATGATCTCCATATTAATATATAATTCTTTACTACAATAACAAACCTACAACTCTGCCTTAAAATATATTATAATTTTTGTGATTACCAATTTCTCCCCTGACGATGTGATAATAATAAGAAATCTCTTACGAGACTTAAAAGAAATACAATATTCAAATAGAAGACAAACATAAAAGTTATTTTAGAATACGACATTTTTAAAACCAATATATCTTAGCACCAGTACTCATTTTAAAATCTAGATGCATCTATTATTGTACGCACCAAGATAGCCAAAGCAGGAAAAATTAAAAATATATAAGAATTAGAGTATAAAGATCAACGTTCATCCAGCACGTACAAATTAATGCCATCAAATTTTTACAGAGTTCGTCCTTGAAAAGAACAGTAATACAGAAAAACAAGGAATTCTTTGGATCTGTATTCAAGTAATTCCTCCTTGTATCTCAGCACAAGGAATTTTGTTTTATGGGGAGATTAAGTTGTAAGTTGCCTACGGGCTTTTGAATATAAAAAAAAAAAAAAAAAATACATAAAACAAAAAGCAAATTAAATGGAATAATATACATCCACGCTACACCATATATATTACTAATAATACACGTTTCTCCCAAAAAAAAAAAAAGTGAAAGGAAAAAGTAGGTGGTGACTGGTGACTGCCATATATATTACCACTTGAACGAATTAAGAATATTAATTATCCTTTCTTTCAACTGTCATGTGCTGTAGCTCAGCAGCTGCACGCTCGTCCGGGAACGAACTTGGAGGTATGTAAGCTTTGGCATGACCCTCTGTGTGCCACCGTCAAATCTGTGATATAGAATGTTTCCACTTTCAAGTATTGTAAGAGAGGGAATCCTTCTGGACAGATTATTGGACCCTCTCAATCGTCAGTTAACACACTTAATCCCAAGCAAAGTTTTTTTTAAGCTATTCAACTTCCCAAGCTTCGGCATTGGATTTTGCTTAAGGCAGGAATCCACAAGCGAGAGCTTAATGAGCTGTGGTGGAAGCAAGCTAGCCTCTACATTGACATTCTCCATCCAAGTATAAGGATTGCAAATTCTGATAATTTGGGAGTGCTTTTGGGTAAACAATTTCTATCGGGATTTTATAACCAATACAACCAAATTTACACAGGTTGCGCAATGTTTGAAATAGATTAGCCATTGATACCCACCCTTTGGTTTTGGTCCACGAATGTCTTGCGGGCGGTCAACCAGTACATGCCTCAATGTACTAATTGTCCATAAGCCATCACATTTGCCATATCCAGCCCCTTTCAATTCCAGAGTTTCGAGACTTTTCATACCATGAAAAGAGACGCGATTAATTTTATAGTTTCTCAACCCCAAGTATTTCAGGTGAATCAACTCATCTAATGATTTTAATTCTATTTCGTCTCCATAGCTACCCACTATTTCTAGAACTATAAGTAGCCTAAAATTAGAGCAATGTAAGCTCCTTTCAAAATATCCATCTCTATCAAACAAAAATAAAGAACGGGTATTTAGACCTACATATTCAATGAATTGTGAATTCTTCTCTTCGGCTTGAAGTGAAGCACGTCCGATTATTCTGTCGGGCTTGTTGTCAGCCGAAACTTGTGAGAAAACAGTGACCATGTTTTCATGCCTGGCTTAATTCATTGCCAAGTCTCGGATAAAATCGTGCACCTGGATGTTCTTGATCAAACCATTAATATGTCGGCTTAATACTTGAACCATGCTTCTGAATTAATTTTGGTTTATAAACAAGTCAGGAAAAACAGAGAGTATATATTGCAGTCATAATTATAATGGTTTGTATATCTTTTTTGAAAAATAGGTAAAAGCCCGTCCATTATAAGAAAAAGTCATATAGAGTCTTGAGTAAAAAACTAGAAAAATATAAAACTACCCTGAAAACCCAAAGCAACAGAAGCACTAAACCTTATGCCAAAACAGAGAAAACAGATGCTGTGCCAACAAACAAAATGCAACAGCAGCACTGAAATCATGGAAGCATCCCATGTTATTACAACATAACAGTTCAATCAGTCTAACAAGAGGAACAAAATAGAGGTTTAAAGCAAGCCATGATAAATGAGCAAAATTTGAACTCTAATTAGCAAGCAGCATTGGGACCAGTGGCATACTGGTACCACCATCAATCTCAATAGCATCAAAAGGCAGGGGGAGAGTGTTTGAATGGGCATCATATCCATATCTTCAGGGATCCAAAGATGCGTAAAACTGCCCACATGTTTCTTTTTGTTACCTAGTCATAATTATAATGGTTTGTCTATCTAGCTAGACTAATTAATTCCTGTATAAATTGAAAGATAAAATTAATTTATGCTGATTATTGAAATGCATCGAAATTAAATATACAATTAATGAAATTTGTACGTAAGTATATAAATAAGTAGTTTTGTGAATTCTACTCTAAGCAAGATTTGATGATAACTACTTTAATGTACATATATGATATATGTTGGTTTAAAATTTTGAATAATACTAAAAATTCAAATTATTTTTTAAAAATTATAATCACTCACACAAAATTATTATTATTTTGCATCATCCAATTCTTCAAAATAAATTTTCAATTTTGTTGTTGAGCTGCGTTTTAGTATAAAATCATATGTGCGATTTCTTGAAGTGAAAGATATCTTGATGCAAAAAAAAAAATGAAAGATACCTAATTGAGAAGAAGATTTTCTTCACTCTATTTTAAAAAAATTGAAAACATACACTAGGCAGAAGGGTTGCCGAGGAAAAATCTATTTATTAGAGAATAAATTATAAAATAAGAAAGAGGTGTATGATACTTGTTATAACAGGAGAATGAACTTACATTTTTTGGAAAAAAAAAATTGTGACAAAAGATTTTGCCATGATATATTATAAAAACAAGGAAACAAAATATGACATTTTAGAAAGTTCCTCGAGGCAGTACTCCGCCATTATCTCGACTGTTGGTCTACTCTCGAGTGGTATGAACTCTTCTGCTATCCACATTCTGATTAGACGGTTTGCACGTATCACACAGTCTTTTGGAAAAAATGCAAGATATTGGAAGCATGCCTTGAGATAATATGGCATATCTTCGTAGCTCATTGCTAAGATTCGCATGCAGTCGCTGCCATCTAGGTACCAGTTCATTGTGTCTAACACCCTTTCCCACGCGGTATACGTAGGATGGTCCTTCAGTTGAAAGGATACCACCTAATACTATCAAACCCAAAGGTAACCCCTTACATTTTTTCAATAGTTTCTCTACAAGCTTAAGGAGATCAGTAGGGCATTTTTGAGTTGATTCTTGGTATGGTAGAGCCTTTTTGAGGAGTAGGTCTAGGCTTTCCTTATCATTTAAGTATTTGAGTTCATATGGTTTCATTTGAGAGTCAGCTGATGTAGCAACATCGATAATTCTGCTAGTAATTAGAACACAACTACCGTTGTTGTCATCAGGTAATGCATCATTTAGTTGATTCCACAGATCTTCTTTCCATACATCATCTAGAATAATCAGATATATTTTGTTACTTAAAAAACTTTTGACCTTATTGATTAATTCTCCCAAAGTTTGAACAACAAAGTAGGCACTTTTCACGAGAGAAAAAATACATTTATAACGATACTCTGTCGCGAAAAGTACCATCGCGAATAGAAAAAACACGTTTACCCTCACAAAAGTGTCAGTCTTTTGTAGACGTTCGTTCTCCACAGTTTGGTTCTCCCATGTAGAATATTTTGGTAGAATATTTTTCAAAAGATCAATTAGACTGAACTGCTGAGAGATTGACAACATTATATGATAGTCGAAATCTGCCCTGGCACTGGTTAAACGAGCAAACAAGATTTATTATTAGATTCATTTGTAGCACGATTTTGGATAATTAATTAATAGTGATTACTGGAAATGTGTATTACTAAGAAATCAGCAATTATTGAATAGTTGAGGTGCTATGATAAACTATTAAATCCTCAAAATAATTATTTATATCAGTAGTAGCTGTTATCATAGGACTGTTGAATTATGACATCAACCTCTCTGTCTTGCTCTTGTCTTCCACTGGCAGGTCTCTGATCCCATAGGCCAGTAAGCCTTCTCTTGGAGATCTCTTCGAGTAGAATTTGAATGTCATCGAGCTCATTGCCAAGTTTGTGGCGGAAATACGGCTCCTTGGGTTTGTTAATTGCACAACTTCTCGAGTTTTTGCACAAATTTGGGATGTTTTTGGCGGTGACCTTCAACTTTGAGAAAGAAAGTGATAGCTAGGCCACGTCGCGGAGTTCATTCAGCCAGTTCTGCACTCTCTCATCTCCTTTACACTTCGAGTCTGCATCTTTCAGGCAACACTTGATTCGGGTGAGCTCACGCTGCACCCGTTCGATTTCTTTCCCCACCCCACCCAAGAACTGTGCTTCTTTCACTATATATGACAACAGCAAGCTTGCTCAGCACACTCACAAAGTCACAACTGCCTCAGCCATTTCACTCTCTTGTTTTCTCTCTTTTGAAATTAATATGCACCTGCATGTGTAAGAGGATATTATTAGATATAGTGCCGATTAGATGGTCTCAATATTATATATAGGCAAGGAAGTCGGAAAGCAAAGTGATGTTTAGTCTAATTTAATTTGTTTTCGCAAGTTAACCATGCTGCTACCGCTAATTAAGTGGCTTTTGAAATAAGTAAACAAATGCATGCTACCATACGTTAAAAACCATATTAGATAATTGTTGTATTTGTTTACTTTATTTATTATTTCTTTAAAAAAACTTAATTGGGTTAGTTTATTAATTAATTAATTGATGCACATGCTTCAAGACAAACTAGTAATTAATTAATGTGCCGATTCGATGAATTGAACAAAATAAGAACTGGCTTTATTAATCACGTTGGTCGGTGGAGTGAGAGATAAACTAGTAATTAATAATTTAATAATCATAACTTGTAGTTCACTACAAAATGTATATGCAAGATTCGTCTCTAAAAAAGAAGGGAGACATCAAGTCACCCTTTAAAAAGATAAAAGAACGCAGCTCCTATTAAGCAAGAGATATGTCCCAACTCTGGAGAAGAAAAGAATAAAAATGATAAAAGACAAAAGGAGAGAGCCTTATACTTTCCCTTGTTGCAGAGATACCAGTATAGGCCGTGTACAATTGTAGCCAGACCATGTGCAATTCTGACTGGAGTTGAAACCAAATTTTAATTGTACGGTTTACATAAAACGTGCGTGAATAGTGACAGAGACGCATACTATTGAGTAACTTTATAACTGATAGGTATTAGCAATAACATGTGGATTGTGACAGAACCGTGCACTATTATTACGACAATCAGAACCTAAATTAAATAAGTTTAAATAATAAAATGTCTAATTTCTTATAAACCAATTTTCTAAACACTTAAACTACTACCAATTCTTTGTTGTAATTCAATATTACAATTGAAAATCCAACAATCAACCAACTAAACAAAATCAATCAATCTAAAGAACTGATAAAAGATATTGATAGCGCAATTTTAACTACATACAAAACGCAAGAACAATAAAATTAATAACTCATAAGTTGTATAAAGCCAATTACGCTGCAACTACATGGGCCGCATTAATTTACTGAGCGCTTGCGCTTTGTTTATCTCTCCTCTCTTTCTTATTAAGGACCTTAATGTCTAGATTCTGCAAGGATTCTGATTTACTGTTTTTTTTTTGGAATGATGCTCGGCCGTTGAATTTTCAAATCACACATAGATGAATTTTCCAAATTATGAGTTTCAACACTTAAGTATGCATTGATCGCGCCACATATAATCCTAGTGCTACGCCGCATATGATCCCAGTGCCCGTAGACCACGCCTCTGAACCATGCACGGCACCTGCGGACTGAGCCTGTGCACCACACACCATTTTTCTTTTTTTTTCTGCTGAAGCGGAATTTGAACCCAGTTGGGTTCTGTTGGTGTCAAAATTCTTACCACTACACTAGAGTTCACATGTGTTATCTTGTAGATAAATATAGTATTTAACTATTTTTCTCTACAAATTTGATTTAAATTATCTCTCCTCCTTATTAAGGAACTTAATGTTTTCTACTACATAATTTGCTCCCGTTACTGTGCACGGGTACGATTACTAGTCTATCGTAATATCCTAAATATTATAAAACATAAGAAATTACGAGAGGAAAATAATAAACGAAAAAAAAAAACAGAGAGGGACGCGTAGCTGTATAATAACAGATGTAGTTAGTTGACCATATTTGTTATTTGTTCTTTCTAATTGAGGGGCATTACATGAGCGTGAAGTCCGTAACAAATTTTAGAAATTAAAATCTAACCTTGTTAAGGTAAATAAATTGACATAATTGAGTTGGCTTATTACAGCGTGTTATTTTTTTTTTTAAATTCACAAAAATTACAAAGTCGTGAGGGAAAATCGAATTTTCGATCTTTGAGTACAACAGTTATACAGTGTGTGTTAGTTATATACATTTTTATGTTTGAGTTTATTGCTGGTGCGCTGCATGAAGTTAAATCATCTCGGTCAATATCTTTATCTCCCTGTTCCCTATTTAATATTTAAAATTCTTATTCATGTAGTAATCATAGAATTTTTTTTATTGAATTAGTAGACTTCTCACCTACTTCTTCCAAAAAAAAAATCTACCACTTGTTGTTTATTCATTTAATCCTGTAAAATTTACAGTATTTAACATTTCGTGATGAATTAGGAAATGAGACATTGATAGCTAGCCTATCTATATTTTAGAAGGGTGTAGACCAACCAAAAGAGAACTATATAGAACAATATAATACATAAATAATTATACAAGTTTAATGGTAGGTACCAGTGCCTTTCCATTTCTCTTCACACAGATTACAAATCTTGCTTTCTCTATTTTGTTTTTTATTCTCAGTATTCACAGATCACGTTCCACGTTTCTTTTTCTTTAAACCTCCACCCGAATTCTTTATAACAAATTCATGAACCACAAAATTGAAAGAATCCATGAAAATGATACGGACTAAATTAATTTATTTCAACTAAAGAATAAAATAAAAAATAACTTCATGTACAATATTTCTGCATGTTATATATACTGCACTCATCTTCTTCTCCACATCTATATATGTGATACACAATATTTGTGCATTGTAACACACCTTCTTCCATTATTTCATTTATTTTTTTATAATCCAATGGATGTTAATGGCATGATCGGAAGAAAGACGTCGAAACGGGAGTCTGTACGGATCGTGATGGAATCTGTTATTCCAGTTTCCAAGAGTAGAATAGTAGAAGAGCTTCAGGATTTGATCGGTATAATCAATTCTTTCCATGCATCATAAATCTTCAAAAACAAATTGTAAATTTTTAATTTTAGTTCTCCGTTTGCTTCGAAATAGATGTATTTCCTCAAAATTTTCCTTGAAATTGAGCTACTTAATTATAATTAAGCTTGTTATTTGCCTGTGTACTATTCCATTTGATCCTTGCAACTTGAACTTGCATTAGGGAAATTAGATCAATTTTAGTGGCTTTGATGCGCCTTGCTCAATGAGTAATCAATTAATTAAACATATCTAAATAATCCCAAATTTCACCAGTTTAGGCCAAAACCTCATATGGAATCTAAGCTATATTTTAGTAGAAAAACATATGTAAGGTAGATTGTATGGCAAATATGGCTGTTCAGATATTCCTACATTCTTGATTTGAATGTGGCTACACGATAGTGTTGTTGTGACCATGTTTGTCTTGCTAAACAATCAATTGTAGTTGTACCTCTACCTTTCTCAAAACCCATTTAGCAATTTCATGCTATTTGAATCTTTAATTTGATTGTGTCGTACTTTTAGTTTATTAATAAACTATAAGATTAGGGACTTGGCTCCTATCTTATTCTCTCTCTTTTCTATAATAATAAAAAAAAATCAGGTGTATCGATCAAATTTACTTTTAATTATTTATATACAGAGGAAGTCTAAGATTTTCTTTTTTTTTTTTGAAGGACAACTGGCAAGTAGTCAGCTAGTAATATATTAACAGAAAAAAATATTTACATTGTAATTTTACATTCTGCTACTTACAAGTCTCGTTTTAACAATTATATATGTTTCCAGAGTAAAGTTTTTTGAAATGCTCATCTATATATTAATCTATTTCTCAGAAGTTAAATAGAATGACAAAAGGTGGACTTTTTCTCTGAAAAAAGAAGTTGGTTTTGTTTTTTTTTTAAATTTTAATCAAGATTTTGATGTTCTATTTTCTTGTCAATTTTTTAATGCTATTTTCTAAAGAAAATGAAGACGACCGTTTTGAGTTTGTAAAGCTGTGCAAGAAAGTTGAATACGTCATCCGTGCTTGGTATCTCATCCATTTTGAAAACATGATGGTACGTAAGATAATATCTTTTCTTACCAAATTTCTTTGTTGCAAATATATATGGGTCCAGCTAATTTGCTGCCGACAGTATTTTAGTCAGAGGTGCTGCCACCTCCTTTTATATTTTGTGATGTCCAAACAACAAATCCAAACCGTTAGATGTTTAATCTATATTATAATCCACTTAGAGACCAAATTTTACATTTTTTGAATTTTTTTTACTATTTATTAAGCTAGTTTGAAAACCGCTGTTTTCAGTAAATTTCTGCAGCATTGAAATCAGCGGTTTTCAAACCAGCTTAATAAATAGTAAAAAAATTCCAAAAAATTTAAAATTTGGTCTCCAAGTAGATTATAGTATAGATTAAACATCTAATGGTTTGAATTTGTTGTTTGGACATCACAAAATAAATAAAACACGGCAGCACTGCCGGCAGAAATGCTGCCGGCAGCAAATTAGCCACAGCCAATATATATATATCCCAAATTATGTTCTAGTAGCTTACCAAATTTCAACTGCATAATAATGTAAATACAATGTTAAATCAGTGGGGCATTTAAAAAGTATTACAACTTACATATTGCCTTTAAAATAAAATAATTTATGATGTTAGATATGTTCACTGTGATTAAGATATGATGTCCATCAAATTTAATGTATTTTAGAAATTGATGAATTAATATTTATTAAAAAAATGAAAAATTAATTATTTTTTGTCAACGTCTGACAGCCAAGCAAATGAATATCAAATTGCCCCGAATTTAATAAACGTTCTATTAATGTTTTAATTTTAATTGCAAGGAATATAATTCTACACATGATTGCAGGAGCTATATTATTTGTTTGATCCGATTCGTGGTGCTTCAAAAATCAAGGAAAAGAAATTTTCTCCTGAGCAAGTCGATGAACTAGAGCAGAAATTTCTCTCATATTTATTTGAGGTCTGAATTTAGTAAATTTTATGTAATGACGTTTTCTTTGCACAAAGAAGCTTTAATATGTTATTTCTATACGTTGTTTTTCTTCATAGAGTGGTTATATTGATATTTTAAAAAAAAAAATCCAAATGGAAGAAACCCAGTTAGGAAACCAAGAAAATAAAAGATGAGAACAAAAGGACATAATAATAATAATAATAATAATAATAATAATAATAATATTAAGGACCATAATAATAATAATAAATTAATAATAGAGTGAGGCTATGGTAATATACCTATTACAGATCTGACTCATGCAAAGGATCGCTATTTTTAAAGTTCAAACTATCAATCTGAACCGTTAAATATGATCTCCATATGAAAATGTACTTGAATATTTTCTTAGAACTATTTACTATTTTTTTAGATAGGTAGAAAATCACTTGATCTAAAAGTTCTGGACCATCGACCTAAAAGTAGTGATTTTAAACCTATTTAAAAAATTAGTAAAAAAATAAAAAAAATACAAAATTACATTCCTTGTACATTGCAATTCAATTGGGCACATGAAATTTAATCCTTTTCTTTTGTTGGTGAGTATGAATAGGTGATGAGAAAGACCAACTTCACTGTAGTAACAGATGAAGAACTTGAGATGGCACAATCAGGGAATTATCTTCTTAATCTTCCCATTGTGGTCGATGAATCGAAGGTTTATTCTTTTTTGAACAAATAGGTTTTTATTTTTTCACATCTTCCCATTCTCTTAATTTTATTCTCTTGTATAATAGGTAGATGGTGCACTTTTGTCAAAGTATTTCGAGAAAAACCCTTGGAAAAACCTCCCTGCTTTCTCAGATAAGGTTACACTCTCTGTTTCTTGAGACTCTGCAATTCTACTCAATGCTAAAACAAAAAAGCAATGATGTGTATGATAATATAAATAATAATGATTAGAATGATTTAAGATGATAAATCTTTGTCATGTATACAAATAATTAGAGAGTAACAGAATATGTGCATACAAGTCTTATATGTAACACTTAATTTGCCAATGAGCTTAATTTTAGTATCTGATATTTCGAAGAGCGACTGGGATTGATACCACAACTGATTTCTTCTACATGGCGAAATTGGATATAATCATATCTCGTTTGTGGTTGTGGTTCCTCAAAAAGATCAAGTGCGTACAATTTCTGAGAATTTGCCTATTTTTTGGTGCTATTGTTTATTTCTAATATTAATCATGAGACAAATTAAATAAACAAATTCAGGTTGGAAGGAATATCCAGGCTAATTTTCTCTCAAAAATCACCGGTTAGATCAAAAGGTGATTTGAAGAAAACCGAAGAAACAGATGAAGAATACCTGACAGTGGAGCGTATCAGGCTAGGAAGCATTGATATGAGGTTCTTTCCTTTTTTTTTGGTAAATTAAGGATATAGTAGGTTGATACTTCAACCACAATTTTATGTATTATTTACTTTTTTGGAATAATTTTTGTGTTACGAAAGGAACTATAGATTTATCCATTTTTGCTCAGTATACCACATTAACATTTTGACTGAGAGCAACCTATGTTGTACCCTTTTACCAGCATAAATTTCTTAAAGCCCTGCAGTTTTCTTGTTACTGATTCTTAACTGGTTGTGATGTTCAATTTCATGATTAAAAAGCTAAACTATTGTTAATGTGCAATCATCAAAAATACCTTTTTTAATCAAATTACTGGTACTTATGATAATTGCACATTTTAGTATGTGCTGATCGGCCAGCAGGTCGTCCACGTATGGATCTGAGAAACTGAAATTCTTTGATAATTTATTTTATTTTATTTTTTATTTCAAATTTCAGTTTGCGAAATCTGTTAGGCAAGGTTGAAATTCAAGAGCCTACATTCGATCGAATGATTGTGGTGTACCGGTATGCCTATTTCATATACAATATGTTGTTGCACATTTGACCTTGATTCAAACTAATAGGAAATGGAAACAGTACAAAAATAAATTAATAAAACTATTTTATATGAATGCAGAAAAGCTAGCACAAATAGCGAGAAAGACAGGGGCATTTACATAAAGCACTATAAGAATATACCAATGGCTGACATGGAGTTGGTTCTGGTTGGCTTAATTTTTTTAATATCTACACATAACTGTTTAGCAATGTCCATTTTTGTAGCATATGTATTTGATATTTTTGACACACATTATCAAAAAAATTCCAAATAAAGAAACTAAAATCATAAATGTGACCTCCATCATGTGCTTGTTTGCTATATATACCAGCTTCTAAATTGGGTAAAATTAGATGCACATCCCACCTACAAAAAACACTATTGTCAAATATACCAAATTGATGTACCATAGAAATGCATATACATAAGCAATGCGCCGAAGGTCTAAATTTCATATCAGAACCTAAAAATGTAATCTCAGTGCCAGTATGAGTGATTATTACAAAAACATGGAAATGAGGGTCTTCAGGATTGAATAAAAGGAGCATAGTGAATTTGAGGTTTCCGTCAGATATTTTGATAATTTGCAGGGTTAAACAACAAAAATTTCCAAATTTCACAAGTTATTATGTTTTCCTGGCAGCCTGCGAAGAAAAACCCAAGTCTGACTCCAATGGATTGGGTTCAATTCTTTGTTTCAGTGGTTGTTGGACTCGTAAGTCTTCTTGCACACAATTTATGTACAAAATTGCAAAATGCCAAAAGAAATTTTGCTTGTCTAGCCAGTAGCCACCTCATTCTTTTTTAATATGATGTATATGCCCTACTTTTGTACTTAATTATATATGTGGTACATTTTCTTTTCAAAATTTAATAGGTGGCTTTAATTACTTCGATGGAAACACCAAGCAATGATTTATGGGTGGCTATAGCGATTATTTCGGCTTTAGTTGGTTACTGTGCTAAAATTTATTTCTCGTATGTTCTATTTAATCAATCATTGCTCAAGATTTTGTTGTCTGTTTTTTTCTTTTTTCGTTTTTAGAGTATGATTACATTCAACTCAAGTAATTTAGGCTCAGAAAATGATTATATTTTTAATCAACTTTTGAATTTATGAATTCAACAATATATCATCCTATATTATCTGTACCATTTTAGCTCTTTTCAAGATGAACTGATGTTTTTCCGTACCAGTTTTTTTTTAAGTTTCAAGTTAAAATATGTACCAACTTTTGTTTCATAATTCAGGTTCCAACAGAACATGGAGACGTACCATAACCTGATCACACAATCAATGTACGACAAACAGCTAGATAGCGGGAAAGGCACACTGTTGCACTTGTGTGATGATGTAATCCAACAGGAAGTAAGTTTTACATTTTATTTTTTCATGATTTTATATAGTTTGTCTTGAAGGAATTTGACCTAAAGATGCAATACTTCAATATAGGTGAAAGAGGTGATAGTCTCATATTTTGTCCTGTTGAAACAAGGGAAGGCAACTATATCGGTAATTCTCTACTTATGGTAAAAATTAAATTTTGAGATTTAGCTTTGATCTGGTAGTCTACATATCGTACCAGTAATATCACCAAACATTTTGTATTTCAAGGATATCTACTTCCATTAGGTGTAATTACCCACTTGTACAGATGCGGTACGAGTTTGTGGTCAGAAACATTTTAGCTGGTTCAGTTGTTTCAAATTAACGAATAGTAAGTTTTGAGGGGTTTAATTTCAAAAAGATGTAGTTTCATTGGAGGAATTGAGAAGTACCCTTCAACTTATTTTTCTTGTCATTACTGCTCCAGAAAATTAAACAAAAATGGTATATAATATAAGAACTGGTAATGTTGTTGCAGGAACTTGATGACAGGTGTGAAGAACTTCTAAAAGAAAAGTTTGGGCTGCAATGCAATTTTGACGAGTTAGATGCTATCCAAAAGCTATATAAACTTGGAATTGTCACAAAAGTAAGTTTATTTATTTTTACCTGGCATTATTCCCCAGCTCTTATTGTGGAACTCACAACTTAATGAGTTCTAATTATAGCAAAATAATTAATTCTAAGATGACTGATGATATCTCTAAACTTTTTTGATAAAATAACATTGTTTGCATGCAATATGATTAAGGAGTTAATCATAATTAAGAGTCTACTTGAATCAATTAAAATAGTAAGTTTGCAAATATGACATATTCATGATATTATAAGACAGAAAAGTTAACTCGAACAATTTTGTTCCGAATCATGATATTATATGATACATATCATCTACGTCATTTGAGTAACTACAATCAATATTGCTTGATACCTCTTATGATTTATAAAAGTTTTACATATATTACAACAGGTACCAAGAACAAGCTGGAGATTCATCACTATAATTTAAATTTTTCTTGATTTTTTTTTTCTTTGAAAGGATGAGATGGACAAGATAACTTGCCTTCCTTTGAAGGAGGCGAATGAGAAAATAGGCCCCACAACGGAAGAACTAGTGCTCAAAGCAAGGTGAAGGAGGTCTCAGAGTTTATCTTTGTAAATTCGCATCTATTTTTACTTTATCAAAAATATTTTCTTTTATCTATAAAATGGTTTCCTGCTGATTTTTTTTTTGGTTATTTGCATTCAAAATTTTGTTGTAATTGCTATTCGTTAATAGTGTTCATTTTTTTAAACTAAAATGCAATCCAGAATCTGCTTTACTTCATGGATTGTTTCCATTAACAAAATGATAAATATTAGTTGGTACTTTTGTACAGTGTTATCAGAACCGGACCGGACCGGCCGGTTCGGCCGGAAAAAACCGGAACCGGTCACCTGTCCGGTTCGGTTCCTTTTAATTACCGCTTATGTTGCTGTATCGGTAAAAATCGGTTTTATTGGCCGGTTCATATCAAAAAGTCGCTGAAAAAAACCGGGTTAAACCACGGTTCAAATCAACATTTGATATATCTCCGTATCTCCTCCTTGCATAAACGATAACTTTGCATATTTTCCTATTTCGTTAGATTTGCCATTTCCTGTCTTTCCTCCACATGACTGAGATGGAAAGAAATGAGAAAATTACTCTCCTTTCTCCTTCAATTTGGCTTTCTCCTTCAATCTTCTTGTATATATTGTGGTATATTGCACATAGGCTCAAGGTGTTATGATTTCTGAAGGCATAAGCTTGAAACAAAATTACCAAAGAACTTGCATTATTAGATACTGTAAGTATTCTCAGCTGATCATTTAATTCGAATTTGTAGTCCATGCACTTGAAAAGCTTGAATTTTTTAGATGATTGTATTGAATAAATGTCTGCCTTTAAGGTGTTTGATGAAATGCTCCAACTAAAATAAGATTTAGATGAGAGTAATAGAGTTGCCAATAATTGTCTAGGAATAAGTCTATGCATGTTTCTCTCTCAATTGAATTCTAATATTAACCACATCCTTATTATTGCCTGTACTGGTAATTGGTTTGAATATGAGTGACATATTTTTGCACAATAATAAACACCCATATTTGAGTATCCATTGCTAAGTGCACATTTACCAGAATAACCACAGCCAAGGTCCAAAGGATTCCCAAAGACCATATATCAATGCAAGTGTTGCTAAAGGTGAAGTAAGGCACGTAGAAGATAACAAGACTTTTCTTCTTCATATAATGCTGATCATTTTTTTGTACTTATTTCAACTGGTTTTTTTTGTTTAATTTGAAAAAAAGCTGTTTTGGCGTACTAAGAATTTGGGACACTTGTTGGAGGCAATATTAGTTTTGAAGTTTGATCTCCATATTCAGAGGTTAGATTAATTACTTTTTACTTCCTCAAAATTACCCATGTTGATTAAATCTTGAGTATGTGTTCTTTTAACAGTCATTCAAACTTGTAGTTCATCCAGATGCGAGAGAAATTGGAGTGTGTTTGAGTTCATTCATTCAAAAAAAAGGAATAGAATGGAGCACCAAAGATTGAATGATCTTGTATATGTTCGATACAACTTGAGATTGCATCAAAGATATGAAAGATATTACAAATGAAATGAAATTAAATTTTTAAACAAGAAATTAAATAGAAGTTATTGAATTGTAGGATATCATTTTGTGGAAAAAATTATGATCCTATTAGCTTTGAAGATTTTGCTGATAATGGCAAGTGGATTTTGGTGGATGATCCGCCATTGTTGACGGCTGATGAAATTGAGGAATTTCGCAAACAAATGGCAGGACTCAGGATACAAACTAATGAAAACAATGGTAAAATTTTAATGACCCAGTTTGAATTATGAACTTCAATGTAAGTTATTTTTAAAATCTTACTTCATTATTACTTGCACTTCTCATTTTGTAGATGAAATTTTGAATCTGGATGAATTTGATTCTGATGATGAGATTGAAGATCCGTGCATAAACAACACAGAAAGAGTCCAAGAGCAAGGAACTCAAAGTGTCGAGACTAGAGAAACCATAGAAGAGGACCTAGGACATGCAAATCCTAATAATGATATGTATCAGGGTGCTTCAATTACTGAGTGGCATTTTACTTAGTTATTTACAATGCAGATCTATATTTTAGCATTTTAAATTTGTTGTTGGTTAATTTTCTTAGAAATATTAAATTTTTATTTTGTGTTATGAGGCTACTTCAAACTTGTGAGGCTAGCGACATATTATATGTCAACTGTCAGCTATATCAGATAATCAGAATATTGAACTTCTATTATGTTGTTGGGCTTCTATTTTCTTTCTATTGACATTTTTTTTGTTAGAGCTTGTTAGAATTACATGTTTTATTTAACCATATATGTTTTCATTATTTATTGTTAGAAGATGTAAAAGCATATAATCAGTTTGGCACTCAGATAATGAGTTATGTGTATTTTAAAAAACCAGTAATTAAACCGGTTGAACCACCGGTCCGACCAGTAAACCATTGAACCGAAGCTTTAGCGGTTCGATGTCCGGTTCGGTTCTGATAACATTACTTTTGTAGTATAGGCATGTTTTGGCAATTCTTAGGTCAGTCCATGAAAAATCGTTGTATTACTGAAATTAGAAAATATTAAAAAATGAAGAGGGGCTCAAATATTCTCAAAATTTGTCCTAGCACCATACTCAAAAAAAAAAAAAATTCCTAGCATACCTTTTTTTTTTCTTTTTACAAATATAATAGAACAAAATCTAGAACTCAAATAAAAAAATATTACTAATAACACATTATTTGTTTATATTATTTTGGCTTCATTTCAACAGTAAACAAAAGCATAAAAAACAACATTTAGAAATTATTCACATAAGTATTTACCAAAAAAAAAAAAGCTAATATTTAGTACCTTCATTTTGATAATTGATTGAATTCCGGGCAGTTGCAAGCGTTGCGGTGTCAATTTAAATTAATACATTTTCCCTTCAACGTTATTGATCATGCTCTGTTTACAATATGAAATGGTCATGACCCAGGCAATTCCATGTTCATGACCTTTATTTTGAGGTGCATCTATGTTTCACAACACACCAAAATGCAGTGCGGGTGAGCATCTTCAGTTAGCAAAACTAGGTACACATGCAGCAAAGAAGTAATTTTTATAAGGTCCATTTATTTACTTGACAATACACCACAAGAACTAATTATACAAACAGTGAAAAAAGATAATTGTAAAAGAAAACTAGCTTTTTCCAGCGCTTAAAAATGCCACTAAAAGTGCTGAAAAACACCACCAAACACCTATCCCGATGTTTAGACAAGTGTCAGCAATACCACCGTCGGAAAAGGCTTTTCCTAGCGTTTACAAAGCACCGCCCGAAATTTTACTTTTCCTGGCGTTTTTCTAGTGCCACCATAATTGTTTGGCTTTTCCCAGTATTTGGAGAGTATTCCCGGCGTTTATATGCCCTTTACCGACGTTTCAGAAATGCTGCTAGAAGTCGTAGAATATTAAAAAAAATTACGTTTTCCAAGTGCTTATGAAACGCCACCAAAGGTAAAAAAAAATATTTTTTTTAACCAACAAATGCCCTTAGGCTTCCATTTCACATATCAATCCAGTGCATTGTTTAATCCCATCAAACAAATAGAACAAACTAAGTACATTTACCAATTACTTGGAACCAAGGTTCTAAATAGCGCACTATAGCGTTTTCAGACCATAAAAGCTATGGCGCGTTATTCCGCGCTATAGCGGAGCTATTTGGGCATAGCGCTGTTTTTTAATCAGTCCGCTATGACGCGATAAACGCTATTTAAACATTTGCTTGGAACATTCAATTATACACAACTTATTTTAAAGCTAAAAACAAAAATAATACATCTTCAGAACTGAATTGCTCAAAATGAAAAATAAGAACAAAAATAAAAAGTATTAAGCAAGAAAATATTAGGAATGCTAGAAATTGACCAACAATACCAGGCTTTAGTCCAGATACAGCACTGTTAATGGGAGCTAAGTAAACTGATCCCTTTCTCTCCCTCAAAATTTGTTCCTTGAATAAGCAATTTATCATCTTCTTCTTCCAAAGCCTTTATTCAACATCAAAATTTAGACCTAACATACCAGTTGTTTCGTTCTCCTTTTTCTGAATCTTTGAGAAAGAAAGAAAAAAATATAATTAATTAATGGAGACACAATGTGTTGTCAGAATTTATAGGATTATGTTCATCTCAACTTTTAGAGTTACAAAATAAGGCAAACATCTAGGGAAAAAATTACCAATCTCCAAGAAGAACACCTTTTAATCAAAACTGAACGCTCAATTCATAAATATTGGTACAATTATTTTCTCTTTTCCCATAGTATGAACATAATCCTATCACCAGGAAAATACCGAAATGATTGCATGATCTGGACACCAACTTTTGTTTTCCCAAATATGCCCTCGGAAGCACCCAATTCTTACTAAGTATAGCTTCTTTACTCAGCATACAACTGTTGTTACCTTCATAGATGCAAACTATTAGATATTCTTATACAAACTTGAGGATTTCAAACATAGATGCAAAACTAAAGTTGGTTAACCTCACGACTATCAACTGAATTGTGCAATTGGTCTAAAATATTTACAATTTCAGTTTCAATTACCCTTATTGTGCAATTAGACATAAAACTAGCCAAAACAAATGAAAATAACTAAATGAAAACAATAAGGGCAATCAATTAAGTAGATTAGAAGGAAAGACAATCAACTATTATTTATATGTACACCCACATAAAATTATTGAAACTGTTTTCTCAAAAAAAAAAAAAATTTATTGAAACTGGCACAGAGATATATAGGTATAGTAATTCTAAGTATATAACATGATTGTTATCATATAGTGTGGATCATAAGAGAAATTAAGAAAAGAAAAGCACAAATGTAGCACTATCACCAATAAAAAAGATATTAAATTGAAAACCATATCGTATTATCATTTATACCACAACCAAGACTATTTTCTTTGTTTATTTTTTGGAAAAATGGGCAGAAGCCCTTCCATTGAGAATAAAATGCAGCATACAAAAGTTCTAATGAAAAGAAGATATAAAAGAAAACTACCTAATAAAAACCCTTGCCATGATAGGTCTTAGTCTTTGTTAACCTCACTAACCCTAGGCAAAACTAAGTACACCCAACCTAAAAGCCACATCTAACAACGAAAAACATGCCAAGCACTAGATAAGGCATGATAGTAATTGATCCATTGTATCAAACAAAAAGAGTGTAAAGCACTAACATAGTGTGTCAGTAAAGGGTAAAGGGAAACAACATTTGAAAACATAACAGCCAACAAGGCAAATGAAATGTGAACTAATCAGGTGACCATGAGTGTCAGTACCAACACTTGGTAAGTGGTACCGATGGGCATCTCAATAGCGGGCAAAGGGGAGAGTGATTGAATGGGGATCATGTCCAAGTCCTCTGGGGTCCAGTACTTAGTAAATTGCACGGTCATCCTCTTTTTTGTACCTGACTAATAATCCAACAAGGAGCAAATTAGTAAAATCATATTTCGTATGGTAGGAATAGAGGCATTTTCAAACAAATAGAGTTTCTTGTTTTCCATATACACCAGCAAATAGCACTAACAACGATTAACATGGCCTCCCTTTTTTAAGAGACATAGATTGAGCTAATTACTGTATATTTTCTAAAGAAGTCCAATCGCCATAAAAATTTCTAAATTTTCCCATTCAGAACCAAATCTGAGCTATATAAGGACATTTAAGAAAGATATGCAATGTTGTTTCCATGTCACAGTTGCAAAAGTGGCAGTGTGAGTCTCCTTGTCATCGTTTTTTGGTTAACATATATTTGGTAAGTATTTTGTTTTGAAATAACAACCATCTAAAAATTTTGATTTTCAAAGGGTACTTGCCACCACAGATCAGCAAATTGAACATGAATACCTCTAAAATAGAGAAAATTATATGAGGAAGTAGTAAATTGTAATTGGGGGCTCCATTTCCATTGAGGAAAATCTGCAACTAGAGAGAGAGAACATGAAAGAATAATGCTAACAATCTCTTGCCATTCACAGAGAAGGATACCATGTAAGTTCCTTCGAAATTGAAGGATGGATCCTCTAGAATCTATAACCCATTTTACACAAACTAAAGGATTAGAACATAAATCATAGATATGGGGGTCGGTAACTAACAGTGGACAATCTAAGTGCCAAGAATCTGTCCAAAATTGAATAGTGTGATCAGAACTAATCTAAAATGTACAACTCAATTGCCCTATATATTTCAACTTAGTCACTTCTCTCTAAAAATGAGACATGGCATAAAGGGGTGTATTTGAATTGTATTTTACAAGCAAGATTTGCTTCGAGAGGCCTGAGTAGTGAGAATTGGACCACTTCCACCACCATTTAATTAAGAAAGATACATTCATGAAGTGTAAATCTGTAACCCCTAATCCTCTGTACTCCTTGGGATAGCAAAATAGGTCCCAATTTATTAATGAATACTTCTTACGCCGCATTACCTTGCCATAGAAACCGTCGCCGAACTCTATCAATCTATTTTCTAATTTTAACAGGCATTTTATAATGAGATAACATGTATAAAGGAACTGCAGTCAAGGCAAAATTTACCAATGTGAGGCGACCCCTGATAGAAAGTAGATCATCAACCCATCCCTGCAACTTTTTAGTGACTTTACCAACAATGCAACTCCACTCAGCAGTGGCTAGTTTCTTATCATTTAAAGGAACTCCTAAATATTTCAAAGGTAACTTGGAAATTTTACACCCAAAAAGATATGCAAGGACAAGCCCATCAGTAGGAGAAATATTTAAAGGAATGAGTTTAGTTTTTGAAAAATTAAGTTTTGATACCTAATAAAGCTTCAAAACCAAGCATGGTCCAACAGACATATTCTAAATTACGAGAAAATGCCTTCAAAAATAAGATGGTATCATCCGCATAGTGACAATTAGTTATACGTTGACCATTATTCAAACTAGGTCCAAGACCTTGAAGAAAGTTAGTTGATCTACCCTTATTAAACATTCTACACAAAACATCTCCAACTAACAAGAACAAAAAGGGTGACAAGGGGTCCCCTTGACGGACCTCTCGCTGACACGAGAAGTAGGGAGATAATTCCCCATTAATATTAAGAGAAAATGTAATGTCCCATGGGCTACAATCCCCCAAAAATCTCCATGTATAAAAGTCTTCCCTTTTTAGCTTAGTTCTGACACGTTTTTAACTGTCACAACTGCCATAATTTCAACTGCTATAATTTTAAGTACACTATGTATGTTTATAGAATTATATGTGCATGTTTATAGGATAATATGTGTATATTTACATGATAATATGTGTATGTTTACAGTATATTATGTGTATGTTCACAGAAGGTGGTCCCCAACAGCTGTCACGCGTTTTCGACAGCTATCACGCGTTTTTAACCACTTTCATGCGTTTTTATGTTTACAGAATTTCTTGAATTAGTTTACAGGATTTAGTATTGATGTTTACAGAATTAGTTGAAAATCTCCAAGAATTTTTAGAAGACTGAAGTTGAGGGACTATTAACTGCTTCCTAATATTAATGCAAGTAGAGCTACTATGCAGTAACCTAATAATCCAAGAGATCCAGTGAGGGTCAAATCCTCTCGTAACTAAGACTTCTTTCATAAATTGCCAATTCACCTTATCATAAGCCTTTTTCGAGATCAATCTTTATTACTACATCTTCATCTTTAGTTTGTTTACATCCAAGACTGTTTATATCACAACCAAGATTGAAATAAATATGAGAATATAACAACTTCTATCCGGAGCAATAAAATTAAAGCTAATTGGGAGTAATTTTGAATCCGAATAATTACGAATACGGATACAGATATTCACCTTCATGAAATTATCTGTATCCATATTCACCATTTTTTCACCATATGCAAAAATTATTCGTATCCGTACCGTTTAATCTGGATATGGAGCGTATTATCCGTATCCATTTACACCCCTAACACCAGCTCATTGGTATACTCGATTCATATCAAAATAAAAATCAATTTTGTATTTTGAACATAAAGATAGAGATATATAGGTCATGTCTGATCATTATTATTTGATATTTGACATATAAATCTCGCAAAATTAAATTTCTAAAGATGAAAACACAATGAGGTATGACAATTGAAGACTCTGTATCCCCCTCCTGCAAAAAATAGTAAGAATCTGAACCGCTAATATGAATATATTGAACGTGCATATGAGCCGCTAATGTCATTGTCACTGCCACTGTACAAATGTTATCTACACATGGGGCCCGTCAATCAGTGAGCAGAAAGCTAATTCCGCTTATCTTGGAAAAATTAACAACAAAAATCACTCCGCTGTACAAAAACCAAGCTATCAAGATCTAAAGAGCAGACAACTCAGATAAGAAAACTAAAAAACTAAACCGAGGAGAAATGCTTATGAGCACATCTCTCTATGCTAATTCATGGCGATTTGCATTTCTGTTCTCAATCCTAACCATTGGATTTAGATCTAATCCCTCTAGTTCAGCCAAATCAATCCCAACCCCGACCCCATGGCCCGAACAATTCAACGCATTGTTATTTACAAACCATACCCTAACCGGAAAGCCGAAACTCCAAATGAACGACCTCTGGTACGACTGGCCGAACCGCCGTACCATGAACCGCATCCAGTACCAGCTCGGGGATTATTTGCATGATGTTGAATGGAACAACGGTACGTCGTACTACTTCACAAGCGGTCCCACTGGTACGTGCACCACACGTCTGTTCCCAGTCGGGGTACTGCGGCCGGAATGGCTGGATGGTGCTACCTACCTGGGCCGCACATGGGCTGATGGATTCGAGTGCCATGTTTACACTAAGGTCGATTTTGTTATCTATTACGAAGAGGTCGGTACTGGCCGGCCAGTATGCTGGTACTTCACTGACGGTACTATTTCTCATCTGACATATTTCCTTCTCTTAAGTTGCTTCTCTTTTTCCCCTTTCCCCTTTCATGGAAACAATATTTTTGCTTCATTGAAGCGCCTAGTGACAGTTGTCAAATTTCATGCTGGAGAGTTGAAATATTATATTAAGTATTCTAAAAATTATCTGATGTTAAATAAACTGAGAGTTAAAAGAAAAGAAAAAAAAGAAAAGAAAAAAAAAAGGAAATTGACAAAAGAAATTAAGCATTGCTATTTTCAAACATAGACACTTATTAGAGAGGAACCCTTATTGTGGTCCCAATTTTGGATGGATAACTGTGAGAATTACTCCAGACAGTAAATTTTCTGAGGCGTTCTGATCCAGCCAAATTTTCTGAGGCCCTCATTCAAAGTGTGGCTCCTATTCGTCGGTTCCATCTTTGATACTGACAGGTGGGCCCAACTGTAAGTGACAGACGACAGGAGATAAGACACCTCTCTCTATTCATTGCTCCATTGAGCATTCTCTCAACCGAGAGCTAATAGAAATGGCATCAATTTCAAGTGCCATTCTTACTGTTCTCCTCTCAATCCTGGCCGTCAACTTCGCAAATCCGACCACGACATCGGACGGCTCAGATGAACCCACGTCACCAACCCCCTGGCCGCTTCAATTCCACTCGCAGCTCTACGTCAACCTGACAAAGACAGGAAAGCTCCAGATAGACGATCTCTGGTACGACTGGCCACGTGGCAGGAATCTGAACCTCCTCCAGTCGCAACTCGGCGATCGACTCTACGATGTGGAGTGGAACAACAAGACCTCGTTCCTTTTCACGAAAGGAGAGAACGCCACGTGTCGAGTATTGACATTCCCGGTCGGGATTTTGCGACCCGACTGGCTCGACGGGGCCACTTACCTGGGCCGCGCCTGGACCGGCGGGTTCGAGTGCCATCTCTGGACCAAGGTCGAGTTTGTTTGGTACTACGAGGAAGTCGCGACTGGTCGACCCGTTCGCTGGGATTTCTTTAATGGTACGTGAGACTGGAACCATATCCAATTCGTTTGCATTATAAAACTTGCCAAGGCAGGAGCGAAAAGGCAAAAGATTTGGTGAAGTAAAATAAATTTGGTTAATTCTGAAAGTTAAAAAAAAAGGGTTAATTTCCCCTCTATCCTTCAAGAGTTTCTTAATTTTTTATTTACTCTTGAACTCTTCAACATATCTAATTTGTTTCTCAACTCTTCAAATTCTTTTTTTTTATCTATTATTTAACAATTATGAAATTAACCATAGTTAAATAGCTGGTTAAAATTAGAAATGACAAAAATATTCTTCCTTTAAGTGAAAGTTGATCTGTCTCCTTCTTTTCTCGCGTACTCCCTTATTTTTCTTCTTCGACCCAGTTTTTCTTCTCCGCTCTCCCGCGCTCTTTTGATCTATCCAGAAATCTTCTTACTTTTTCTTCTCCGTGCTCTCTCTTTCCGTTCTCTGTCCTTGCATATTGCTTAGACTGAAAGAAGTGCATGAGTGATCAAAACCAAGTCGCGGTTTGGTTACCTCGTCTACGCTCTCTTAAGGTCAAATTCGCTTGATTATCAAAGGGACCTTGATTCACTAAGGGAATTTGGAATAGCAGCAAACTTGATCTTGATTCGTCAATTTGGAACAGCAGTAATTTGGAGCATAGAACTGATGTTAATCTCTGAAGCGTGCAGGGATCTTGATTCGTTAAGGGACATATAATTTAATCAAAGGCCCTCACAAGGGTAAAACAGGAAAAACTAAATTTTAACAATAGGGAATTAACTCTATGGATAAAAGAGAAATAATTTGAAGAGTTGAGGGACAAATTAGATATATTGAAGAGTTCAAGGATAAATAAGAAATTAAGAAACTCTTGAAGGGTAGAGGAGAAATTAACCCTAAAAAAAATGTATGAGTCTGCATTTTGGTAAAGGTAAGGTTTGGGGAATGTTGGAGAACAATCGATCCAAATTTAAGATTAATATAGCGGTAGATACTAAAATGTAAGAATTTTAAGAATTAGTTTATAGTCTAGTGACAAAAGTAATGTTATTTGTGTGAAAAATTACATAAATTTTTTTGTTAATATTAAAACAATTAGATGACTCCAACTTTAACTCGTAAGAATTCATATAAATTAGGATATTAGAATTTCTGGAGACAAGGCAGGCATGAAAATTTGGATTAAGAATGAATCACTGATTACTGCTCTGTACTGGGCCAATTCGATCAGGCCTTGTTGCAGGTTTTAAGGCCTGTGAATTTGGTACTTGTGCGTACAATATGTTTGCAATACACAGGCGTAATAAGCTCAGTACCTGGTTGACTGTATTTAAGTGGCTAAGTATATGGTTAAAATTATTTATGCAATTTTGATATAGTCTTTGGATTTAATGTTTACTTTGATAAGAGGTGATCTCTTTTCTTTTCTTTTTATTTTATTTTATTTTTTCAAATACTGATAGTGGCTATCGGATGAGGTGATCAGTTTGGCATAGATACTACCTTACCCAATCCTTGTACCAGTTCTGAACTTGAAACTTGTCAAGTAAATCTAAAAGTTAAAAGTAGAGATATCAACATTCTTATCTGTGGTTAATTGATAACTTTCAGGGATGACAATGCATGTCATGACATTTGAGGTTGGTGCTGTACTTGATGATTCGGAGTGGCAAGCGCCGGAATACTGCTTCACTGAAAGCGTGCAGAATAATAATGCCGAGATCATAGAGGAAGAGATCCAGGATATGCCTAAAGAAATCGAATCAGTTAATGATCTTGATTACCTCCATTTTCGAAAATTCTTTCGAAAATTCTCATCTATGTGATTTTTTGCCAGTTGATCCCTCAAATATAAGTATTTCTAATTTTCGAGTATTTGAGAAAATAAAATTTTGGAGGTTTCCGGGATAGATACCTCCATATTTGTTGGATTATTATAATCCAACAAAAAAGTAGTACTAGGTCATCTTGCATGTTGTAAAACATATTATATTGCATTAGTTCAAAGTATTCCTGTTAAGATTTTGGCAAATGTCACAGCACAGTAATATCCTTGCATTAGTCCAATCAAAACGAAAACTTTTCACAGGACAATAATAACCTGCCACTTTAATCCACACAATAATATCCTTGATTTTTCACGTCTTTTGTTTCATATGAAGTTAGTTCATATATTTTTATGTTTTAATCTCAGAAAAGTAAAATATTTTTATGTTTTGATCTCTACTCTGTATTTTTAAATAAAATCAGTTATGCCAAATTTTTTGGTTTTCTTTTCTCGTATGTAATATTTAGTTTGTTTTACAAGTATTGTATTTCTTGTCAAATAATAAAACTACATCACATAGAATAAAACTGGAAAAAGCAAATAATAAAGAAATTGTTCATTCACTGCTTAAAGTATTTTTTTTTTAAAATCCCATTGATCTCTAAATGAAAAGGAATTTTTTTTACAGATTTAGTGTCATTTTGGTCAATATTTATTGAAAATAACAATATTAATTTAAACTAGCAAGTTGGGTATTAACTGATTATGATTTCCCCAGGATGAGTGTGAACTGTGAAGGCATTAACTGAATTCAAAACAATAGTACTTCAGACAAAAATCACGCTAACTCAATATTGAAACAAAATTAAAAGAAATTATCAAAACCATTTTTCTTTACACATGCCTCTACAAGCCCTGAGATTTTAAAACTACAAAACCAAAAAAAATGGTACAGCTGTTCCTTTTGTACACTTAAGTTACAGCCGTTCCATTTGTACATTTTAAGTTGAAGCTGACTCTAAAATTTAATGTTTCATACAAGCATAGCAAACTATAAAAGAAAAAGAAAGAAGAAAAAAAAGGAAGGGCATTTACAATTTGCACAAAATTTCTAGGTCCTTCATTATGTCTCCTTTCTCACCAAGTACCATTACCAGAGGGCTTATTTGAAGCCTATTTGGCAAGTGGAAACAAAAAAAACCAGCAATTTTTTACTGGTCATTTTGTTTGAAATTTTTTTTACCGCTTAATAAATGTATCCCGGAAATTACTCCCACAATCAACAGCAACTCAACCTCTCCTCATTTAGAAGGGTAGTTTCAGTGCAATCTTTTTATGTTTTGTAGGGACATAGCTTGAATAATATATTGTAGTTTAGCAAGGGCATGCTTGTATGTTCTTCTTTCATTTTACTTTTGAGGATGTGAACAGTTGGCTTCCAAGGGTAACAGTTGCACCTTCACCCATTATGGTTGTGAGGCTCATCTCCTTTTCGCGAATCCTCTCTATCTCCATTTCGACATAATGCATTGGTGGTCGTCTCTCGCTGCTTTGATTCACGCACCAAGAAATGAGCCGCATAAATTCCCCCATTCCTTCCATAGTGAAGTTTCCACTCATTCGCGGATCAACTATTGTTGCTATATCACCTGATTCAGGATGCCTTTGCATCTGGAAATAGGAATGTCATTTGTACTTGTACAAATAAATCACCTGTTGAATGATTCTTTCATTATATATACAAAGGAGGTATTGAAAAAGATTGTATTACCAATTGAATAATGGTTTGATCTTCTCTTGCTTCTCTTCCACTTGCCAATTCGATTAGAAATACACCAAATGAATAGACATCACTCTGTATAGTATATACCCCCGACTCTTTAACCCTATTTAAGAAAAGAACATCAGCAGCCATCTCATTTAGTGCAAAAAGATTTAGAACTCAAAAGTTTTTTAGAAGCTTTAGAAGGAAGTGGACCGAGGTAATTTACTCTGGATCAAGGAAAGGGTTGTCGGATACAGCTTCTTTGTATGAACTACTGGTCACACTAGATCCACCAATCCGATCCAATAAGATTCTCAGACCTGCATCTGCTACTTTTGGTATGAAATCTTCGTCCACTAGCACATTTGATGTCTTCAAATTCATATGAACTAGTGGCGGGTTTAACGAATGTAGGTGACTCAAACCTTTAAAAAAAAATATATATATATATATATATGAACTAATTTAGAATTCTACTAGAAGATGTACTGGCTTAAGTACCAAAAATGTATTTTTGCATCATTCAACTTGGAAAAGAGAATATATATGAGTTCTCTTGAGGGAATAGGTACAATTTTATGTCAACTCAATGGAGAAATGAAGGTAAACGTTGCAGATTTTGACAATATAAGGATTTTTTATTTGGTAATTTCCAGGGACATTATTGAAATAATGGCATCTCATTCCAACCTTTCGCGGTTCCATATGCAATACTAAGCCGGTGCTTGAATTCCAATTTTCTACTTGAAACCTGACCCGCACCTACAAATTAGAGTAACAAAAAAGCTAAATAAAAAAAAGAGAAAATCATTTAACTTCTTTTTATTATGAAAAATTTAGACCAATAGAGGACTAAAATACAAAGGTACCATATAAATGAGTGGAGACGCTTCCATTTGGTACATACTCGTAAACAAGCATTTGTAAGTTGTCTTCTTGGCAATACCCCAATAAGGACACAAGGTTCCGATGCCGAATCAAAGATAGATGATGTACCTAAATTAAAACAAATACAGATAAATCAAATAAATGCCAGCAGTTTCAAGACAAACAACTGAAAAATGTTGGAAATGTGGGGACAGCATACCCTGCCCCCATACACCTAATCAAGATGTAATCTCAATTAAGTTCTCAGTATCATGCCTGGTATTGTACCAAGGCAAGTCACCAACCCATGTACCAGTCTGGTATGGACTCTATAAGCATGTAAACACCACCAATAGTGACCTAAAAACCCAGTAAAAACAAACAACCTATGACTGGTATCTGCGAGGCGTGTAGTTGTCTGGTAATTCGTACTAGAGCCCCCAACGAGGCACATACCACAACCAGCTATAAAAAATGATGAAACAGAAATATTGGATATTAAGTAAGCAAAAGAAAAAGAATTAATAGTTGTGATTGACATGCCACTCTTGCTGTACAGAAAAAAAAAACGAGTAAATACCTCTTGAACAAAAGCTTCGTTCGGGGCTGATGGCCGTCTCTTTATGGCAACAACAGTTCCATCATGTAGTAGACCTTTATACACTTCTCCAAATGTGCCATGTCCTATGAGATTTATACTACTGAAGTTTTTTGTGGCCGCATTTAACTCTTCGATACTAACCCTTCGGGGCCCACTCAACTCTGACGAGCCTCCTGTCAGAACCAACTCTACTCCTCTCCCAGCTAAAGAATTAACAAAATTAATAAAACAGAAAGAAGATTGAAATAGAACTGCAACCAATGACTGTTATACCAGATACTGATATGGTACCAAATTTCCGCCTCTTGGTACAGTTTTGGGTATGTTTAACAATCACCTTGTACGGAGGGGTCAGAAGAAACTGTCCCAGAGCTAGGAGAATTGCCTCGCCTCCCTCGGCGGCGCAACACGAAAAACCACAAGGCAACAAAAAGAACAATTAATAGAAGAACAACACCTGCGGCACCAGCAATAGCTGCCGCAAGAGTTGTTGACATTTATCTCCTGCACCTCCTGCCACGTTAACGGTCCATTGCCTGGCCCACCTCTCTCTTCTGCATTTATCCTGAGAAAGAAGAAGAATCTAGTTGAACTGGAGTAGATTAAAACTATGTCAAGGATGTTATTAAACCCAACTGTACTGATTTGCAAAGGCGAACTATAATTGAAAGATGGATTAATATAGACTACTATCTCGAGCATGAAATCATTGTTGATAATTAAAGTATCCAATACATACGGTTGCTACATTTGAAAAGCTAAATCAAAAGAGCTAAGACAAACTGAAAACAAACAGTCATTACAAAAATTGTATACAAAATGCTGTTCTTATGCTAATATTCTCATACAACGCGGTAGCATTTCTTTCTTTAAGGCAATTGAAGCGTTGCAATTAATTAATGCTCCATTGACATATTAGAAAAACAAAATGAACAACCTTAATAGCAACGGTTTGTATCACCAAACAAGAAAGAAATAAATGCAATCCACTACATCTCTTTCAATAGTGAAGGCACGACTATTTTAAGTTGACTAATTAAATGTACCTTACTAATAAAAGGATTCTCCATTTGTCAAAAAGAGGAAAAAAAAATAAATTAGCTTAGTGCACCTTATTAAATGCAACTAAAAAATTTACAAATCCAATCTCTTTAAACAAATTAAAATTAATTTTTCATACCTTGAAATTTTCCAAATTAAAACTATGACAACTCTTCATTCGTTCTTCATTCTCCTCTCTCTCAATTCCGATTTTTCTGTGCCAAATTTCCTCAAAATAAACCTCAAGGAAACGCAGTTGTCGAACCCAAATTGATCGAGCTCCTTTGATAAATGCTTGAGAGAGAAACAGAGGTGGGGGAAGGAACTACACCTAAAGCTCTTCCTGTTGAGCTGTAACCATCATATAAAATGTAATTTGAACTACTCTCTCTCTCTCTCTATAAATATATATATATATATATATATATATATATATATATATATGACTTAACACACTATAGTTTATAATTGTGTCTTTTCCCTTCTCTTATCTCTCTCTCTTTAAATTGGCAGACGCTGTCAACAATTATGGAGATGAAAAGAGCAACTTTTGAGGGACTCTCTCTCTCTCTCTCTCTCTCTAAACTTATGATTCGGGTCAATTTGTGCCAATCATTGGTGAAGTGCCGACAATTTCTCCAAAAGGAAAGCGACACGGCTCCTATGCACAGTGTGTTGCATACAGCACACCAATACACACGAGAGCAAACTCAGTTCAAAATTGAGTGAGGAAAGAAAGTACCTTCACTGATTAGAGGCATCAATGGAAAAGAAACCATCTTGAATGGAGAGAGAAAGAGAGGAAACAGAGAGAATGAAATGTAAATAAGCGCCATGATGGAATAATAAAATTAAACAAATGTAGAGAGAGAGAGAGAGATATAGGTTGTAAAGGCGATAGGATGCTCTGTCGTGGGTCTCTCTTTCTCTCTCTACAAGTTGACTGACGTTACACGAGCATGTTTGAACTTGGTTCTGAGATTCGATGAAGACTTGAAGTATGAGAGAACAAAAAGGAGAGAGACAGATAGGGGGGGGGGGGGGGGGGGGGGGGGGGTTTGAGAGAGAGAATGTTTTGTAGAGAGATGAAAAGTTGTTATCGGAGGAGAGACAGCTAAGTTGACCTTGTTCCTGCAGGACTGTAAAATACTAAAATTTTAAAATATATGGAATTAACGGCTACCTTTCTCTCTTTTGGTGGGTACTTCTTCCAACAAAAACAGCTGGCTAATCATTTTTTACTCACTTTTACATAAATACCTTCTAAAATCCTATAACATTTTTGCTTGATAAATAAAGAACTAGAATAAGGTAACACACATTTGTAGTGTGCATGTAATAAATTTTTATTGATTCAATTTAATTTTGTAATGTTTTGTTATTATAGTTTTAATATTTTTTTCTCAAATGATTTTAATAATGTCATACGAATAACTATACCAGCTAATTAATAGATAGTTTTACTCTATATTAGCCAGTATATATAAAAATAATGGCAGTTTGCTATTGTTATTGCACATAATATATTCATTTTTCATATCAGATAAATAAATGAAACTCTAAGAAATCAGGATGCGTTTTGAACTATGAAATTTGATTAGTTGGTCTATACAAAACCTCCTTAAGTTATATTGATTTTGTATATTCTATAAAGAAGTTATATTTTTAAAAGTGATACTAAAGATCACCTATTCACGTTGCTTCAGAAATAGTAAAAAGTCTTTTACAAGATATAATAAAAAGAAAAAAAAAATGAGCAGTGGGTGATAATTAATTATGCATTAAACAGCAAAAAACTTGGTTTTTTTTTTAGCTTAGTGGATATCAATCTATCATACAATAATAAGGTTCAATTTATATAAACTTATTTCTCTGCAATATTGATTATAGTTATTGACTTAACAATACAATATATTTACTAGCTAATTGCTATTTCTTCAGGGTTATTTTTTTAATTCTTGACAGGGGCTGTCAAAATTTGCATTTCTCAGGGTTCAAATGCAAAATTCCTAAGATAATTCCTTTCCTTCTTTTAAAGGCAAGTTTGATTAGGATATGCAGCTTGGCAGTTCATCACTTCATCTAGTTAGTTAATTACAAAAGAAAATTGATTGGGGGGCGGGGCTTTGCTAATTTAAGGTTTGAAGATTTTTGTCCTCTTTCTCTCTCTAGTGCGTCAAACTTCTGCAGTTCTGCACTTCTGCTTCATAGGAGAGAGAAACTTATCATGTAAAAGGTGCTATACAGCTGTATCAAACATCCATTCTATATGTTTTGGAGTACATATCAATACTATTTCAAGACGCAATTTTCTCCATTCTTTTTCAAATGGAGATCTCCATTTCTTGTCTTACCAAACTCTTTGCAGCCGTTTATGTGAATATGCTTCTTCTTCTTTTTTTCGTTTTATACTACAATATAAGGTAAATTATATTAAATTTCATGAACTTATACACTGTTCTGTAACTTGAGTACTGGATTCTCAATTTTTGTTAAATATTGAGGACACATGGAAACCAATACGGTCTCAGTGGGAAAGGTTCCCGTTCCATGCACAAGACAGCTGCTATCTTTGTTCAAGGTGCAAAGGTCAAGCCTTCCAAGCCAAAAATGGATTCATGTTGACTGGTCGCATATGCACATGCACCCTTCAAAAATGGAAAATATAACAGTTTGGTTTATTTTTATTTTTTTGAGATGAAACAGTTTGGTTTATGGCCATGAGTAGAGGAAGGTGGCTGTTGGCAGTGTTTGTTTTCAGTGTGAAAAAAAAAAATCGTAACTTGCAACTTTTAATTGGTTTCAGGGTAAATATTATATGAGAAAAATTTTATAAGTATTAAAGGTTTTAATAATTAAATAACTTAGTAGAGGAGCTAGAATTAGTTTTGATCTAGTGATAAAAAATAATATTTTCATTTAGATATTAAATAATTAAGTGATTTAATCTTCAACTTCTTCCATTAAAAAAATTTGGCTTGTTATACAAATTTATCGATATGGATTATTTTTTTATCAATATTTATTTATTACAGTTAGATGAGACTAGAATGCTCATGAAGTTAACCAATTTTGTTTGTGAGTTAGAAAAACAAAATTGTGTGACACGCATTGAAGTATGTGTATGACCCATCAGATTTGCTCTCTTCTTTCGGTTTCTTTTAAGTTTCTAGTTTCAATGGGAATGTCAAAATTAGGTAATTAATTGGGTATATAGAGGAATGTTAAGAATAGCTTTATTTTCATTCAACTATTTTTGAGTTTTCATTTCCAATGGGAATGTCAAAATTAGATATACAGTGTAATGTTAAAATTAGCTTCAGTTCTGGTTATATATAATTCATAAAATAGTTTATGGAGGTCAAATTTTATATCTCTGCTATTATAACAAAAAAAAATCTTCTATCCAATTTTGAATCCATAATTTCTAACATTTTTGTCATTAAATCAAAAACTAATTCTAAAAATAGTTGATGTTTTAATATCACTATATTAAAACATGAAAAATAAATTGCAAACCTCCTCTGTCGCTTTATCTTTGTTTCTTTTTCTTTTAGAAACCTTGAAAATAAATAATGCATCAACGAATATAATACGGTATGGATATGATATGGATGAAGGCATTTTCATACCTGTATTCAATCAAAATTAACCCTATATGTATTCTAATCTTATCAGTCAGACATAACCTTATTAGTAAAATAGTAAATAATAAATAACTCATACAATCTAACAAAAAAAAACCAACAAGTAAATATTTGAAATATTAAAATGTAAAACAGAAATATATACTTATTGATCACATCATTTTTAAACTGAAATAGATTATTAATTAAGGAAAAAATATATAAAATCAGGCAAAATATATATATCCTTACCATTATATCCTTATCATCTAATAATTAATTTTCTTTTTTTTATTAATTCCCTTAATAATTAATTATAAATTTATAATAGCACAGATGGACGAATTTGATAAACGGATTACATTGACATTCTTATCCGACAGTCAAATAAAAATAAAAACCCCTCCCTGGGTGTCAATGATAATTTTTTATCCATTTATTTGACCGGTATCGTATCCAAAAAAACGGGTATGAATAAGATTATTTTTCCGTTAACTTTTCGGTATGAATAAGAATAGCGGGTTTTTTTTGTTATCTTACCAGTTATCTTATAAGATAATTTTTAATAATAATATTAGATGTATATTTCTATGAATATAATACATGATATAATAAAGTTTTGTAATTTACTTAATTTACTAAATTTTCTTAATACAAATTAGTTGTATTTGTTCCTTTTTTTTCTTGTTTTGCAAAATATTTTATTAAAAGCACAAAATGAGATGTCTATGATATTTTTTTTTATCTGTTTATCTGATTCGTATCATATTCTAAAATAAATAAAGTTTTTTTTCGTTATAAAAAATATAAAAATTCCTACACCCGATATGTACCTTACCCGTTGACACCCCCTACCTACCTCTGTAAATAAGGTCATTGTTTTATTAATACAAAGTATCAAGGTGTAATTAAATATTTCCTATAAGAAAGTGAAATAAAACAATATTATATTCATCGTTCACAATCACTTCTCTTTCCAAGACAAATGTGTGTTTGTTATTAAAGCAATAATCAAATGTCTTTATCCTTATTAAATTTGCAAATTTGAACAAAATAATTTCAGTTCATCTCCATTTCTTATACAAATTACGCACCTCCATTTTATAGTGATTGCCATTTTTATATGTGAATATGATTTGGTGTTCCTTACTTTAGTGGTTTGTTTTCTCAAAAAAAAAAAAAATTTGTTTAAACAATTTCGTGATTACTGGAGAGGATATATATATCAAGGTATTTTTCATGTCCAAAAATCTTGAATTTAGATTAGGTGAGGTATCTGATGAGGTTAGGTTAAATCTGAATTGTCTAAGTTAAAGTTTGCAGGAATTAAAAACAAAAGGAGGATTCAAATGTTTTCATTTTTTGCGTCTTTATCATGCCTCCATTGATAAAAACTTAAATAACTCAAAATTTAAATTATAAATGTCAAAATAAAACCGTTAGATGTAATCTATGTTATTTTATTTTATATACTCATAAAATATTATTGCATTTTAATTTTGTTTTTATGTGAATTAATAAGTTGAAAAATTAACGTTTAGAAATTATCCACATTAGTACATTTTTTATAATCTCTTGATGACAATCAAAACAAAGTTGAAATATTGTAATATTTTACATGTGTATAGATAATATTCAATGGTTTTATTTTGACTTTTAAGTTTCGAATTTTTAGTTATTAAAGTTTTTAAAAATGGAGGTATGATGGAGGCATTTGAACCCTCCTCTAAAAACAAACATCCTATATTTCAAATATATTAAAAAATAATAATTTGATTTTAACTAACCTAACCGCGTTAGATAGGGATGAAAATGGATCAGATATTATCCAATTGAACTCGGATATCCGTACATATAGTGATACGAATATGGTTTTGAAATTTAATTATCCGTATTCGAATCGTAGATATACACAATATATATTATAAAAATATGTATGTATATATCTACGAATATATGATATCTGATTCGTATTTGAATCATAGATATAACCAAGTATGAATATCCGTCTAATATCTTATTCGTGTCCGAAAAAAAAAATAGATACATTTTACCACTATCCGATCCGTTTTCACCCCTAGCCGTCAGATACCGTAGAGGATATTTGTAGTTCTCACTATAGTTCAATGCAATTGGAAAGTGCAATGTACTATGTAGTCCTAAGGATGTCAGAGAATAAACTAAAGGTTTTGACATTTCATATATATAAGTTTCAAAAAAAAAAAAAAAAAGACATTTCATATATATATATATATATATATAGAGTTGGGCTATGATGCATTGCAATGCATGGAGGGGTTTGTGCATTGGACCATAAATCTAAAATTCAAAATTTAAATGGACGATCCAAACCGTTCATCTTGTTCTCCATATTAATATGTGCTTGGAGACAAAATTTTATATTTTTCTGAATTTTTTTACTATTTATTAAGTATTTTACAAAATTGTTGATCCAATGATGGCTGCTGATTTTACTGTTTTGTTAAGCCACCGTTGGATCAACAATTTTGTAAAATACTTAATAAATAGTAAAAAAATTCAGAAAAATGTAAAATTTTGTCTCCAAGCACATATTAATATGGAGAACAAGATGAACGGTTTGGATCGTCCATTTAAATTTTGAATTTTAGATTTATGGTCCAATGCACAAACCCCTCCATGCATTGCAATGCATCATAGCCCAACTCTATATATATATATATATATATTTATCAGTTAATTTACTGAATCAATTAATATTGATGTCAATATATCTGCCTCCAGCTAGCACAATTTTTCTATATGCTTTAGTTGCCTATATCTCAAAAGAAAAAAAAAAAATGTTGAGAACCTGAGATTCATGAATCATCCCTCAAATTGTTTTGGCATGACAGTTGGAGTGCGGTTCCAAACTGTTAGAAACCAATAAAATCTATTTTAATTTTAAGAAGTTGAATCATAATTACTTAATATAAAGTGTTTATAAATAGATACTGTACCTGGTTAGTATATTGTCTAAAAAATTGTCATTGGAAATTAAATGCAAGTCTAATGTTTGGTCAAGTAGATCAATCAAAATCACCTGTTATATATTTTTTAGAATAAATTTTATTCCAAGATACTAGTACGGGTCCCACCAGCACTCAAGAGTGATCTTGAGTAAAATATTGAAGCTTTTGGAATCTTTCGTCAGTGACTTTCAATAGGTTTAAATAATTCTAGACAATCTGGATTAGAAAAACTAAACTCGGTCATATAGCAATATAACATCGGTTGGCTGTGGAGGGGATACAATATTTGAGAGAAATTTGAGAGATGTTGAGGGAATACAACAAGTAAATAAAGGTATATGTTTATTGGACAGATAAAATATCATTAAGTGATTAATTAATATAAAGCTAATTAATCAGAATTTTACATATAAATTTATGTTTTTAATAAAGTTATGTACACATACTTGTAATTATTAAAAATAATTAATTTAATTCATCAAACTTATCAAATGAACTTATTTAAATTTAAATTCATTGGTAATTAATAAAAAATTATGAAATTATCATTAAGGAAAATTAAAATAAGACAAGGCAAGATATAATACATATAACATATAAATTTGAAAAAAAATAAAACTGACTAGTTAATTAGCCGTATATACATAAATGACGACTCGTAACGATTTGATTATTGTTAATGACTAATTGACCGATTAAACGAGCTTCAGCTTTAACAACATTGGAATACAATATTTAAATCATTCATAAATAGATATTAGTATCTTGCCTGTGCGTTGCAAGGAAAACATATTATTAGATTTAACGTTAATATTGAACAAAGAGATAAATAATAAATAACAATAAAAGAAACAACAACAACAACAACAAATGACTTCTATAATTCAACAACCTTTCTTGCATGTCAATACACACTTTTTTTTCCATAATTATTTACAACACAAATGAAAAATATATATTAAATTCGAAGCTAAATATGAACTAATAATTGTTTTACTTCTTCATTCAACACAGATGGCAAAAAAATATTATTATTTCTTCAATTGATGATATCACAGAAATGTAATTTTCCTTACTATTTATACTAAGAAATAAAAATAAAATCATTTGATCTACAACAAATAGATCAAATGTTGATCCTCTTCGATGCAGTCCAATATTTTTAAAAAATGAACAAACAAAATATGAAAAGCAGAGTTCTCTGATTCCTAATATGTTACAATTACATTTACACAAACCAGCTCAAAAAATGTTTTTTTTTTTTAAGAAAATCAATTATATCTATAACCTTATATCATAAGGATGAGATTGATTGTGTTTTAGTTGTACCTGATCATGTTTTAAGTCTGTAAATGTTGAAAATGCCTACTGCGTGCTACTAAGATCACCACCACAACAATTGAAATTATAATGGCAATGTCTATTTTATAAATGTTGCTCTTCTTTTTGAACATATTGCATGAGATCGCATCAGAACAAAGTTTTGTATTATCTGCCACTATGTTCATGAATGAAATTATTTCAAACAAAAGATTTAGAATAAAAGTTGGTTATTGAGTCTTAAAATTTAAAACACATCTTAAGGTAAGTGAACCATCTTGTGACTTTTTGATGAGATCAGATGGATTGACCTGACCCATTGAGTTGTTTGTCCATTAAATCTCTAATTAATGAGAAACAACTTGAATCATGCCATGAAATTTTAAGAAACTAAAAATACAAGAAGGTTGCTTGAGTTTACAAACTTACCACGTTAATGGTAATTGAGACAGAACATCAAGAATAGATCAGGTTAAATTATTATGAGATGAGTCCCTAAAAAAAGAAAATATAGAAAACTCGTTACCAGAATATTATATATAAACTTGTTATAATTTGAAGGCTGAGATTAAATCTGAAATTTCAATTTTTAATTGTAACTATTAGCGAATCAGACACCCAACGTATTTAATAATGAAATGAAGATGGTCTTCTAATTTCATCACAAAGTAGTTCAATGTAGGTCCATCCTTTTGCATCATTAATTGTGCATACTATATTCTCTCTTTTTCGATGTATAATGATATGCAACTTTGCTCAATTGCGTTTCAAGGACACTAGCAATTAATGACATGCACTACTGCCTGGCCCCCTGGATCACAAATATAATTAAAGAAAGTATATGGATGTTGGATGCACTTTATTCAATCATTATGCATGACAACCTAAAAGAGTTCTCCATACTATTGCTCCTTAATTCTTTTTTAAATCTGTCTTGGTTGCATGGACAGAATCAGAAAATTGAGATTAAAGAGGCTAGATGAATAAATTTAATGTAATTTCATTTTACGTGGGAGGTTAATAGTAATATATGTAAGATGTGATTATTAACATGCAAAATAGAAGTGTTTATTAACATGCAAGATGTGATGCTTTACATGATGCATCCAAGTTTTTTAAGTTATTCTATCTTCTTGTGCTTATGATGGCTGAATTTAACTTAAGAGTGTTAAAACATTTTCATTTTCGTAATATTTGAGATATATCAGCGCACTGTATAATTTGCTAGCACAAATTTTAAATTCATGCATCGACAGCAAAACATGTGCTGGTGATTCTTAACAATTTTTCATGATCAAGATTAATCGGGAACCATGTACAAATTGACTGATTAGCTATGAACAGATTCAAATTTATACACGATTCATTTTTTTTTTACGTATCAGTTCTCATGCTTGTGAATTATACATAGTAATCATCAAAATTCGTGTAGTATGCTAATCGATTGCTGGACAATTTTCTCTCGACGATTTTTTTTTTTTTTTTTGAGGAACCAAACACCATTCCCTAATTAAAGGAATTGCAGTACAAATTTTCTTTATATAAAAAAGGTCCGAATTAGATATTAATATTAAGAATGTTTTTTTATCTTTCATAATTAAGTTGGTGTTGAATCCTCTTAATTAAGTATTTATTTATCTCTCACAATAATTATGAATTTAACTCACATGCAATAATGCACTTCATTTAAATTTTTATTTAGTAAAAGTTAGATGTCAAACCACCCAACTATTTAAAATCAACAAAATATTGCTCTCTCCAGATTTTCAACTTACAACCTCTCACCCAAAGAGTATTACGTTTTTTTTTTATAAAACACCCATAGGTTGATTATATCTGAATGTTCATGATATTTTTTTTTAAAAGAGGCTAAAAAGCCCATACCATTAAAGGAACTATTAATTACAAGCCAGGCATTGTTTGTTCAGCTCAGCAAAATTTTTAATCTTGAATGTTGCTGACATCAAAAAACCAAAAAGAGGAGCAGTCTAACTGGCAACAGATAAGTCAATATACAGGATTAGTTAAACACCAGAAATATTCTAAGTTTGAGATAACTAAGCCACAATACAATTGGCTGGATTTACTACCAATAACAAAAAGTAAGTAGGACTCATAAGGTCTCATATATCATTGTTAGGAACACAGGGAGGCTCCTGATACACCATCAGCTCCCTTCCAGAAGGAATGCATGCCAGGAGAATGTTCATGATATAAGAGTATTACTTTTGCCACTAAATTAAAAGTTGGTTTTCACTTTGTTTAAACTTTGCTATTGGTAATACATTTTTATGACAGTTGCGGCCTATTTCAGTTTTAGTGTTTGTTTAAAGAGAAGAAAAATAATGGAGAACTCTTATGTATGATGTATAATGATTATGCTATATAGGAAGTTATATGTTCAAATAAAAATGAGTTGAACGGTTTTGACCTCCTCATCTGATGTTTTAAGTCATGCCCAAGCAAAAGGGAAAAACAAACGAAATAAAAGCAATTGTAATGAACCAAGTCCAAGTAGATTTGGCCACAGAAAGAAAGAAAAGAAAGAAAAAGAAAAAACCAAAAAATCTAATTTTGTTGAGAGTGGGATTTGAACCCACGCCCTTTCGGACCAGAACCTTAATCTGGCGCCTTAGACCAACTCGGCCATCTCAACTTTTGTGATATTAGTCTCGATCGTTCTCTTTATATATATATAAATATTTAAATCTATCTGTTAGTGTCTCTCCCAACATAAAATTCGTTATGTACTTCTCCAGCATTCCTGATTCACCCAAGTTTAGCTTAACATTTTGAGTCTTTTTACTTGGAAAATTATATATTACTATTGCATTTTGTTTCTCCAATTTGATTTTCTTTTATGTGAAGTAAATTTTTGAAAGAAAATATGACTAATTTTTTTTTTTTTTTTTTTTGGAGTACAAGTTGAAAATCAAGCAACTCAACAATTTAATATTCATAAGGAATTCCTCCATTCAGATTTCAAACATGCAACCTTCCGTACAAAGGACATTGTCATTGCCACTAAACCAAAGATTGATTCACAAAATATGACTAATCTATTTTTTGATAATCAATTGATAGTGGCTATCAATTTAAAATATGACTAATCATGAAGTTGACTATTTTGATATAATTAAAGCACAACTAATCAGCCATCACGGCCTCACGGGACCTTAATTGTTGCAAATTTTGTTAACTACGAGTCATGTGTTAGGTCAATCAAAACAAAAACCGCCAATTTCTGCCTGATTTACATTAATTTTTTAGTCTGTGCCCCTTTAATTTCGCATTTATATAAACTAAGGTACCTCATTTTTTGAATTTGAATCTAGACCGTTCGTTATATACTAGCATGAACCTTAAAAATTGAAACTCAAACGGTGACCTCATAGGATCCGGACTCCTTTATTTCCCGAATATTTGCTTCAACCAAAAGAATATGTGCTTGATTTTTCTTCTTTTAATAATCTATATGGAACCAGAGCATTTCATTTTATTTTTCTCTATTTAGTGACAAATGATGAAGGCTCCAATTAGATATTGCTGATGATAAAAGCACTGCCCATCCACATAAAAAATAAAATCATCTTTTTTTTTTTGGTTAGTACACCTTTTTTTCTAAATAATTGAAACACTGAAACATCATTTAGAAGTGCGCTTTCTATACGGTGCCTCTTTTTCATTAATATATTTCCATGACCTGGCAATCTGTATTTGTTTAATTTGGATAGTATCTTTTGATTTCTTTGATGCAGTTGTCGGTAGATATACTTTTATATCACCGGTACCAACCATCTTATTCGAACAATATATGTCTAGCGGTGAATTTATTTATTCAATATTATTATTATTTCAGTATATCTACCGACAACTATAAGCAACTATATTATTTCAGTCTTAACCAGTAACACTATAAGTAACTCTAAAACAAATGACCAAATTAAAGTTGAATTTTATCATCTCTTTTTTTTTTAAATAGTGAATCAAAATGGAATTTAAAATATAATTCGGCTTAAGAATTGAATGCACGAAATGTTCCGGGTTATTTTTATTAATTTTAATTTCACATATGATATGACATCTAAATATACCAATGATTCTTTTGTTTTGGTGCTAAAGGGAATAGTATAATCAAACATATTATTTATATCTCGGACTAATAATAACAAGCAAGAAATATTCAAGTTTTTAACACTACTTCAGTAGAATCTAAACATTCACAATAAATGACTGTTTTAGCTCATTTTGTTTGTGTCCCAATTAAAAGTAATGACCAATTTATTTTTATTTTGTTTATAGTACATAAAATTTCAAGCTACCAACTTATATTTTGCAAACATCCATGCCACCTATTAGGTAAGCAACCCCATCACCATTTACAACTTGTATGGCAGCCTTATTAGTGCATTGTAGGTTGTATCGGCATCTATGATATATAATTTCATAGCTTTTGTATTTAGAAAAGCTATCACAATTCCTTGACCTCAAATTAATGGTCTTTGCATTTTGTTACCAACAACCATACTCCAGAAACTTGAACCACCTGAGCATTTTTTTTGCATATTTGGAGGTTCATGTTGTCGTACAAATGTTTCATAAAAAGTACTTTTCAAGTGTTTCTTATGCCCAATTTATTATTTAGCAAAAAGGTAGTAACTAAACTTCCAATAGGGTTTCTTTTCCAACTATACCCAGTTAAATATCTCTTTCTTTTTAAGAAAAATGCAGTAGAAAACTACTGAGTACTTTCCCCTTTTGCTGGTGAATTTACCAGAACAATTTTTAGCCTTCACAACAACAGCAACAAACCAAACTAAAAATCTATTTCACGTCTCTCAGCATAAAATTTACCACTAGAGATACTTTCAACTGGTAGTAATGCCATCCACACGCCAGTGTCGGCCCCTTCTTCAGCCAAATTATTACCTTCCCAATTTGTCATTTGGGTCTTAACCCAACCAGGACAGAAACAATTTATATAAACCCCATGGCTGTCAGGCCTATCTGCTAGCCTCCTGGCTGTGAGACGGGTGTACATGTTTAATGCGAGCTTGGAGAGGGAGTAGTCGGTGTACATCTGAGGCCAACCGCCAGTTTCCCATGATGCATCATTTACTTGGGTGAGAAATTTGTTTAGCATTTCATCAAGCAGTTGTTCAGACAAAGTTTCCTCTTTTATCAAATTGTCTCTCAGTGTGGGGTCGCCAATTCTCTGTAGAGAGACAGAGAGTTAATAAAGGGGGTACTTTAAGTCCTTTCGCCTTTCATTAGGGGTTCATCAAAGTATGACTAAATTAGTAGCACATTGGTAAAGATTTAGAGTGCACTTAGATTTTTTATGTTGGAGCAATAATTTTGATTGGACCGGTACAGTAAGGTACATGCATGATATAGTGTCTTTATCTGGGCTCCTATGCAAATGCAGGGAAAACACAGAACAGAGGAAACTGAATGAAGCATGCCCATACAAGTCTAGTACCATCTAAAGCTATTGTTGCTACAGCATCTGTCCTAATCTTTGGTTCTAACAAAATACATTAGTAAAGGATTTTCCAAAACTTATATGCATCAATATCCAGGATTTGTATCCAAACACCCCGCCACTATTAATATATTGGCAACAGCCATGGTATAGAGCTATAGGCACATTTTCTCAAATATTCATTTTTTCGCCCCCTACTTGTATAATGCATTATATGCCACAAAACCAAATTAAGAAAAACTCGACAAAGAGAGGACTTATAAGTTGTCTTTCGGTCTATATGTACTGACAAGAAAAGCAAGTTGGGGACTTGGTAACTTTAATATAAATGCTACTTTGGTTTCTCCAGTGGGTTCATATACTTGCAAATGATACAAAAAACTTGTACAGGAGAATTTGCAAGCTTGAAAAATATTGCTAATTATTTGGCAACATCAATAAAATATTGGGAAAACTTGCAAAAATATATTGTTTCTAATCAATAAGTATATATAAAAAAATCACATTTCGTCGCCCATTGGCTCGGCCAAGACGTGAGCTGACATTCACTATACGGGCTCCAAAAGGTGAAGGTCTCATCAGAGGTAACATAGTCTCTATCACCCTTTTCGTACCATAATAGTTAGTTTTAATTACTGTCTCAGCAAATTCAACAGAATTATCTGCTCCCCTGTTGAAATTCACACCAGCATTATTCACCTACAGTAATTTAATTGATAAATCAATAAACCCTATTTATTTAGCACGAATTATGTGGGACTTTGTGCAAAGTGAACATTCTTTTTCCATCACGCTTGAGCTGGTTGGTGGGGGCCTTGGTACAATTTTTATTTTGCACTATTGTTTCTAGAACAAAAAAAAAAGTTTGTGTTTCTGGTTGGTATGGCCGGACCTTTTGTCCAGTTTTCCCTATTTTTGTAGTTTCTAATTCCTGTTAAATTGTTGCTTTATAATCAAATTTGGCATACTCTCTATTGAAAAATATACAGGTACCAAAAATTTACCAAATGCACCAGAAATTCAAACTAAATCTCACCAATATATCAATACCACCAAGCTCGAGCTGGATCCAACTGGCAAATGACTGGACCGAGCCAGAATCAGTGATGTCTAGTTGGCAAGGCTGCACACTAAGGCCTTCCTGTTGGAGATTGTTAGCAGCCTCCTGGGCTCTGTCAAAATCCCGTGATGTCAGCATGACATGTAATCCATGCACAGCCAGTTGGTGGGCAATTTCATATCCAATCCCTCTGTTAGCTCCAGTAACTACTGCCACAGTATCCTTTAACCACCATCTACGAAAAGACAAATTTTATTAAAGAGCAGTCAAAAATCTTGTAGAACCTTAGCACATAAACTTTGTATATGCCCTACAAAACCTTGACATACCAAGCATAGCCTTGCAAAATGAGAAATATTTCATGTGCCTCGGATGTACCATATACATACATCGTCAATCTAATTTCTTTAACATCGCCAACCTCTTTTCATACTGTTACATTGAGAAAACCTTTTTGGGTAAAGAGAGGGAATATGGAGGATATTTTGTGATTTTACGCATGTGCATGATATTTTCTCCCTATTTTACATGTGTATTTCTCTTGTTTGCTGGCTGAATATACTATTAAACAGCGATAACAAACGTCAGAGTGCAAAAGCCAAAAAAAAAAATTCTTTTTGGGATTTTTTTTTTCTTTTTCTTGCTTAGCAGCCCAATTGAGCCTAAATATCATTTTCCAATAACTGGCTGTTATGCTGCCTGTCAATTTTAAAATAGTAGCAAGCAATGATTAGTACGAGTATTGTGCTGGTACACTGATCCTTGATCTGATACTAGTTCTGTTTTTCCTGTATACAGTGGTGACTATTTTTATGCTGAGATATTTCAAATGAATCTAAGCTATGAAGGAAATAAAACAACCAAAAAAAAATAAAATAAAAGAGAAAGGAGCCATTTCGTCGAGCACGCGTACCTCTCATGAGAAGCGTAAGGGATTGTACGGAGATGGGAGATCTCTTCTAAACGCTGTTCTCGTCTCTCTCTCGCTCTCTCTTTCCCCTTCTTCCCCATTACCTAATCGGGTTCGGGTTTGATTCGGTAGTCAGAAGCCCGGGTGAATTGTGAGAGGGAATATTTACAATCTCGTAAAAGAAGGCAACGAATTAACGACTGTAATTACACGGATGCGGGTATACATGACAAAAGCATCTGAACCCGATTAGTAGAGGTTAATTGCGAACTGGAGGCCCATGGGCCTCTCCTGTTTTCATTTGAGATTTGTTCGCCTGAGCTCGTATAGGATCTCCAAATTGTACCAATGACAAAAAATATAAAACATATAAAGGTTGATTCCTTATCATTATATATTTATATTCAATAATATAATTCTACAATTTTCAAACGGTATAATTTTACTTATCATTAACACGTGTATATAAAACATAAAAGCTACAGTAGACCTTAGAACAATAGTACATCTAAATATTGATTAAGCATTGCTAAGCTCATGATCGATTTAGATCACATATATATACACAATTTTATTTAGACTATACTTCTACTTGGAGACATTGCATTGTTTTCCACGGTTAATACCGAGACTAAAAATGAAGACATTTATTGGCACAACGCATGGACTTGTCGCCACAACGCATGATACACTTTTGTGCTTTGTCTCCTTTAGGTATGCAACCCAACATGCACGCCGTGGTTTTTACCATGCACGACTTGATACAGTCTCCGATGTCTTTCTCTGTATGTGCGGGTACTGTCAGGTGTGTCACCAGAAGAAGAGCAATCAACACGGCGGTATTTATCGAGGGAGCCATCGGTATGTTGTTGATTAAGAAAAGAGCTCAAAGCATGGAGGTTTTAAAACATGTGTGTGTTATGAGAGGAAATGAATAGATGCTGAGAAAGGAATACTCATAGATTGATATTTTATTATGTAGCAAACATTTGTAAGGCATGTCAAGTGTGGCCTTTTGGAGTGTTATTTTTGTTTTTTTGGAAGAGAGAGTTCAAGACTAGTTATAGAAGTAAAGATATTAACAGAGGTAGTTTGACTTTGTGTAGCGCATGATCAATACAAACAAAATGAAAATGTATATGACTTGTGTATTGTATAAAGTTAAAATAGCTCTGTTAATAGATTATCCAAACATAAATTATGTAGAATTCACGCCTTATGCATGCTACTATTAGAGTATAAGTATCAATAACTAGATATTTCTTGTATTTGTATAAGAAATCTTGGCAGAGGTTGTCAAGTGTGAGGTTTGTAATATTATTACTATTAAATTAGAATTATAAAAAAGGTAATGCAAAATTGCAGAATATTACAAAAATTAATCATATGTGGAGCAAATCCTAGCTATATGAATCATACAAAACATACCTGCAACGGTTTTTCTTTTTCTTTTTTTTGACAAGAAACCCATAGGCAGCAACGTCTTCTTTTGATAAGTTCTTTAGGTTGCATTTGGATGTTAATTGTTCTGTTATTCTGAATTTAATATTTGAGGTTATCATAGATAATAATAATAATAATCTGTGGGCGAAGATCCTAGAGTAACTCTTAATTCCCATAATTATTTTTTATTAAAAAAAATACTCAATGGTAATATCAATTTTAAAATCCCCCCCCCCCCCCCCAAAATAAAAAAAAATAGTAAATAGTAAATTTCATGTGTAATTTCCTTTTTTTAATAAGATTTTATAGTTTGTCCTCTCTAATAATGAGGCATGTGTTTAGATAAAGCAATAAATATGCCTCATTCTAAAATATATCCTCATTCTAAAATATATGTTAAATATGTTAATGAATATTATTTTCTATTAAATTCATCTCGCTATAGTAAATTTCTGGATCCGCCCTGATGACACAAAATCTTTGAAGGTAATAAAATATTGGTATTTTTTGTTTATAGGATATCTATCAAATTTGATTTGAATTTGTAATATTCTACAACTTTGAATTGCTATTTTATAATTCCTATTCGAATTTTGTAATTGTGAGCCTTCCACGAATAATTCTGGATTTGGACCCAAAAAAAATAAAAAGTAAAAAGTAAAAATAAGTAACTGTAAAGAAAAACGGTCAAATTAAATTGGGCCGCATTTGCCCCTCCTGTTTCTTGTAAAAGAAAAAAAAAAGTCATGTATGGATAATGGATTTGCCGGAGGGAACAGCAGTATATGTTTATCTCATATTACTGCTTGTATTTTATATCTCGATTGTCGGAATAAGTGTGAAGTAAATTAATTTGTTTCAATAAGTAATATGCATGTTGAAAAATAAATTTGTATCTATGACAGTGGATTCAACGGACGGAGTAAGTGTAGAGTTAGGTAATTTGTTTAGAGATCAAATGGTTTAACTTGCTCTACCTTTAATGTGTCTTACTTTACAGGTTTTACTTCTTATTTGACAACCTTAAGTATGAAGTAATGAGCTTACTCTGCCTCTTCTTCCAAAACCAAACGTGAAAATAATGTTCTTAGTTAACAAACAAGCATACATTTTAACAGACTAATTATTCATCTTCAAATCCAGTAATATATGTATGATTCTACAATTGTGAATAGTAACATTAATTAGAGCAAGCATAGCTACAATAATAGCACAAACACACATTAACATTTATTACAATCTTATTTAGTCAAGAAATATTAATTCTAGGTAGAAGCATGACACTGTTCTTCACTGCTGGTAACTGAACCCAAAATCAAGCAACTGGTTGTGCAAAGCAGATCCTTGTCACCGCAAGCCATGATGCACGTCGGAGCGAAATTTCCATTCTGGAAGCAACCCAAATTGCAAAATGTAGCTAATATAACGCAAACCGCAAGACAATCTTCGGACTCGCTTATATCAGCTGCATCAGAGTTTACAGTCAGATGTGTAGAGAGAAGAAGAGCAATTAAGACAGTACAATTCATGTATGAACCCATTGCTCAAAGTCTAGTACTGTGTTAGAACTTAAGACCGTGCATGCATTGCATCATTTAGCAAACATTTTGTAGTTGCACAAAGATTGAAAGAGGAGCGTGAGGTTTTTGAATTCCTGTTGTTTTGGGAGGCGCAAATTTCATGACTAGTTGTTCTAGGCGTGTACTAAATAGTTCGCTTCAGAGTTTGAATTTTTGTCAATTTGTAGCTTCTGTAGTGTGTGCAATAATACAAATATTCAGAAGGTTTAATTTTATGGTGCTATGATGATATATGGATTGTTATTATCAACAATTTATCTAATAGTCTCTTGGGCTGATTGTAAAATATAACGGGCTTAAAAATCTTAGGTTGGGCCGGGTCAGGCTCACCAAATCTTGTTTTGTAACTTGATCCAATGCAACTCTACTTGAATGGTAACATCTCCAGAAATTTGGGTTTCTAGTGTATCTTATTAAATCTACTTGGGATTTGAAAGCAGATCCAAAAACATAAAAGGATTTGGATTTACATTCAATCATTGAAATCATGCGATAAAAGTGTAAGATGATATTACATTTTAGATAGAAGTATTGAGTTTCTGTTTGATTGCTACTAGATGACTAGAATGAAGATAATGTCTGATATTTCTCTGAATTTAGTTGGAACTAATTATTTGATCTTAGTGTGCAGTAGCAACATGGGTTGGTATAATTAATTGTATTATCAAATAAAATATTATGTATTTTCTATTTTCTAGATAGATTAACTGTTTTAAGCTCTTTAAGGTCATCTTGAAACGATCAAGCAATGCATGTTAATCAATGTACATATTAATTAGGTGATAATTAGTATTATAGATGGATGAGATCCTATGTTAAATATAGTCTATATAATGATGACTAATCAACTATAAGAGAGATTATAAGATAATATTATTGTAATCAAAAGGCGTCCTTAATGGGTCTAAAATCTCATCTTTTGTGCTTTTTCAAAGTGCTAATTTTTTCTTAGTTAAATTTGTAAACAATTATGATAATTCAGAGCTGAAGTTTAAGCTAAAGTTTACAATCTACTTACAGTTAATTTAGAACTGTTCTCCCAAATGACAGCCTAAGGAGAGTAAATAAGCTCCTAAATTCAAGATGTATTCTTTTGTTTTGATAACCAAATTCAAAATACAAATAAAAAAAATATCAACCGTACTTAAATCACAAGAATTCACAACAATAAGAAATAAAAATAATGAGAGAGAGAACCCGCAAATAGAAGGCTCTAACTCTCAACAAATGCTCAATATACGACTAAATCAATTTGTCAGAATAGTGAATTTGAGATTGAATCACATAACTTTTCTAGAGAAAACTCAAATAAAGAAAATTTGGAACATAGAGAGGGGAGTTAACAAACTTACTTTTTAAATAATTAACATGCATTTCAAGAAAATGCAGATCAATTACTAGAGGAGATTCTATGACAATTAAAGTTTTTCAAAAAACCGGTACAGCTGGTACAAGGAGAGGATGGTACGTGATGATCATGAATGGCAATCAGTCAACACAGAGAAGGGAGTATGGACAATTTACTACTGCTGGAGAAGAGGCACCATTTACAGCACGGCATCAACCCGGTACGGTACTGGTCTAAACCGGTACATGTGGGAAAGGATTGTGCAGCAGGACGGCAAATAACAGAAGCACAAACTGGTAAAGCAAACTGCAACAGTTGAGGGACAAAAAAGCAGCGGTACCAGACATATTACAATATGGTACTGGTACGGAAGGAAGAAAAACTAAAGGCTTTTTGTTGCAAGAAAGGTACTTAATTAGGCTAATAAATATAACGGATCATTGGCATCTGGGGCAACACGTGTTACGTTAAAGGGACCCACATGTCACAAAAATGTTGTTTTGAACTTTTCTTTGTTTCTATGTTTCTAGATGAAATTCATTTTTCTTTTTATTTCATATTTTATAAAAAATATCTCTACCTCTACGTGCCGGGTTAAACATCTGTGTATAAGTTGAAAAACATGATATCCCAACTTTCAATTTAAAATATTTTTGGTATAATAATAAACAACTATTGTCAAAGATATGGATTAAGAGTAAATGCTATTGATATATAACAAAGACTAATTCCTCTGAAATTAATCTTCGAAAAGAAATCTTAGTTGACTTTGATTTTCTTTTTTTTTTGTCAAAGAGATATATACTATCAAAGAGAACTTATCAAGATAAGATAATCATCATCGAGCTTTTTTATTGGGTTAGTGATCAAACAAATCTATTTTGGGATGTACTCTTAGATTTTGGTACTAGAACAACGAGAAATACACATGGAGGATATATTAAATATATATACATATATATAGAGAGAGAGAGAGATGAGCTACGGTGAGTTGCGAAGTAAAGCGACTATTTTACTTCATACTTATGTTTTGCAATTTTGAAGTTCAAAATGTCAATCCAAACCGTTCATCTTGTTCTCCATATTGAAATATGCTTGGAGACCAAATTTTATATTTTTTTCGAATTTGTTTATTATTTATTAAGCAATTTTGAAAGTCGCTGATATAATGGTCTAGAAAATTTTACTGTTTTTTATTGTTCACAGCAAAACAACAATTTTAAAAAATACTTAATAAATAGTAAAAAAATTGCAAAAAATATAAAATTTGGTCTCCAAGCACATTTCAATATGGATTAAACATCTAACGGTTCGAATCAGTCGTTTGGACTTTCAAAATAAAAATACGGCGTGAAGTAGAAACGCATTTTACTTCGCAACTCACCGTAGCCCATTTCTCTCTCTCTCTCTCTATATATATATATATTATTTAAGAAAAATAATAATATGAGGAGGGGTCAAATAGTTACACTTTTGAATCAAGGGTCTTATCTGAATCCGACTCCAAAAAATTATTTGAGCTATCTAATCCATATCTGTGTTCGAAATTATCAGTATCTGTAAAATTATAACCGATAAAGATACGATTTAAAAGAATTTATTTTTAATCTAGTGACAAAGTTACATGACTTCTATGTAGGAGATCATTGATTTGAAATTCAAAAATATGTGGATCAAATATTTAAGGAATTCATATCACGTAAAGTAACCCAAATTGCGAGTTTAGATGAGGACCGTCAGATCTGTTTTGGCATGAATATTAAAACGAACTAATACAGCCTATATGTTATCTGTGCTGATGGAACTATTGTTATAGTAAAAATTAGTTCTAAAACTTTTAATTTGAGGCCAGTTAATCTCGAACTGTATTTTACTATTAATGACAATGATTCTCTAGTGATTAAATTACTATTCAATGCTTAATGATCTTAAAAGTATTTATGGATTATAATACTTTACAATTTTTCAAAATCAATGTTATGTTAGATATCTTTCATGTGTAAATACAAAATACTATCTCTACTTTAAACATAAAATTAATAGAGCATATGAAATAAACAATAAGAAAATTAATACCAAATATTTTATGTATTATGAATTTTTAAGCAAGTACCTTGTTTTTTTCCTTTTCAAAAATACTGACTTTCTATAAATTTAAAAACCAAAAACCATAAAAGTTCTAAATATTATATAAGAAACATTCAAGAATCAAATAGTAAATTAACTGTAGAATAATTGTTCAAAATGATATTTTTATCATTTTATACTTAAATTTAATGATCAAATAGGAAACCAACTATCACATCGGAAATAATTGTTAAAATTAATAGTCAAATAATTAACTGTTTACAAACCAATAATTTCAAGGCTCATACTATTGAATCTTGCATCATCTACATTAATGTACTATTTGCGTTAATTTTTGGATCGTACAATTAGAATTCGAACCAATCTGACCACGTGACCCTTTAATATTATTGTGGATTTAAATTGGACAATTCAAATTTGATTTAATGCAGAGAAAATCACAGGTTTAATTGTTTCTTAACAACAAAAAATCACAGTACTTTTCTAGGAGAGTGGTCAACAGCAATCGCCATCCATCGCTCGTTCGATGCAAGAGCATTTTTCTAGGAGACTGGTCAACATTGAAACTAGAAACGAGTTCTCAATAGCTGTCCGTTTGAGCGAGTCCGTGTCCCCCAAGGCACATGAGTTGCAATTTATATAAACGAACGATCCAGATTAATTCTAATCAGATCAAATAGTTGTTTTTAGAACAAGATTATTGGGAATAGCTTGTTTTTTATTTAAATAGAGTTGAAGAGCTATAATAGTAAATTCAAACTCTTTTGTCTTATTAAAATAATATATTCTTACAAAAAATTAAATTTGACCAATATAAAAAGATAAATAGCAAAAAATTGTTATAATTATTTTTGTTTTGCAATCAAACATACCCATAGACGCTCAAATTGCGTATCGGTGCATATGTTACAAGTAGATTCCTTGTGACATAAGTAAAGAAGAAACAAAAACAAGGAATTAGAACGTACTAATATTGAAATACTATTATACACAGGTGTCAACCAAATTATCATTTCACGGTTATCATTAAGGGCCTGTTCAGCAGAATCAAGAGAATGAGAATAGGAATAGGAATGTAAAATTTTTGAACTGATTCTTACTGTTCACGTGGGAAGAAAAAAATTCAGTCTGAGTGAATTTTTTTTCCCACGTGAACAATAACTTCCGAACATGCCCTAAAAGAGTAATAAGGAAGAGAAGGTTTATAAAATCTTCTATGCATAAGGTGTCAACCGAATATATTTTCTCTAAAAATAAATTTCCATCGGTATGGATATAAATAAATTATTTATATCTACTTACAATATTCATATTTAATTTTGTACTTGCATAATTATTTTAAAAAAAGTTGTTTGTGAATATATTCATGTGAGTACAAATATTTAAAATATCAGGTAATATAAATAGCTGCTGATATATGAATACAAGTACAAATAATATTGACATGTGTATATTCCAATTATTTAATCTAAATTTCAACTTTGGTATCTCAAATACTGACATTTTCCCCCATTTTTTTTTGTTGTTGTTGAAATACTCAATTATATACAGTGGCTATCTATTGTAAATGGCTATTTGCTTGTTATATCTGCATGTCTCTGTTCTTATATTAAGCACGTAGATGTCTTGATCCATTAAAAACTGTGATTAATAAATGAATTTTCAGATTAAATATCAGTCCTCCAAATCAATTTTTTTTTTAGGATAATATAGAATGTCAGTAGATTGAGTTAAATATGGGTCTTAATTAGGACTCTTAATGCAAATTCATTATAATTTTACAAGATTCAAGTGCGAATCTATATTCAATAAAAGTTTGACAATCCACATTTAAAAGAATTTGAGTATCCACATAGTGATTCATATATATAATATATTGTACTGGATTCGGATCATATCGAATATTTTAATAAAATGTCTAGAATAACAAAATATGTATATACGATGAGCAAATGCAATTATTCTATGTTATAAATGTACATATTACAAACAATGACCTTAATTAAGCTAATTAATATCAGTAGTTGTGATTTAATGCTTTTAAATGTACATGAAATATATAAACCTTAATCATATTTTTAAAATCAAGATCAAACTTGATCTAGTGGTAAAAACAAGTTCTCCAAATTAAAAAATATATGTTAAAAAATTAGGCTAACTTGTTTTCCAAATATATAAAATTGAAGAACTTACTTCCATGTGTTAAAAACTTTCTTTTGAAATCTTTACAGGAACTATGAAATCATAAATAGAACTCAAAACTTTCAAGAGTGAGTCTATGTTATTATATTACGATTTGGCCCGTAATACGATTTAATATTTTATTTTTCAAAATTCTAACAGTCGATCCGAACCGTTCATCTTGTTCTCCATATTAATATGTATTTGGAGACTAAATTTTATATTTTTTTGAAATTTTTTTACTATTTTTTTAGATATTTAGAAAATCACTTCATCTGAAAATTCTGAACCATCCAAAAACAGTGATTTTCAATAAATCTAAAAAAATAGTAAAAAAAATTCAAAAAATTATAAAATTTAGTCTCCAAATAATATTAATATGGAGAACAAGATGAACAGTTCAGATCGACTGTTAAAATTTTGAAAAATAAAATATTAAACTATATTACGGATCAAATCGTAATATACATAGTAACATAGACTCACTCAAACTTTCAATCTTTAAGTAATCAGAGTCTTATTAGAACCCTTTTTTCTAACCAACTATGCTATCGCTCTACCGCTCTATCTTCATGTGTATAAAAATATCGAAATGAAAATCAGCTTAATCAAACTCGAATTCTTAAAACTGGAGAGCTTGCCATTATCTGAGATCCATAAATCCGGCTATTTTTTATTTTTTTTATTTAATGAATATTTACTATGGAAATGAAAGCCAGTTCAACAAAACTGAAGGCCTTCACATCTCCATTTTGATAAAACTTGAGAGCTTGGCAGTATTTGACGGATCCAAAACAAATAGACCAGATCCGGATTTGTAGGTCGGCCGGCCGAACCCACTAGCCACTACAAGAAACAACTTAACCCATCAAAATATCTTAAAGGTGGCTCTTAAAATATATGCAGAGTTAATTGCCAGATCAAATGGGAATAAAGTATAAACAATCTTTCCATAAAGTTTAGTCTTTTTTCAATTAGATCCATCTATTTCACATATTCAAATTTATATCCCTGTTATTAGCAAAATTATAATTTTGTTACATGTAAACGCATCAACAACAAAGTCTAAGCAATCGATTTAAGGTGCTTAATATAATCTCGTATATAAATGTCTTTTTAAACCAAATTTTATATACTTTTTAAAATTCTTTTACTATTTTTTAAAGATAGATAGAAGAACATTTAATATAAAAATTCTAAATCATTTGAAAGTAGTGAATTTTTTTAGATATGAAAAGACAACATATATTTTTTAAATATAAAATTTAGCTAAGACAAAAATTATACTGAGCGATTTAGATCGACTACTTAAATTATAAAGACAGAGATACAAATTCATAAAACCACACCACAGTGGCATAGTCTCACGCGGTATTGTCAGCTACAATTTCGTACAAATACTTTTGGCATTTGTATTCCATTACAATTTTGATATTACAGAGGACCATGTACTAAACTTGTACAAAATAATGTACCCATTAAAATATTATGTTACAAAGAATTAGACAGATACTGGTCAAAGGTGTGCCTCAGAGATTAGACCAACTGACCAAGTAAGGCGGTGTATTATAAAATAAGAATGAGGGGGGCAAGACATGCGGTGAGCGCACCTCACGGACAGAGATAGGAGAGAGATTTATAAAAGACGAGCATCCTACCTCGAGTCGGATCACCGTCTTCTTTTCATCTCTCATCTCCTTTCACTGGCTCCTTTATTTTCCCCTTTTGGTTTCTCCTCTATTTGGCTTGAGAGATCCGTGTTAGCTATCATCTCTTGGTAAGATTTGTGGATCTCAGATTAGAAAATCACGAATCATGTGATTTTTAGGTTTTCTATTTTTAAGATTTAAAGGGATTATATTTTTGAATCAACTTCCGTTTGCTATTAGGATTTAAATCAATTCCTATTTAGGAGAAAAAAGTTACTCATCTTTTCAAGTCTCTGTGTTTTAAACATGTATGGCTATAGAGAAACAACTTGCAACTTTTTGAGGAAAAAAAAAAAACAAACTGTTGTATGATTCTGCATGTTGTAATTATTGACTTCTAATTTCTTTTTCTTTTCTTTTATAATTTCAGAATTATGGACAGCGTAAAGCTTGGTGGAATCAGAAGTTTGTTCTCTAATTGCGGAGCGGAATCAAGATATAGTGATTGGTCTAATCAGATGAATTCAAGATCTGATAAATTAATATGTCCTCAGCCAAAGCGGAGTTTTAATGCCCGATCCCAATTTAATTTTGATTCTTGCGGGTTAGTATTTAAATATGTAGTTTATTTATTTATTTTTTGTCAAAATTGGGAAAATAATTGAATAATTGAATCCTCAATCCTTCGTTCTTACTGAAAGTGATTTGAATATTCATTTATCCTATCACAACAACTAAGGTTTCCTTGTGTTCATCAATTAATTTTCTTGTTTAATTGCATGCAGATCCTATGCGATGCAAGAGGTAGATTTTGATGACATCTTAGCAATTATAGCAATTGGGAATGAATCAGATGATGATTCAGAATTAGGTACCGATAATGACGATAGCTACTTTTATTGCGAATCACCGCCACTTAGATCTGATAACCCGTTAAGCCATGACCCCGAGTTCAGGTACATGGGGGACTTTTACGAAACTGTAAAATGCTCTACATCATCTGTTCCGAGAAGGTCATCACAATCTTTTTCACCGGCACCCGCAAGGAGAATTGAGGGTTTCACCTGCGGCGGTTCCACCCGCCACAACTCGGGTGCAAATCGTGTTCTCTCTGCTCTTGCTTGAGATTTGGTTCAATTTCAGAACTGACATGTACATTTTCCGAAGCTGTTAATACTGCTATCTTTTTCTTTTTTATATTCCTCATAAAGAAAAGAGTATTTGTTGAGCCAAGAATATTTCTTTTCTTTTTCAACGGTAAATATAGGGAGAGGTAATTTCTTGTAGAATTAGTTTACTTGAGGGGTGTTTTATCATCATGGTAGAATTTAGGGTTTATTATACGTGTAAAATGAGAATTGTACAAAAAGTTTATATTACTTTGTTGTCAATTTGTCACTGTATACAGAGACGATATATAAAGGAATGCTTCAAATTTCTATGCTTGATTGTTCTTTGTTTGTCTTTTTTTTCTTTCTGAACGACTTCATCGGATGACGTGTCTTGATTGACTGTAGATTTCTTCCCACAAGTCTTTAATTTAAAAATGGCAACTTGTATATTTCTTGCGATGTGAAATTAACAACGATAAAGAAAATTATTATAAACATTTCGGTACATAATGTAATATTTTTGCTTTTTATCCAATATTTTCGGTAAATATTCTAAGCAGGGTTCGGTAATTAAACAATTGGAGCGACAATCATGAGAATCAGACGGTTTAATTTGCATCAAAAGTGGTGTTATATTCTTATATGGAAAACCTTCCCGCAAATGGACGGCCATGCACGCGTCCGGTATTTATCCGCACTGGAGAGGATCAGAGAGATTTGATTAGTTGCTGAATGATTCAAATATTTGGTTTGATCCCTGCTTCGGAAAGAAATATAACAATATATGGTTAGATCCAGCTTGGATTTAGGTGAGGAAATACCATCCTAAGGATAAATGCGGTAGTTGGAGCTTAAATGCAATTTAGGTGGGTAATTATTTCCCAACCCGAAACTAAATTTCAGTGCATATTTCATCAAAAAATGTATACATTCATATATATTTGGTGCATACGATCCGTTGCTGATAATTTCTCTATACTGAAGCCCAATAAAAAATACTGTTAAATGATTTTTTTAAAATAAAATTTGTAGGGATTTTTGAATGAAACTATTCACACAAATTGAGCCTTCCGCCTTACAAGAACAGCAAGAAATTAAATCTGTGTTCACACAATTGGAGCCTTTTTAGCAAATGAGAGAGGTGAAAAACTAAGAACGCAGGATGGAGACCGGAGAGAGAAAAAAGGAGGTGAGAATAGCCTGAGCCATGTGGGACCCATGAGAGGACTGGCGTGCCGACCTCAACTTCTTGGTGATTTCGTTTGGGGCATTTAATGCACGTAATTAGGTCGTCAGTCGTCACATGCTTATGGTTATGCTTCACCTAATTATTTAGCCCACACATTTTGCAAAACCCACCCCCTGCATCAGAACTAGATTCGTCCAAAAGGTCATGTATTCATATTTGTCCAAGCCAAACAACAACCGTCTGATCTACATCAAGATTCGTCCGAAAGATTTTAGTTTTAACCGATCCCATGGATCTAAACCATCGAACAATTTGGTTTCGGTTTGCATGAAATTTTGACCAAAGAAATGTGGATAAAGTACCGTCTATTAGAATCAGCCCTTTCTTTCCTGGATCATGCTTCTTTCTTTCTTTCTACTTTTTTTTTTTTATAACCGCTAGATATTTTTCATACCTCCTCGCTCGGTTGGCTGTTGGGGTTGTCTGGGGGTTGTTAGGGTATTGGATCATTTGTCGGCGAATCTGGAATTTATTTGCACCCGTTAAGATGAAAATAAAACATAAAAAAAATAAGAATAAAACGGTGAGGTTCTGAGGGATGATGAGATCCGGCAATAGTAAGCACAGTGATAAATGAATTATTATAGTTTATTTGATGAGGTAAAAGTTTTGTAATTCGAAAAATTTAGGTACAATTCAGAAATAATGTGAAAATTTTGAATCAAATATCTCAGTCCTATGAGAGAGTAAAAAATAAAAGTTTTGAGAAAAATTTTGTTCTAAATAAGTTGGTGTTCAGTTCAACATTATTAAAAAAACAAATAATTTACGAATTTTATAATTATTATGATTATGAGAACCTCTTTTGGTTCGACTGGAAACTATATCAAACAAAAATTACCCTTTTATTTAAGGTAGGTAGCAAATTGTCTTCCAATGACTCCTTTACCCAAAAAAAAGAAAAAGAAAAGAAAAGAAAAAGGAAAGATCAAAACTTCGGGTACAAGTATTTAGAATAAATTACAAAATACAAGAATAAAATACAACCCCAAAATATAGTAGACAGACGGGTGCACAGAGACATTCAACGTTGCTTGGACAACAGTGTTTCCCTATTTACATGTGATGGTAATTAATTTGGTCAATATGTGTGTTGTGCGGTGGGAAAAGAGTTCGTCCGTTTCATTCATGATAATATCAGAATAGAAATATAAAATTTAAGTAAAGAAAACTAAAACTTAAAATAAACAACGTGTGATTATCAAAATTTTAAATAGTATTTATTGTATCATTTGTAGAAAGTTTTAAAAAAAATACTAGCTAGTACAGTTATAGTTAACTATAGTATAGAAAACTGCTAATAGCACTAAAACTTTTAAAGTTTAAAAAAATTACAGTGCAGTTATAGATAACTATTTATAACCTTATTGATTATTAAATTTCAAATTCAAATATATAATTACAAAATAAATTTCTATTCAATAAATTACAAATACATAATTAGTATTTTATAAGAGAGCTAAACTATATAATAATTATAAAAAAATAAATTAAATTTCAATATACATAATTGATATTTTAGAAAATATGGAGTGACTAAGTACCTGTGACTTAGCTTTAGATACATCTCTACCTCCTATGAGGGCTCAATAAATAGCCAGTTATGTTCTTAATGTAATAATATTATCCAAGTTTAATGTAACTTGATTCTAGTATTTTTTATTTATTTAAGTTCTACTTATTAGGTTTAAAAATGACTCGCCTACAAAAAATAATATTTTACATAGGAGTAAGGCGGCGGTGAGTTGCGAAGTAAAATACGTTTTTACTTCATGCAATATCTTTATTTTCAAAGTTTAAATAGCCGGTTCAAACCGTTAGATGTTTAATCTATATTAAAATATGTTTGGAAAATAAATTATATATTTTTTGAATTTTTTTTACTATTTATTAAGCCACTTTGAAAATATGAAAATCCGGGTGAATAGTAAAAATTTCTAGACCGCTGGATCGACGATTTTCAAAGTGGCTTAATAAATAGTAAAAAAATTCAAAAAAAATGTAAATTTTGGTCTCCAAGCACATTTCAATATGGAGATCATGTTGAGTGATTCAAATCGACATTTTGAACTTTAAAATCGCAAAATATGAACGTAAAGTAAAATAGTCGTTTTATATACTTTACAACTCACCATAACCCAACTCTTCTACATATATCATATATGTATGAAAATGATTCATTGCAAAAAACAACATTTTAAATTTACGATAGAAAATTTATATATTCATCTTAATCATACATGTCAAATTTTACAGGTTGAGGTTGATACATGTCAAGTTTTACACGTATGATTTGCAGGTTGAGGTTGAGGTGAATTCAGATGTCAAATTTATATCAATTTCAGATGAATATATAAATTTAGGTAAAATTTGACATCTGAATACATGTATCAATTTATATAGAGGAGGGATCAAGTTACAACAAGTTACAACAAGTTTTTTTAAAATTTTGAAAGTCGAAATCATTGATCCAAATCGTTAGATATGATCTCTACAATAAAATGTGCTCGGAGACCAAATTTTACATTTTTTGGAAATTTTTTACTATTTATTAAGATGGATATAAAAACTAGTCAAATTCAGACCATTGAATTTTGTACCCATCTTAATAAATAGTAAAATTTTTTTAAAAAAATATAAAATTTGGTCTCCGAGCACATTTTATTGTAGAGATCACATCTAATGATTTGGATCGACGATTTGGACTTTCAAAATGAAAAAAAAAACTTGTTATAACTTGTTGTAACTCAAAAAATATTGTAACTTGATCCCTCCTCATTTATATATTCATTTTAAATTTACGATAAAACACACACGCTGAAGTTAGCTAGCGTCAAAACATTTGAAAATCGGTCCAAATACAAGTAATTTTTGTGATTTCAAAGTTCAAATTATCAATCTAAAATGCTTAACATATTCTTCATATTAAAATGTATTTGGAGACCAAATTTACATTTTTTAAAAATATTTTACTTTTAAAACTTTTTGTTTTCATAACGCTTTGATGTTAAGCCAACCTTTACATACGTACGTTATATGTACGTACCCACATACAGATAGATAATCAACATGTTTATATATTTAACCTAAAGGATTGTTTAATCTGATTAATAAATTCTTGTCAAAATTATCAAATTAAACTACATTTAACGGGCTCTTAACTGTTACCAAATGATCCATAGGAAGTATACGATAATTGCAAAAATGCCAAGTCAATGAATCAGAAAATGAAACAAAAAAAATATTATAGAAAAGAGAAAAAAAATCCAGGTTCTTGGACTAGGTTTCCATTGATAGCAACATCTTATAGCTGTACCCTTGTAGGTCTTGATTATATTGTCTTTGTTTGGGTCAGAATCAGATGATGTAGTCAACAAATTATAAAATAAATATTATTCCAATAATGGTTCTAAGCGGTTGACCAGTGGGTAGACTTGCTTTTTGAAGCGTGTACTCCTGGTTTTCTCTTCTTTGCAAAACCGTCTTTTTCTTGGATAATATTTATATATTTTTGCTTTTTTTTTTGTTTATTAGATTTGGTTTTTATGTTGTGCAAGTGTGAAACCATGTGCAATTGGAAACGAGAACATGGCATGTGGCCATGTGGTGGGGATTTTAAAGGTGACATGCACGATGTTAGTATAAAATGTTTGTTATCATAATCATTACCAAACTAGAGGCACCAACTGTTTTTTTTTTTAATATTTTAGAACATTAATATATATTAATATATTTGTATAAAATTGAATCATGTGTGTAATGGTATCTTAATTTTCATTTCTATAAAATTATTGATGTATTGACTTATGTATTGAGTTTTGATTTTTTAAAATTGAATTTCTCTGTTCAGTTTTAGTTCGGTTTGACATTTTAATTTGATCGGTTTTGTTGAGTTTTAGTTCGGTTTAAACCGAACAGACCGTATGAACACCCCTAATTAATGCCTCGTTTAATTTTTTTAGAAGTATTCTTTATATAGAGATTAATTAGCATACACTAACATAGAGATACAGATTTAATTTGTATCTTCCGAGTTAATTTACAAGTGATCATAGACGCGATTTGTAATTGACAAGTGACAACACAACAACAACATAAGACGAAAAAAAGAAAGAAAGAGAAAAAGAGATGCGACATGTAATCAATAATAAAAATAGAGATGTATCTTTTTCAAATTTTCGTGGTACTTGATTCGGATCGATCGTATTCGTATATAGAAACCCAAACTCTCAAGTATTCTTCAAAAAATATCTCTGGACTGTAGCTGCTATTGGCCAATTGCTTCCGAATAAGAGCAGCTCCCTAAATTTTGGACTAATCACAACCACATCAAATATTTAATCATTGAATTTTTTAATATATTCATGACTCATGACCGAATCTACGCATTGATTAGGCCGGTTAAGTTAATTTTATAAATTTAAAATGAGCAGTTCTATCTTTATATTTTAATATTATTATAGAGTGAAACTATATACGGTAATAAACATATTATTACGTATCGACTCGTTCTATAAACCCAATTTATATTTTTTAAGTTTCAACAGTTAATTCAAACTATTAGTCATTATCTCTGATTCTTTGTATAAAAATATACTTAGAAATCAAATTATATAGAGAGAGAGGAGGGATCCACTTATATCTCTTTTTGGTGACACCGAACTACACTCTACATTTTCAAATTTCAAACAATCGATCCAAACCGTTCAACATGATGGATATATTAAAATGTGTTTGCAGATCAAATTTTTCAGTTTTTTATTTTTTTAATATTTATTAAGTATGTTACAAAATTATTGTTTGCAAACCATTGAATTTTTTACCCATCTTAATAAATTGTAAAAAATTCAAAAAAAAATGTAAAATTTGATCTGCAAACACATTTTAATATATTTATCATGTTAAACGGTTTGGACTTTAAAAATGTAGGATATAATCCGGTGTCACCAAAAAAGGGTGTAAGTGGATCCCTCCCCTCCTCTCTCTCTCTCTCTATATATATATATATTTTTATATATATATATATATATATAGGGTTTGTCTAAATTGCTACTGGCAGCATTTCAACAGAGGTGCTGCCGGGGCTATATTTGGCCGTGTGATGTCCAAACAACAAATCCAAATCGTTAGATATTTAATCTATATTATAATATACTTGGAGACCAAATTTTACATTTTTTGGAATTTTTTGATTATATATTAAGCTGGTTTGAAAACTGCTGATTTCAACGCTCCAGAAATTTACTGAAATCAGCGGTTTTCAAACCAGCTTAATATATAGTAAAAAAATTTCCAAAAAGTGTAAAATTTGGTCTCCAAGTAGATTATAATATAGATTAAACATCTAACGGTTTGGATTTGTTGTTTGGACATCACAAAACAGAAAAATGGGCAGCAGCACCGCCGGCAGCAAATTAGCCACAACATATATATATATATATAGATGAGCTACGGTGAGCCATGGAGTAAAACGCGATTGTACTCCACACTGTATTTTCATTTTGAAAGTCCAAACGACCGATCCGAACTTTAGATGTGATCTTCATATTGAAATGTGCTTGGAGACCAAATTTTATATTTTTTGGAATTTTTTTACTATTTATTGAGCAATTTTAAAAATTATTGTTTTGCTGTGAACAGTAAAAAACAATAAAAAATTTCTGGACTATCGGATCAGCGATTTTTAAAATTGCTTAATAAATAGTAAAAAAATTTCAAAAAATGTAAAATTTGATCTCCAAGCACATTTCAATATGGAGATCATGTTGAGCGGTCGGATCGGTAGTTTGAATTTTCAATAAAAAAATATAGTGCCATAGAGCACCAACTCATTTTACTCCATGGCTCACCGTAGCCCATCTGAGCAAAGCTAGGGTGTGATGTGCTCACCAAGAGGGTTTGGTGAGCACAACTCCAAAAGTATATCAGATTGACTTCAAACCTTGAATCTAAACCGTTGAAATCCATGTACTTCATTAGTGATGTATCTATATGCCAAATTTTGAAAGCTACAAGGCCAAGCGGTCAAAGAAATGAACATTTTATAAGTTAATTTATAAGTTGTTTTATATAGTCAATTTTTAGTTGTGGCAAGGAGTTGAATCTAGTTTGTGATTGACTTACTACATTAACTAATAATGTAAGAGAGTCGAATGAGTTGAGATTTCGAAGCTCGCTGAAATCTCAGCTCATAATCATCACGAGTCAAAAGCGATCTAGATCGACTGGTTTGTTAGTTCATTGGGCTTTATTAGATTACTATCATACGAATTAAAATGATCAATAATGAAGCTCGTCAAACATTTACATAATTTGAAGCTATATGATATGACAAAATGATAGAAAATTCATTTTGCATGACTTTACAATTAATTTAACATGAACTTTACGCATTTAAACATGCAATTCACATAGAATGACAAAAATTCATACAACTAAATTCATGTATAGTTAAATTTCACATAATAACAGAAATTCACACTAATTTATACCTGAACCGAGCTGGACAACATCGCATACATATTTTACTCGTACATCCCTCGCTAAATTAAAGTTCAATATCTATTATTGAAAACTGCTTAATTAGCATTAAATTACGATCTCGGTGATAAATGAATATATTTTACTTGCAAAATGGAATGAAAATATATTTACTAAGGACGATTCTGTCAAACTCCTAGCCAGAGAAATATTCTTTCTACCATTTGTCACAAAGCACACATAAAAAATGCGTCAATAGGTATGATCAGCAAGTTAATCAATTATTACTTTATTTATTTTAAAAGATTGACCTCTGTCTCATTTGTCAATTACAAAAGTTTCATTGTTTTTGAAATGCGGTAATTGCTCAGCAACATGTCTGAATTTGTTTCTTTCCAGGGTTACTTTACGAAATTACTAAAGAGTAAAGTAGTATTCCATGTAGACAGCAACATGTTTGAATTTGTCATGTGTTTTTAAGTTTGAAAGAATCGCTTCAACAGGGAGGGAAGGAACCAAGAACCAGCACTAAATTTGGCGCCTTTTGCAAATAGCAATTTTGTCCCCTCAATTTATATCATAGAAGTAGGCATAAGTTGATTATAAGATGGATAAAGCTGTTTATATTATGACTAAAGACTATATATTTTATTTTGGTTTATATTCAATATAATTTTCAAATACAAAAGTCCAAGTAAAATTTTTGGTATTAAGAAATAATTTTGAATTTTGATAGTTATTATTTATTTGGACACTTTGTAAGTAATTTAAGGATAACATTTATCTTATTGGTGTATTTATTTGATAACTTTGCAAAAGTTGTCAGAAGTTTTTGAAATTAAGAGATTTTATCTTTTTTTTTAATTTAATTTCAAATTATTTGATCGATTGTCAACTGTTCTTCGATTTCAGACCTGTTTTTATAGGTTCATTTCATTTAATCAATCTATATCGTTAACAAGTTCATGTTTATATTTTCATAATAGATGTATATCAGAATTAAAAGTTATATAATCAAATTTAATGCGTTGCTGTGTGTATATAGTAAAATCTTACTATAACATATATAATTGATGAAACAAGGCACTTTTCATTTAATTTAATTATATTAGATGATGGATGAAATCCTCAAGTCCATTTTATTAAAATGGAGAAGAGAGCAGCTCAAAGGCAAAAGGCATCGTTTTGGAATTCCACGGCAAAAGTGGCTTGTTTATGAATTATGAATCTATTACTTGGAGCCTTGGACCACACTGGATAAAGACTCTGATCACAAAACCCTAATTAATAAAATAAAAAGGGAGAAAGTAAAAGTGAGCACATGAGTATTTCATGGAGAATTGCAATGAAATTAACCAAAGCTGATCTGATCTGATCAAGCCAGTCAAACTTTATCTATTATTTGTCTATTATAAATTGGAGTTAGAAAAAAGAATCACTAACGTCACTTACCCTTCTCTCCATGTCATATGTTTGATCCCATTTTTTTTTTTTTAAATAATTTAAATTGTAGTTCTTTTTTCTATTCATCAGCTTGAATAGACAATAGACAAATCAATTTTGTGATAGTAATGAGGAATAGCAAGGAAATCAAAGTGTTATGGCCTCGTAATATGGTAGGGTCAGGTTTCTGTCTTGTCTATTCTTACAACATCTCATTTGATTTGATTGTTTCATATTGATTGAACAGATCTAGGTTTAGGTCGAACAGTATATATGGCCATGTGACCCATTCTTCACTATTAAATTTTGGACCACTTGAGCAGATGCTGAGTAGTTGTTATTATTCTATCAAATTTGATATGAGCATCTCGTCTCATTAAGATATCCCTGTTGAAATATGCTTGGGAATTATGGAGCCGTATATGAATTTGGGCACAAATTGAGAGGAGAAGCATCCCAACAAAGTAAGGTGTCAATCTGTGTTCTATTGCAATCAGAGTCAGAATCATACATAAAATATAAAAAATTTGAAAGAAAAATGGAGGTCAATTAACCCGTTTCTTCTTCTTCTTAGCTTCACCTCTGAATGCAATGAGTTTGGAGGTAGTTTTTTAAGTATAGGTACCAGGGACCTTTGGATCGTATAATTTGTATTCTATGGTTTGGATTGAAACTTAAATCAGACGATTAAATATATATATATATATATATATTTTTTTTTGAAAGAAAAATAAACCCTACCCAAGCCAGTAATGAACAGGATTCTTTGAGATCGGTGCCAATATAAAACGAAGGGATGGATTCAAATTCAAATTCAAAATATTTCAGGGCTGATTCTAACAGATCAAGACCCAAGGTCATAAAACTATTGGAGGGAGAATATATTCAATCAAAGCCCACAAGAATTGGTACACAGGGGCTTATCTTATTTATCGGATTAGATTAAAATTATCAATATAGCCCAGATTTATGGGTCTATAGAAAGCCGGATACAACAAAGTTTCTTCTACCACCAATGTTAGTTTTAGATAAAATACAAATTAATATTTGTGCTTTGAAATATAGATGCATGCAATCTAAAATATTTGATATATACATGCATGCATTCAAATAGGATGTTTCAAAGAACACCAAAATGTGAATATTTTGTGATAATTTAGCCCTGAAAAGAAAAACAAAACTTGCTTTTTTCTATGTTAAATTTATTGAGATTAGCCGTAAGTTTATAGGTCATTTGTTTTTAAAAAGCTATGACTTCATGTTTAGCATTCTAATTATTAGCAAAATTTTAATAACATATACAACACAATCAACCAAGTACAGTTTCTGATTTAAGCCTTAATTTTCTCTACATTCACTATATGAGATGACATTCATGGTGGTTCTGGCGGCATCTATTGTCACGAGCCAAGCCATGAATCTGGCGCTTTCGCAATCATTTCTCAGTTTCAGATGCCCGATTGCTTCTAGGCCCAGATAATATATATGTAAATTATGCACTGATGTTTGCTTGTGTCTTTGCTGCTTTTCAAATGACGGAAAAGAATGGCAATACTTACATATAAGAGAGAATGGATATAACAAAGAGAGTAGAGTAATTGAATTTCTTAATTTTCATTAACTTTGTCTCTTACAATCCTTAGCCTATATATAGACAGAGAGCATTATAGAAGAGCTCCTGTAACTAACTTTACAATATCAGATCCAATTATTCAATGACAGACCCGTTAAGCGTCCTAGGCTAATCCTAACAGATCCTAAACAGCTGTCTAAGAAGGATGCCAAAATTTCAATATGTTTTATTTATGTTATGTAGCAAACTAATTTTGTAAAAGGCTAAAAGCTTAAAGATAATTTCTGTCAGGTATTGCAGTTGTGTTTGTTATATTCATCGTTACGCTCCTCGTGAATCTGGGGATGCTCCTAATATGGGAAACCAGCATGTGTTTCATGTCTCGCAGTTGTTTTGATATTCATCAATCATGGGCATATGAAACTATATATACTTAAATTACTGAATTAGAGATCTCAAAGAAATTGCTAATGTAATTACAAATGAAATTGCTAATGAAGATTTGTATGACTTAGCGAGACAACCACATGCATAAACATTCCAATAGGAGTTCGATATATATATACACACACATATATACATTACTTGGAGCATCACAAAATGCGGTAATTAGGTTATACCAAAGTATACATGTTAGTCTGATGAAAAATGCAGTAAATTTGTTTAAATAGGTAGGTTAGTCTGAAAAAATGTCAATTGTTACCTATGCAATCAACGACACAATACGTATTGCTATGCAATAGAAAATCAGAAATTTCATATTTGATATGAACTCATGTCACTGGTAAATAAAATTTGGGCTTTTCTGGCCTTTCACTGGTAAATGAACTCAAGCTTTTCATACCTCATCATAACTTATATTTTATATCTTCGTTTTCAAAGTCCAAATTATCGATCCGAACTGTTCAATATGATATGTATACTAAAACATGGTTAGGGATGAAATTTTATAATATTTGAAATATTTTTACTATTTTTTAAGATAGATAGAAAATAACTGTTTATTGAACGGTTCAAAAACAATGATTTTGTACATATCTTAAAAATTAATAAAATTTTTCCAAAAAATATAAAATTTCAGCTCCATGCATATTTTAGTATAAATATTATGTTGAATGGTTCGGATCGACAATTTAGACTTTAAAAACAAAGATATAAAAAATGAGATATGAAAAAGATTGAAGCATTGGAACCCTCCTCATATATATTTATAGGAGTTGGCCACGGTGCTACGCGTAGCATAGAGGACTTTCGTGCAACGGCTCAATATTTGGGTTTTCAAAATCCTAACGGTCGATCCGAACCGTTCAACATGATCTTTATATGAATATGTACTTGCAAATCAAATTTTACATTTTTATTTTTTCACTATTTCTTTAGATAGGTAGAAAATCACTTGATCTGAATGGTACATAATTTTCAGATCAAATGATTTTCTACCTATCTAAAAAAATAATAAAAATTTTCTAAAAAATGTAAAATTTGATTTGCAAGTACATATTCATATGGAAGTCATGTTGAACGGTTCAGATTGATTGTTAGAATTTAAAAAACTTAAATATTGAACCGTTACAGGAAGATCCTCTATGCTACGGGAAGCATATTAGCATTTTTTTTTTTATATTAGCATTTTCCACACACACATATATATATATTTGATATGAACTGTACAGTTTGACATTGGTCCCATCCCATATGGAGCAATTTAAAATAGAAGCAGAGACTTTTATGATTCTAAATGAAGCGAAAGAAAAAGGAAGGGCCCACTTGACAGCGGACCTCTGTTTAAAGAGGACAACCTACCTAGATTGTGGAAAGCAGAAAAGGTGCCAAATCCAGATCCACACAAGACCGTAACGGTCCGTCGGTACCTTACCTTACCTAATGTTATATTCATTTTTTTTTTTTTTCTGAACTTTTTTGGTTGTTAACAGCCCATACCCAGAAGTCCGGAACTCTATGTTAGCTGTCGGTAGTTGTAATGGAAGAAACTTGGAAGATGAAATACTTGCTGTCTAAGTCCCACAGATACATTATTTGATGTTATATTCGAAATAAAGTAGGGTTAAAATGCACAATTGTTTTTGTGCTTTAATTATACCTCACGTTTTTATCTTCATTTACAAAATTCAAACAGTTGATTCGAACCGCTCAACATAATATTCATATTAAAATGTGTTTAGAGGCCAAATTATATATTTTTTGAAATTTTTTTTTTACTATTTTTTAGTAGATAGGTACAAAATCACTACATCTAACCATCTAGATCAGTGATTTTTGGTCAGATGCAGTAATATTGTACCTATCTAAAAAAATAGTAAAAAGTTTCTAAAAAATATAAAATTTGGTCTCTAAGCACATTTTAATATGGAGATCATGTTGAGGCACTTGGATCGACTGTTTGAACTTTGAGAACAAAGATAAAGATGTGAGGTATGGTTGGGGCACAAAACCAGTGGTGCATTTTAATCCTACTCTTCGAAATAACTTTGAATTTCCGATAAAAAGTTTGTCAATATATATATTTTTTTAATTCTATGCATCATTTTGATGTTTTTCATACGTGCAGAAGTTTAAATTTATTTAGACACGTATTTGTCACATGTAGATGTAATGATTTAGATCTTTATTTTATTTTTAAATTTTTTTCTAAAACCATTATATTTGATTGTCAGAATCTCAGATACTCGATTTATTTCTATATGAAAAATATTATTTAAGTATGCAAATCCACACTAATCACTTCAATTATTGATTTCGTTGTATGTTATTTACGGATACAGATCCGCACGTAATAATAATAAATATTACACATCCACATTAATAGCAATAAGAATATAGATCTACATGTAATAACAATAAAGATTGCATATCCATATTAATAGCAAAAACTATTCAAATTGTCATACAACAAGACAATAATAGATTAAGAAAATAGTAAAATAACAAATTGCAGCATTTTATTGTAATAGAAAATACCACACAAAATCAACATATATGTAAAAGTCCTCGAACTTATTTTCTATAAAATACTGAATTTGAACATATTTGTTCTCTTATAACATGTTCTATTTCCAATCCATGTTATTATCATTCATGGATATTGTTGAAATTTTTTTCCTTTTTATTGTCTATTTTTTATGACATTTTTTTTCCGTTCTCTTATAATATATTTCTGTTGCAACACACATGCACGATACTAATATTACAAGAATTGTTTTAACCATGTCATGTTATATATGATCTCATCTATTTTGTTTCTCTCATCTAAAATAACAAGTGCTTGATCTACCAAAGATGCAATATATTTCTCTGTACTTTTTTACATGAATTTTACGTAATACTAATCATATTATTAAGAGATCTCGACTACAACAAAGTAGATACTTTTTCGAGGGAAAAAACACATTTATGACGGTCGTCCGTCGAAAAAAATACCATTGCAAAAAGAAAAAGCTGAACAATGAAGGTAATTTGTCGCAAAAAGTCATTTTTTTATTCTCGCGAAAAGTGTCTCATTTTTTATCATCGGCCACCAAATTGACGATATAGCACAAATCACAACAGAAATGAAAGGCTGAGATCACATATATATTTGGCAAGACATCTTCGGATCTTCCCTTGTACTTTTTTTCGGTTTTCAAAATTATTTCATTAGCCCTAACCACGCTCTAACAAAAGAAAATTTCTTGTTATAAACTGAGACTGAATGGTTGATCATTCGTGTTTGTATTTTCCTTTAGCAACCGACACATGCTCGTAATCTTTTTCATAACACAGGTATTAATTCAAAGCTTGTGCGGCCCTACACGTGGGCCATAATGTACGTATGGACCGTGACACGGACATAATACACGCTGCATTTCGCGCGTATAGTATTTATTTTCTTAAAAAAAAAATGAAGGTTAAGTCACAAATTCTGTGCTTCTGTTATATTAAAGCATCTCTATCTCAGGAATTGAAATTAATTTCTAAAATAACTGTTAATACCTTTTTAAAAGTTAAAAGTCTCTAAAATTTCTAAAGCTTCACATTTTTGAAATTAATTTTAGAATTTGTATTAAGTCACGTCAAATTATAAATCATGTATTCTAAATAATATGAGTGAATTGTTTGACTAACATGATGTTTAGAAATAGTTTCACAAGAAGAAACTTTGTCCAATAGTTTATAAATAAGAAAATGAAATACATCTCTAAAATTAGAATAGAAATCACCACATCAAATTTAAAATCCAGAAAGTTTCAGAAATAAAAATGAACTACAACAAATAATTTTTTCCATCCAAATTTCAAATCATGATCTATCTCTCACATAAGAAATCATGTCCCTTTGCTATTAGACCAAAAACTAATTCTTACATTGCCTATAATAATTAAAACATGTCTAAATACGGACAACGAGTCCATAAATGCCAGTATATTTCTCTGCTACCAATGATTCATAACAAGAGGATGTCTATAGTACATCATCATGATCATAATTATTATTATTATTATTATCATAATTATCATGATTATCATTATTATTATTATTATTATTATTATTATTATTATTATTATTATTATTATTATTATTATTCTCATTCTCATTCTCATTATTATTATTATTACTAAATATGGATGAGAAATAGCCAAACCACTCCTAAACATTTGTAGTATGATTATTTACAAATTAATATTTATCTAATTTAGGAGAAAAATAAAATATTTTTAAGTAATAGAAAATTGAATAACATATCCAAAATTATCAAAGTTTATTTTTATTTTTTTTGTACTTTAAGTGTACCTGAATATATGTGAGAAGTTGATATTCAAACTTTTATTTTGATAATTACTCCTCATCATACTATGCATCAATGACATAACCCTGACAATATATAATTTTATTATTTCATATTCAATTTTAAGTACAAGGTGAGCATAATGCTGGTTGGTGTTTGGAGTATAGTAGTGAAAATTATGATTATGACTGTTTAATTTATAGAAAGTTGGTAATTTTCTTAAAATATTATGGGCACATGATTAAATATTCATAATACAAGAGATATTTGCCATTTTATTTTTATTTTGTATGGTTGATTTTATTGATCTTAAGGAAGCTACAGTTCCATAAATAATTAGATTAATATAACTCTTTTTATTATACTGAAACCTAGCAAACATAATGAAGTAGAAAATTATTGCTAATTTAAAATTGATAATGAAAAATTACGAAGTATATAATTCATAAAGTTATTTAAACAAGGATCAATTTATATCTAGTAATTTCACACTTAAGATTGGGCATTAAATAGTTAATTAACTACTACAAGTATTGTTGTCAATGATTGCATAGTTTAAACCATTAATGATTTGCAAAATTAGAAGTTTTATAGACAACTATATATCCTAATGAAAATTAAGTTTTGAACCCTTTCATAATATCATTTGGAAAATGATGGGCTTAGTGTCATTAATGGATTTGCTCTTTCCTTCATTTTGAATTTTGTTTGTCCACGACTCAATTATCAAATTTAAAAAAGGATTTTATATAAAATGCTAAATTATTGTAGAATTCTATTATTGTGCACGGCTATTATGGAATAAAATTAAAACAACATGATCTTCATAATAAAATATGCTTGGAGACCAAATCTTATATTTTTTAGAATTTTTTTACTATTTTTTAAGATAGACACAAAATCAATTTTTTAAGGAGATTCTGGACCATCCGATAAAGTCATATTGTACCTATCTAAAAAAATAGTAAAAAAATTCTAAAAAATATAAAATTGGGTCTCCAAGCATATTTTATTATGAAAATCATGTTGAGCGGTTCGGATTGACTATTCGGACTTTGCAAATGGAGATAAAATACATGGAGTATATTGGAGCACTAAAATGATGGTGCATTTGAATCCTCCTCATTAAATTATATGGTTATGATAATTCAAAATCAACAGGATTATTTTGTGAAAAAATTAAAGTGCACTTTGAGCCCTCTTTAATTTCACTCATTTTTTTTTTTTACATAATTTGCGTGTATTTTGTGTTTATTTAAATGTTATCATAATAATCATATGGCAATATATCCATAACCATCAGAGATCTCTAGAGAAAGCAAAGTGATCATGCTAATTTTATTATAAAATCAAGAGAAATGCATCATTCAACATAACAAAAATGATCATGATGCATAGCAGGAAACATAAACATACACATAACAGGAATTAATAATCTCCATCTACATACCATATGCAAATGGAAATACCACAATCAGTACAGTATAAATCCAGTCTAATATATTTAAAAAGATCAAATAGTCATACAACCTGAAATTAGGGAACATCAGATAATCTTTATACACACACTGGTGTACATACATATGTACAATGTCATGCATGCTTCTCAGGCTAACATGTTCTGGTATTCTCTCTCTTGATACTCCAAGAGAGCGATTCGATTTTGAGCCCGTAATTGCTCGTAAAATCGCCTTATGAACTCCTCAGCCTCACCGTCTACTATGTTTTCTTCTTGTGGCACATCTTGCTCCTCTTCTTCATCTGAATAATCGATTATTCTTATTGAGATTGGCGATGGTGTTAGACTCCATCTCTCACCTGGCGCCAGCTCTCCAGACTGTGTTATTCATAATTGTATGTTATAGATGAAATATTAATTTAAACGACAGACTGATGATATAATTCAAATAAAATATAAATACTGTATTAGATCGCGAGATATAGCATCTTATATACCATGAACAAAGATATCTTCGGGGATGGGGATGGGGATGGGGATGGCGAGTACTCGATCCGCCGCAGAGCAACACCATGCGACCACCACATTTCAGGCTCGTCAGACACTGAACCGAGACACGGGAAGTAGTTGTGGCGGCGCTTGTGCGAAAAAACAGCCAGGTTGGGGCTGTTGCTGCAAGAGAACTCGTACTCACGTAGACCGAACCCTAGATCACGTTTCGAACCATGTAAGAAAATATTTGTGAATGATCTACTAAGGACCTTGTTGCGCCGTTTCATGGCTAGGTTTAGGTCCATTAGGAGCTTCCTCTTTGATATAAGACCTTTTCTCATCATAAAATAGATTGCTCTCAGGTAGTTCCATAGTCTTTTTTTCCTAATATGGGAATGAAGCTCCATGAAGGATATAATTAACTAGATAGGTGATCAATTGGTAATTTGATATGGATTTGAGATAATCACAGACAATGGGATCTTTCTCTCTCTATCTCTATGTGAGGTTGGAACCTCACAAAAGAGAGAGCTAGAAGAGAGAGAGAGAGATCCCTGGCCTTGTTGAGATGGTAGTAGGAGAGATTTTGTGCTAATATACAACTGGAAAATGGTTTAATGTACAAATGCCATGATTGATGGGAGCGGTGGTAGACCCCATTACTTCATCACATCAAGCACCTAAAATGAGAATATGTGATGGGTGATGTTGCAAAATTGCTATTGGATTACTGTTTAAGAAAATATATTTCGAGTTTTATTTGAAACAAAATAGTTTTTCGATCTTTAACAACAACAGAGTAGACACTTTTTATAAGAGAAAAAATATATTTATAACGGTACTCTCTTGCGAAACGATTTATAAGTAGAGTACATCGATCTTGACCTTTTATAGATTATTGCTAGTAAAAAAAAATTGGATATATGTTCTTCATTGTTTAAGCATTGCATTAAATTTGAACAAGGTTTAATAATTATATGATATATATATAGATGACTAATTAAATTCATAATTAACTCAAATTTAATACATATATATATCTAATTTGAAAGTTATTTTATTAGCTTCTCATCAAATTATTTGATAGACGAATAATTAAATTCATAATTATCTCAAATTTAATACATATGCCTATCATAACAGTGAAGAACACGTCTATAATTATAATATTTTAGTTTGAACCATATCATTGATCAGGATATTAAATAATTTACGCATCTTTGTAATTTGAACCATATGATATGAGGACATTATATGAGTGTATGCATCTGAAACATACCATTGATTTGAGGATATTAAATGAGTGTATATGCTAAAGAGTTCAAATACTTGTTGACATATATAATTTATATATGAAAAAAAAATTTGTAAATCTTTATTTTTTTTATTTTTTTTACTAATTGTAGAAGACATTTTCAAGATACTTGGGTTATAATATATTCTACAAATGTTTATAGCTTTCTTCCTTATATATATATAGAGAGAGAGACAAGCTAATATGCTTTCGGCAGCACTTCGGCCGAAGTGCTACCACCCCATTTTCGATTTTTCAAAATCCAAACAGTCGATTCGAACTGTTCATCTTGTTCTCCATATTAATATATGCTTGGAGACCAAATTTTACATTTTTTGGAATTTTTTTGCTATTTATTAAGCCACTTTTAAAATCACTGATCCAACGGTGAACCCCTGATTTTACTGTTTGGCAAGCCACCGTTGGATCAACGATTTTAAAAGTGGCTTAATAAATAGCAAAAAAATTCCAAAAAATATAAAATTTGGTCTCCAAGCAGATATTAATATAGGGAACAAGATGAACGGTTCGGATCGACTGCTTAGATTTTGAAAAATCGAAAATGTGGTGGTAGCACTTCGGCCGAAGTGCTGCCGAAAGCATATTAGCCTCTCTCTCTCTCTCTCTCTCTCTATATATATATATATATATATATATATCTTTCCTATACAGAAATATGATATATACTTGAAATTATCTTTCAATTGTTGAATAATTAGACTCTGCATTATTTAAACTCGTTTTTAAATTTTGAAATATTTAATCATACCTGTTTATTTTTAATTTGGTATTGATTGATAGAAGAATAAAGATAAAAGAAAACTTAGTGGGGAAGGGAACGGTGAGGGAGCGGCAAATAATGAAAAGCTATATATGATTTTGAACATTAGTCTCTCAATGTGGCGCTCAAAGTGTGCAAATATATATGTGTTGGGTCTCACATGTAAAATATATTCATATTTCATAGTAACAAATTCGTTATTCACGAATAATATGACGAGATTTAATTTTACGATTCAAATACAATTCGGGAGTACCTTGTTTTTCTTCTAGTGCATATATGAATATATAAAATTCTCAAGTTTTCTTATAGTGTCCATGGATAATTTAGAAAAGAAAAAAGAAGTAATTTGTAAAATGCCTGAATAATTAAAATCACCATGACTTATGAATATATGAATATATGAATATATAAAATTATCAAGTTACGACATTATATGAATATATATATATATATCGAAATTGATTTCTACACAAAACACAACGATATAGTTTCAAATCATTGAGCATTGAATATGGAACTAAACTAATAGAGACAAGGATGTTTTATAATTTATATATCTTGTATCTGCCACATAAATGCCTCCACTGAAAGGTGCACAGAATATCCGTAATATCTGCTCTTTACTCGTTTTCAGAAAATGGCATTACAACTGCTTATGCCCCGCTCCTCAGCAACCAACTTAAGATAAAGAAATCCAAAACAAACATTTTTTTTCCTTCTTTTGATTTGAAAAAAGTCGGTGGATCCATGATTTCTGCGCCCGTTAGGCTTCATATATATATATATATATATATATTTTTTTTTATTCCTGTAGATCTTCTATGCTGTATTGTGCATGTGAAGTTGTTTGTGAGAGGGGCAGAATCAGAAAATTGAAATTGAGGAGCCATTTGAAAATTTATCATGTAATTTTATTTTATAAGATGGACTATTATAATTTGTACAAAAAAATAAAAATTTTAAAAATTAAAAGAATAAAACAATACAAAATTTAATTTATAGGGCACCCTTCTCCTTTTTCTTACGTCCTTGATTTGTGATGAATGATGATTGATCAAACAAAAATATTAATTATTAAAAAAAATATAACAACAATAACAATAAGCAAATATTTATAATAATAATAATAATAATAATAATAATAATAATAATAATAATAATAATAATAATAATAGAGTTGAGCTACGGTACTTCGCGAAGTAAAGCAAGTGTTTTACTTTACACTCACATTTTGTGATTTTAAAGTCAAAACGTCGATTTGAACCATTCAAGTTGATCTCCATATTAAATTTTGCTTGGAGACCAAATTTTACAATTTTTGGAAATTTTTTACTATTTTTTTAGAATTTTTAAAAATCACTGTTTTTTTTTAAATTTGGTCTCCAAGCACAATATAATATGGATATCAACTTGAATGGGTTCGGATCGATATTTTGAACTTTAAATTTGCAAAATATGAGTGTGAAGTAAAATACTCGCTTTACTTCGTGAAACACCGTAGCCCTAATAATAATAATAATAATAATAATAATAATAATAATAATAATCATGATGATGATGATGATGATGATGATGATAATAATAATAATAATAATAATAATAATAATAATAATAATAATAATAATAATAATAATAATAATAATAATAATAATAATAATAATAATAATAATATCATGATGATCGAAAAAAGGAAGGGATATGTTGACAAATAACTTCATACGATTTATATGTTAAACTAACCACAAAATCAATCGTCAAATATATTAAAATAAGAATAAGAATAAAAATTGATTACAAGTATTTTTTTATCATATAAATGGATCACATGCAACTTCGTATAATTTGAGAACTGTTTAGACACGGATCAAAATAAACTAAAAAATTACTTTGTATGAGAAATAAACTATTCATTTTCTAAAGTGCTCATTGAATGATGAATCAGTTAAAATTTGATGCACTATTTGATAAAATCATATATAACATATCTACAATTTTGATTTTATAAAATTTTAACGATAATTATGGAGAATTTAAGTGGTACTAAAATTGTTCATGGTGCACTATAATTTAATCTCTACCTTCTGATTTTATATTTCTTTGAGAATTTCAAACATTTAATTCACACATACTTGTTAATTAGAGCTAATTAATACGATTCTAAAAGAAAAAAGAAAAAAAAGTCTCTGCAGCATTCCTTCCACCAGACAATGCAAATCGCGCTAATCAGACAGCCTTTCCCTTTTTTTTTTTTTTATAATATTTGGTGGAAATATACAAGAAACATTGTAAAATAAAATATTCAGTTCCTCTTAAAAAATTACCGTTTTCCTTTTAATTTCCAATTCAGCTTGGACAATTAATATATTTACCATTATCAATTATTTAATCAGTTCAAGTGGCATTCGGTTTCTAATTAATTTTTAATGTATTTACTTAGCATGGGGATGATATTAACACAAGTTACACAACATGATCTAAATATTTTAAGATATATATGAACAAATTTACCCTTAATTAATTATTTCTTTAGAAACTGCTTCTCTTCTTATATATTACCATAGGAATATTTTTTTCTTAAAAGGCATGTTCATAAAATTTGCTCTTTTGTTAAAATATGTTTTATTTCTCTAATATATTGTTATATGATTTTCTTCCTTAACAAAATTACATTTATAAAATAATATTATATGCTATTTTCGTACATCGATCTATAAGATTTTTACAAAATTTAATACAAGGGTGAAAGATTTTTTTGAGTATTTTGTATACGTGATTTTGGGGTTAATGTAATACTTAATTTACTTTTAAATTAATACTCAATACTCAAATTTTGATCGGTTGCAGACATACATCATGCCGTAGTAGTATCGGGATCGAACACAAAGATAATGGAAAACAATAATAATTACCTATTTAATTTAATTCTAGAAAAGTACTAAATAGTAAAATTGGGGGTTTTGGTTGGCAAACTGCGACAGATTTTGGGCTCAATATCCGAAGTGAGTTGGCTGTGAACTTAAATAAAAGCAAATAACTAAAAACAATTGTTTGGAACAAAATTGGGAAGGTCCAGGAGCTACGGCTCACTATCCGAATTAGCTAATCTACCTACTCAGTTAATCATATTCATGTTTGTGTAATTGTGATTTTTAGTCCTAATGTTATATCAAGGACTTCACGTTTAGTTTTTCTCTACAAATTGGTCAAGATGTTGGTTCTGACGTACTTAAGCTATTCTCAACTACCGACACTTCACGTTTAGTTTTTCATGACCGGTACCGATTATCTCTTAATAAACCTAAATCTATTGTCTAGACTTCACATCTAGTTTTTCGTCATAGACAATTAATCATTGTGCTTGTGGTCCAGGTTGATATTGAACTAGAGTGAGACTAATACCAATCCCTAAGGTTAATTCCTTGCTACTATACTCGGTATCAAGTACCAATAGATCCCAATTTCAACTAAAATGAGATAGTCTCATGTACACGGATACACATTCACGAGAATAATTAAACGAGCACAAATAATTTCACAAACAATCACATCACAATTAATTACTAGCTGAGTAAGGTAGATTTTAACCAATTCATTAAGTTTTACAAGCCATTGCCCATAGAAAGGGCGATTAGCATCTCATAGCAATGTAAATAACTATGCTAGACATGATATACATCTCAAATAGTAGAAAACAACGAAATGTAAAGTTAAATCAATATCAAAGTCGATCTCTTGTCGCTTTAGAGAGTGGTCTGCAACCCGCCGGCCTTCCGAACCTTGTTTCCTTGGAACAGAAGAGAAGAAATGGAGAGTTGTGATGTAAAATTGTGGAAGAGAAGATCGATCTGTTCCAGGGCCTCCTTGTGTCTTTAAAAAGTTCCAAAATCGCATTAAGAAGGGGCTTGAACAGACTAGGAAACAAATAAGGCATCATAATGAAGAAGGCAACTTTTCAACCAGGTGGCGGCCCATCAGTCTCTTGATTTATCGTCTTTTGCTTACTTTGAATTTCTGGAAGTTGTCAAATGGTGTCCCATCATGAGATGGTTGTGGATCGCCAAGTTAGAGTTGCGCCCCGGTAGGTCAATGTTCCGGGTCACCAAATTTTCAGGCCGAAGTTCTTCTGAAGCACTTGGTAGTGGCGACCCATCAGATGAAAGTCGCTGCCCGGTAGGTGAGTCATGGGTCACCAGGTGAACTTTGCGGATTGCTAAATTCTCAGCTAGAGCCTTTTACATTATGCGGCTATGTGCTAGATGGCTGACGCCCCCTCATAAAATGTTAGATGTGTACTTGTAGTTTAGTGGTTAAAATACTATTTTATGTTTGGAGGACTTGGATTCAAATTTTACTAACTACAAATTAATAATTACGCATTTTAAATTTTAGTATCCGAACTAAATTTTCTAGCTATGCTCCTAAATATAAGTAGTGTTAATATGCCTACCGCCTAGGGGTGTAAATGGATTAGATATTATCTGATTTTATCCGGATTCGTATTTGAAAAATTACCTAAATTATCCGATCTGTATCTGTACCCGTATTCAAAAAATTATAACGGATAAGGATATGGTAAGACTTTTAACTATATGTATCCAACCGTTTACACATTTAAACCACAACAAATGTGCTATATGTTCCCAAATTGATTTATTAAATTGCATATTGTACCAATAACTTGTTAAATTGCATATAGATATATATATATTTTTTTAGAAGAAATATAGATATATATTTTAATGAATAATATAACACTATGACATAATTAGTGACTAATATTTTAACAATATAATAGATGTTTTTGTAAGGATTTCATGTGTATGCCTATGTGGTGAGAATTAAAATTTTTTCCTATCACCACTTGGCTCAATACACAAAGGACATTATTTATATGACAATAGCAAACAAGAAACTTCTTAATTGTTTCATTAAGCACCTAATGTGTACTAAATAAAAATAAATAAATTTATTCATTTCTTATACAAGAGGAGATAATAATTTATACCTAAAGAGATTGTCAAATCTCTTGATTAGAGGGAAGTCGATTTCCCTTCTAGATCTCTTGGAAACCTCTTCGATTGAAGCGCCTCTCCATCTCTTGGTTCACCTTGAACCTAAACAACAAACTAGCACACCTCTTAGATAGATGGGTGTGAAGTTTAGAGCTTAGATCCAACCATCTAGCAAGAAGAGATGAGATATGAGAGCCTCCCTTCAAAGTTTCGGCCAAAGGGAAAGGAAAAATGTGGCTGCTCAAAGGGGCTGATTTTGGCAAGTGTTATAGGCATAAAATTAGCTTATTTTTCTCCCAAATGAGCCCTCTTAAATAGGCAAGGGTTAGAGCAACTCTTTGTGTAAGGTTTGAATCAATTACACAAATGCCACTAGCCTTGTTTAGCCATCTCATACTCTCTTTAATCTCATCTTATGGTTGGTTCAATAAATTAATTTATGAACAAATAATATTATTCATATTATTCTATTATACAATATTTATATTATTCTTATAATGTATTCTTACAATATACCAAATAATATTTGCATAACTTCATAAATTTATTTATGATCTAAGCATGTCATATTATGACATTTTATTTTAGCATTTCATCACATGTATTTTATCTTATACATCATTATGAAATGTAAAATACTTGTTATTTCTCTTCAGTTGGTGTGACCGTATAAATGATCTATGTCATCTTGGCAATAATATAACACTTTATATCATTGATTATAAGATATTCTATTATTACATTATAGTTATCCAAATGACATAGTAATCATTTACTCAATCTACTAATTTTGTGTCTATCCTTGTTACATGATATTATGAAGAATATGCAAAATAGGATCATGTCATTTTTGCATTATATTCATTTTCTTGGTCTCTCAAGTGAATTATAATTATAACTACATCAGTTATATTACATGCGATATAATTCCACTTTACCAAGGGGCCCAGTAATATCATAACTCAAATTGAGAGACAATGATAATATTAACATATAGATTTCTCCCGCATAAGTTGTACACAACGAACTGCTATTTTATTCCTATCATAAGATAGTATTTAAATGACAATCACATTATATGCTTCTCATGTGAAAAACCTACACATCTCATATCTAAGATTCTAAAGACACAATGAAAACATTAATGACACAAAACACAATCCATATAATGTTCCATTCATTTAGGTCATGTTCAATATATAAAATACACATTTTATATATTCATGTAATTAAATGATAATCCTTTATCAACATTTATAGAACTTCAATATACTTTAATCTATATGACAATCTTCCTCGGTAATTAATGTTCCTTCTTAATTACCACGATTGTGAACTTATTTAGTGATTAAATGCTTGTCATCTTAGGAGTTCTATGATTCAAGACCAAGAACATCTTATTGAATACTTCCAAAGATATAACATATAAATCTCAAGGAACAAGAATAATAATAATAATATTCATAATAAAATCACGAACAACACATAAATTATTATTAAAAGATAACTTTCAAAACATACATCCTTCAGTTTTGTAACCAACAAGCTAATTATGAAAAATATCCGTATCCGTTCGATATCCGATCCGAATCTGCAACATTTAATATCCGATCCGTATCCGTATTCAAGACTATCCGTATCCGTATCCGTATCCGAAAAATTATAATGGATACAGATACGATAAGACCACTATCCGATCCCTATCCGACCGTTTACACCCCTACTACCACCTAGCATGTGTTTTAACTAATTTTATTTAAACAATTCATTAATATACAATGCTTTTAATTTTGGGAATATAATTGTTTTGATACCAACAGATGTTGCTAGGGTCATAGGTGTAATTTTATTAACACAAGTTATATTAGAATTAAGTAAAAATAAAGTTTCATAGATAAAATGCAAAGTTTGAAGTTAAAATTAATATTGATTTAGCAGAGGCAAAAATTGAGAAAATATAAAGTTCATTTGAAAAGTGAAAAGTGAAAACAATGAAAAAGGAAAAAATAAATACAAAACAAATTGCCTATTATGGCATTATTGGCATCTAAACTTTAGCTGGTGGAAAACCAGGAATAGCTGGAGAAATACTCTTTATTTATTTATTTATTTTTATTTTTTATGAAAAGCCCTTAGGTAAGCTGGAGAAATAATGCTAAAAAATAACAGCTGTGGCATATTGGTGAATTAAATGCGTGTGAATAATTAAAAAAAAAAAATATAAAATCGGAAGGTGGAGATTTAGTGTGCATCATCAAATTGTGCCAATTACTTGGTACCCACTCGGATCCCATACATTAGTCATGTTTTTAATTGAAGGTCAATTGACACTTAATTTTTCAAAAGAAGTGTACAGAGAAGTGTAAATTGTTTAAAGCTCACCACTTCATTTTGATAAATTCAATACACATTTAATTTTACATTTCTTTATTGATTTGATATTTTATGAAAAAGAATACCAATTAATTATTCTTGTAGTTAATATATTCAGTCACGATATTTAGTAGGATGGAACAAATTTTAGGATGAGACACATGTAATTTTATAAGTATTTTGTATATTATTAAGTAATTTTATAAGCATTTTGGATATTAAGTATATGTTTCTAATTTTTTCTGATAAAAAAATATAGAAAGAAAAACATATTTTGAGAATAATTATTTACGATGAGTCATTATTTTATAATTTTTATATTTGAAAATATATTCTTATAATTTTATCTAAAAAATATGAAATAAGAAAAAAAAGTTCTAATTTTTTTTTTTTAGTTAGGAGGGAACAAGTGTCCTCTGAGCTCTGTATGACTTCACCATTAATTAAGCACAAGCAAAACAACTAATATTTTATGTGTATATGTTTTCCTCAAAGTAGAACTAATATTTTGTATGTACTCACTGCTATAGGATAAGAGCCGTTCTATAAGTGGTACAGAAATATACATATTAAATAAATAAAAAGAAAGAAGAGTGGGACCTGTTGGTACCTTCAACCTTTTGTCCCAATCAAATTTTGAGATGGAAAGTACTTTTTAATATATAATCAAATATGAAAAAAATTTAATTGGTCTAAAATAGGGTGGTCAATTGGACCACCTTTAAAAAAAAGGCTGCATTTTAGCAACAAATAGTTCCACCAACCATGACAATGGTTATATCATATCATATCATATGTAACAGATATGTAAACAATAAAGAAGCTTAGTATTTAAAGAAAATAATTTAAATGCTTTTTTTTATTTTTTTTATCTTTATGTCTTTTATTTTTTTATTTTCTAATTAATACCAATTTTTTTAAAATTCACATGTCAAAATAAAACCATTGGATGTAATTAATATTAGTATTTCTACATGAACATAAAAATGATTACTTTTACGTTTTGTTTTCGTATTGAATTTTTATATTGACAAATAAATGTCCAAAAAATATTCACAACAATGTGTTTTTAACTTTTTTATTTTCAAGCTATTGATGACAATCAAAACAAAACTGAAAGTCATAATCTTGTATAATACATAGAGAAGATGATATACATAATGTCTAACGGTCTTATTTAATTTTAAAACTTTTAAGCAAAGCTATTAAAATTTTTAAAAAAAAAAAACGGATGTATATTGGAGACGCTAAAACTGAATGCATTTAAACCATCCTCATGCACGAATTCTTACTGAAGAACTTGGTAGAAATAAAATATTGAATTATGAAATTCAGCCGTGTTTTTATTTTGTTGTTGTTATTAATTGGGCTCTTCTCTACGACTCACTACATGGTATGATATACCTTTATTGCCACAGAGAACAGGGATGTCCACCCAATTTGTTTGGACTTATGGAGCATTAATATGTTACTTAATTAGTAGTTATTGCACTTTTTCAGTTTAGTGCCATTGACTAATTAATTATAATAATTTTATTTATATTAAGCTTTTGGCATACCGGAATTTTTCAAGAAGTTTTTAGTTTCTATCGACCTAACTCAATTTTTGTCTACTTTTATGAGGATATTGTTTTTCTTTCTTTTTTTCCACAAGGATTGCATACAATAAATAGAAGCTTATGAATCTTCTTAGCAATCAATCATAAAGAAAATGCATTTACCTTGTTCTTCAGGCATGTTATTTATCATTTAACAAAATTTCTCACATAAAGCTATTTTGTATTGACTATTCGGACTTTGAAAATGAAGAAAAAAGATTTGAAAAATAGATGCATTTGGGTGCATTTGAACCCTCCTCATATCAAAAATGAAGATTATATAAGTGAGGTCTCAACTATGAAGATTATATAAGTTACGTCAATTTCGTCAAATTGAAATTATGTTAGCATGAGAAAGAAGTATTTTTCTTACTCTTCACACACATAAATAAATTGGAATTATATTAGTAGAAATATGAGAAAGAAGTATTTCTCTCACTCTTCACACACATAATTAAGAGTTGGGCTAATATGACACTAGTGTTATATAAAACTAAATAACACCACATCTTAAACCCTTAGACTGCTTTAAGATCCGTACAAAATGAAGTGCTTGAACAGTAAAAACAAATATTACGGACCTTAAAGCAGATCTAAGAGTTTAAGATGTGGTGTTATTTAGTTTTATATAACACTAGTGTCATATTAGCCTAACTCCATAATTAAATAGCTGTTATTTCATCTTCATTACAAAAAATAGCGGATTAGTATTGTTCTTAGGTATTCGAAATAAAACTATTAATTGTTTGAATTGCTTTGAATTGGAAATAACTCTCCATTTATTTTGAAGAGCAGCTATTTTATATCAATCCAAACATTAGAATTAATGTGCTGATGATAATTGAGATCTTTACAAATTTTAACCCTAAAAAGAATTGCGAGATTACAATCATTATTTCTTTTAATTGAAGTGTGAAGGTGTCTTTTAGTCTTTTTAGACCATCCTTTTGACAAGTGGAGGCATAATGAAAAATAGGCGAGAGACATGGTTTTATGGTGCAAAATGTGATCATTAAGCTCAAGCAACAATGCATTTCCTTTTATAAAAGTGACATTATATCTCTTTGGGTCACTAACAAGTACCTTTTTTTTTTTTTTTTTTTAATCTTTTCCTTCCATTGCAGCAATGTGTACCATCATCTTTTCTAAGTTGAGACATTTAATTGAGATCACCCTTATGTAAGGATCTTATATGCTCAGTGCGTAATGATAGCAGGTGTAATCTTTAAACATATTACCTCGAGATATTGATAATGTTATTTTAACTTCATACTGTATACATATGTTTTTTATTTTTATTTTTTTTATTTTGTGTGAGTTGTAGAAAGCAAAAACAACACTGCCAATATATATCTTTACCCATTACCTCAAACTTCTTATCTTTCATATAATAATGTAACATGTACTGATACTTGCTTAAATTGAGTGATTTGAACTTTAAGACGAGAGCTTACTGTTCATAAAATTTATTCTAGAGAAAAGGTGTGGTCCTTTGATTGTTCATCCTCTAATTTGTTCCTGGAGCCCATTTTATTTTTATTTTTAGAGTTCTGTATCTTTCTTTTTTGGATTATTTGTACTTTTTTTTCTTACCAGTCACCTTTTTATTTATACTTTTCTTTTTTCCTTTTTCATTCTTACTAATATTTTCAATGATTTATGAAGAATCTTACGAATATCTTGTATTTGATTTTCTTTTTTCAAATAGGACCATATTTTGAAATTAGTTGTTAAGTTTACAAACTTGAAATTAACACTTTACAAAATTGTGTATCAAGATTTACAGACTTAAGATATTTGATCCATTTGTTGGAAGCAACAATTAGATTACTTGTTAAATTTACAGACTTAAAAATCAATACTTTAAATAATAGGTAGCAAGATTTATAGACTTCAAAGTTTGACAATTCGGAATACATGGATGCAATCTTCACAAGTAATATCTTAACGCATGCATTTATATATGTTATATTACCATAAAATATCTCAATTCGTGCTCAGAAGCAATATGTGAACGCATGCATTTTGACAATTGTGATTCAATAATTAAGTAGAATATGAAGATATTTTAAAGAAAAGGTATATATGAATGCATACATCCAGAAATTGCTTATGCATATACACGTTCAGAAAATATATAGACATAATTTAAATTGTTAAATATATAGAAACGAGAGTAATGTTGTTCTACAGTTGAAAAATCGAGATAGATATCCTGATAACCTCTATCGGTTTTAAAAAAAAAAAATCGAGATAGATAAGAAGATATTATGTTCAACTCGAAACGTGTCATGGCCTATTAGAATGATAATAAAGGTTAGTGCTCTTTGAGATAATTCATTAATAAATCGGTTTCACTTAAAATTAAAAAAAATAAGTAAAAGCATTAACCGTTATTGTAATCTTAATTATGCATAGAACTCAATTGATCAACATAATTTACATATAAATAGAAGCAGGTGGAAATTGAACATACAATGCAGTCTAGTACTTCAACAATTATGATTTCATATTTTAGTAGATCAAATGGGAGAAAAAGATACTGAAATATCACTTTTGCCAAATTGCATCAAGGAAACAAAGAATAGAGGGTCAACCTACAGTATGCATACTTAGTATTTCCAATCTCACCCATCTGAAGTAATTAATCAAGTCGCGAGGTACTAAAATGTAATAATTTCATTAATTGTTCTTCCTATAGAAGCTAATCTTGTTTCATTTCTTCATATGAAATTAAAATCTGGCTTTATTTTTAGTGAAGTGCTCAAAAGCCCTCCTTTTTCCTTTACTTCCCAGATGGAGCTGGATTATACCTGAATCTCCCATACCAGTTAAGCCTGGTTCTCAAAATCTTAACTTCCTTGGTTCCCTCAATGAATTATTAGCTTATGATAGTCACAATCTCAGTATATCTTATAACAGTAAACAAAAAAAGGGAAGTAGATATTGAATATATAAGAAAGGCCCAAATCCAATGTACAATTGCTAATGTAGACTGAAACTTACTGCAGTTAATTCAAGAATCACATAAAAGTACCATTACCTAATTTACCACAGAACATATACTTTTACATAAATTTGCCTAATGAGCTGCACTGTGTGAAATGAAACACTTTATGGTACAGCGAAAGTAGTCAAAATACAAGTAAAAATGATATGTACTTGCTTAAAAATGTAAACTTTGTATGTACATTTACTTCAAATTGCCAGTACATCTAGTACATCTAGTTTCACCACAAACCATACTGGTAACAAGAATTGTACCAGTTTACTATGTTTTTTATATCAATCTTCTTTATATTGTTTGTTAAGGTACAATTTTGGTTTCATCCATAAGACCATAACTAACAAAACACTCCTTTAATTAGGTAATGCCATATTTATTTCAGGATAAACATTACTATGTAGTTATTAACTCCTAGTAAATTTATTAAAAATTAGTGCCTTTTATTACAGTGTGCTTTACAGCAAGCCTTCATGATGCATATATTTAACAAGCAATCAACCTAACCAACTTGCTCTTGTATATAATTTTACTTTAAATGAAAGAGAGCCATGCATGTGACAGTGACAGCCTTTAAATTTGCATCAAATCTTCAATTTTTGGGTGCATTTTGTAGAAATAATTTAAAATCTAAAGAACTTAATATCAAATTAGCACTCCCAATCATCTCAAGATTACAAACTCTTTGTAATCGATCCTTGGTTTGCAAAAAGTTAGCAAAACTACATGTGGTTTTCGCCACATACTGTTCAATACAATTATAAAAACTTAATAATGGCTTATGGTACTGTTTTATCAACAACATAGAAAAGCTTACAAAGTCTACATTTGCTATGAAGAAAGTTCCACTTAAAAGTCTGTGACACATTGAGACAACAACTTACTAATTATTGGGTTGCTATTTTCTTGTATACATATTTCATAAAAACAAAGTACAATTGCTAATACCTGACCCACATACTGATAAAAAATATTTCCTCAAAATAAAATGAATCACAAAAATAGAACTAGGCTCTTTCTAAAAATATAAAAATAATAATAAGTAAATAAATAAAAATAACCAGGCCACCAAGTTCTGTATGTATCATATTTCTTATGTAATGAATCTATATGAAAAAGAATTAGATCCTAACCCAAGCTGTAAGCCAACATGTACAAGCAAACTTCAATAGGAAAGCTGCAAAAAGCAAAAGCATTTGGAAAAATGTTTACAGGTGATGAACACTTTTTCATTAAAATTTGTGTGGGCACTGCTTTTGTCATTAAGTAGTCAAAGAATGAAAATAAAAGAGAGCATAGCTCTCTTGAGCTCCTAACTATGTGCCAAATAATCAATTAATCACACTTCCATGTTTTTCTTTTCTTTCCTAATTTAAGCACTTACCTTTGCTTTAACACCTACTGTCAAACTTTTTTTGGTGAAGCCAACTCTTCTCCATTTAACATAAAATGGAAAAAATGCAAATCTTTTAAAATTATTGCGTAAAAAGCAGATAATCAAAGCGTTGAAATTACATATATACCTTTTACAATAACTAGTATAAGATATTTCTACACATCCTCATAAGATATCATATAACATACTATTTTAAGAAATATTTTTTTTTTTATGAAATACTATAAGATAATACCTCATATGTATATATGGATCAGATGGCGTAATATATGCCTTTGTTAGACTGCAATATAGGATATGATTATGTAATATTTACCCTGATTTCTTACGACATTGGTACCTCTGATCTCTTAAGTTTTTAGAGCAAATTGAGAGCACAAAAGACTTATTTTCATAGTGTCCACCCCACCAAGAATAGTATAATATCATCTGTGGAGATATGGGTTGTAAGATGGTGTGGCGACCCACATTGACAAACTCATTTCTGTTATTGGCGGTCCTTCACAGGCTTTGTAATGTGTAACTGGTCACATTGAGTCGAATCACCAATTATGTTGTGAACACAGCCAAAGAATTAGTATGCTTCTTCATCTATATATACCCACAAAAGCCTCAGTACAAAGCCCATGCCAAACCACTCACCTATCAAATATTCATAGCTATTTTGACCATCTAATACAGAGTCTAAATGGTTTCAAGTTTCTTGTAATTCTGTTTATGTTCATGCCAAATACTAACATTCTGTGCTGACTTATCCCTTCAAATCTCAACAAAATTCTTCCTGACATTCAAACAATGAAGGATAAGGCCTCAAAGTTCTTCAAAAACCTATTTACAGTTGTTGTTACACTTGTGAAAACCAAATCGATTGCTGTGAAAACCAAAACTGCCGGGTTGAAAACACGGCTTCTCCTCCTAGGGCTACTAAACAATAAAAAGGTTCTAATGACCACAATCTCTCACAAGATGAATGCAATCCTTTCCAATGAAAGGGACCAACAACATGGCGATACCAGTACCCGTACCGGTGCCAATTTCCGGGCATATGAAGGTGTAATGGTACCACGAAAAGCCCAAATGGACATGATTGGTACACCTGATCACTATTTTGAAGATATGGATATGGCGCTTTTTGAAGGGGGTGATGATGAGTACCCCGACTTGACTCATTCCCTATTCAATTTGGATGAAGAAGAGGGAGAAGAATGTAGTGAGCTTGAATTAGCTGCAAGTTCAGTCACAGATTTGGTAAAGAGTTCCCGGAAAGATGCGTCAAACTTTAACCTAGAAGATGAAATTGACCTAGTCGCTGATGTCTTCATAAGGAAGGTTCTTCAGCAGAGGAGGCTACAGAAACAGGATTCATTCGGGTCTCAAGAGATGAATACTTGAGAATTGAATTTAAGATCCTTCGTGCAACTATTTTAGAGTTGTGGAGATTCTTACCAGAATCTGTGGAAACACATAATTTTTCAAGTATTGAGCAGAAATGTGATATTTGTTTTCTTCTTCTTTTAGTTTTTTGAAACGGTCACACCATGAGGAACCCTAGCCTTCTCTTCTTTGTTAGAGTGAATCTTTACACGCATTTTTTGAAGTACATTCAGTGATTGGCAATGCATGTTTATGCAAACATAGCAATAACAATTGATTGAGAAACAATTGTACTGATCTTTTTCTAAATAAGCAATGATTACATGCATCTTTTTAATGTAATTGAGAAAAGTGGCTATGCATTTTACACTGTTATATTTTCTTAGGAAGTGTTCCATATATTGATACAAGCAAAATTGTAGTTGAAAAGCTGATATTGCATTTTTTAATTGGATAACATTATACTCCAGTAGTACCAATAGAAAGTAAAGGAAAGCAATAATTGCAAGTAGTAATGCAATTCATGGCAATAATTTGTATGATAGTTATATAAAGAAGAAAAATACAAGATAAAAGAAAGTATATTATGAAAGGTAAACAAAGGACCTACGCCTGATCACATGAATAGTTCAATTGATGTGGAGAAAACTAAGCAGTGTTCTTTGCGGCAATTTGTCAAACAACTCGTGTGCGTGAGGAAAACACAAGCTGTTTTCAATGATTAATGAGACAAAACAATCAACACAGTGCTATACAGAAAAGAAAAGAAAAACTACCAAATATTGCATAATTAATGAAAAGTAGAAGCTAATAAGAAATGCGAGAAATACCGAGAAATGGCAATCTCAAGGGATTGAGTATCATGCTCTCATAAACGAACTACGAACAAACTTCCATTCATTTAATTATTTTTCAGACCTCTTAATTTCTGAAGAGGAGGTTTTAAATATATTCATTTGTAGTGTTTCCATTATATCTCTATTTATAAAATTCCGATAACTTCAAATTTATAATTTAGATATCAAAATAAAAACGTTAAATATAATTTATATTATTTTTTCTATATACAAATAATAAATCATGGTATTTCAATTTTAGTATTATTAATATCAAGAGCTCAACTTATTAGTTTAGATAAAATTTAAACTACAAAGTGATAAATTTTTATTAATTTTTCATTAACAGAAAATTAAAATTTTTGGTTATTAAAAAATTAAAAAGTAAACGTAGGATAGAGACAAAAATAATTGAGATATCTGAACCGACCTCATTTCTTAAGAAAAGAAAACATCTCTCTCTGCCATTTACCAAAACAAGAGAAAACCAGACCAACACGAATTCCACCAGAGAGCCATTAATTATTTAAATCAACGGTCGCGATCTAAAAACAAAGTGCGATCCCGACGTGGAGCTTAAAAAAGGGAAGATTTGAGAGCAAAGACAAGTGCGATCCCACGAATTCATATCCTCCGCGTTAACTTTAAGTTAATAAATCTCAACCGTCTAATCTATTTCAAAATTCGTGCAGATTAGTTATGCACTAATATTGAAAGATCCCTATGTTATAGACAGGAACCAGATTAGTTACGTTTAAAATCAGACGGTACCTTTCGCGCATTCGATCCCCACTTGATCGGCCTCAGAATTGAACTGGGATTGATTAAGGCCTGGGCCTAATTAAATCAGATTCAGGCATGAACCCAAGATTTAGTCATTCATTTAACAAATGATAAACTGTTAAGAGGTAAACAGTTAAGAGTGAGGCTATGCTGATATACATATTAGTCCATATTAGTCCATATTATGTATTAATATTTTCATTATAAATTTTAAACATTTAATATAAATCATTTAATATGATATTCATATGAAAATACAATTGAAAACTAAAATTTATATATTCTTTTATTTTTATTTTCATTTTTCCTGTAGATAGCTAACAAATCACTACTTTTAAATAATTTTGAAATGCATTTTTATATAAAGATCATGTTAATCAGTTCAAATTAACTGATTGAAATTTAAAAATAAAATATAAATTTACAGTACAAATCATTCTACATTTTGCACATTACTACAACCTCACTCAAACAATTATAATATATACTTACACAATAATTAGACATGTTAACAGCATTTTCCGCCAACCTTCAAAAAATAATAATTAAGCATGTAGTACTTGAAGATCACGTTAAGCAATTTAGTCTTCATATACATCTTTTTTTTCATATCCTTTTAATAGAAAGATTAAGATACTTCGAGAAATCTAAGATTGCACGTAGCAACAGTTCTCGAAAGGAAAATAAAAAGTAAAATAGAGCAGAAAATATTTTGTGTACAAACACAATTATCTTAAAATTCTTTTTAAATACTCATTGTTTCATGCTCCAAACAATTATGTGTACCAAAATAATCCAAATTTATAAAATAAATTGTGTTTTCAATCAATGACTATTTAAAATAATCCAAAAGTAACTTACATGCTGTAACAATCACCGCAGTTGTAGAATATTTCATTCAGATTTAAACCGTTTTTTAAAATATCTTGATTTGTTGTTAAAATTTGTTTTTTTTTTAAGATACTTGTGGAGTCCAAAATAAATGTTAAATTGTGTTTGGAGCATAAAATAAATTTGTTTGTACACATAATTATAAACAATGACTATTTAAAATAATCCAAATTCATACCAGTTTGGATCTAAAATGTTATTGACTTTTCTTTTCTTTGGTCTTTGTTACTTAATTGCATAAATTAGGACTAGTGTAATTCCATAAACATTTTTTAAATAAATAAACTAATTTTTGAGGATAAAATTGCTAAACCTTGTTTTGTACATTTACATTTAAGATTATTTAAGAGAATTACTTCACTTATTGCACATAATTTTATTTGAATTCAAAGACGCTAACAAAACTGTTCACATATAAGAACAACCAAATATTAATTATCCACTTATATAATACTCTCCAATCTGGATGAAATAGACGAAAAAGTTGTTATAATTGCATTTGTTTAATAAATAAGTTTCAAATTGTTTTTGATAAATTGAACCATAAAATTGGTTGTCCTCCAATTTCTCAAGTACAAAGTTAACTATTCTTTGAAAGATAATTCGTTTGTCCAGTTTATAAACTATTAGACATTGTAATATTACAACAGGTGTATACTAATAAAAATAGAGCATACTCATATGCTTCATTTTTGCTTGTTTTTGTTTTTGTTAAGTTGATTGATCAAATTTATATCTTGCTCTTGTGTTAATTCATGGTGCATGCTCTAAAAAGTAGTTTCATCTTATTGTCGTGAATTTTTCACAAACAAGGTGTGAATATTAAATATAGACATTAATTGCTTAGTTAGCAATTAAAGAGTCAAGACCCAAACTGTTACAAATTCGTATAAGGTGAGGTACTGACAAGATTAAGTTCAACTCGGATCATTTAATTAAAATTTGTACGAATTTTGAAACAAATCCCCTATATTTATTGGCGGATCAAGATGGGTTAGGGTATGTACTTGTTTATTTTTGGATTCAATTTTATTTTTTATTTTTTTTAGATTCAATGGTATTTTATACTTGTGTTTACTCTAGACAAAAACAATGATTATCGCTGGATTTAATTTACAGCCAGTAGAAGAAAATTACACGAAAAAGAAAGTCGGTCCAAACTGATTTGAGTAAAAGAATTAAAGAAAAAAGACGCGGTCCGATTCACTACACTCAGAAGAGTCGCTAATTTGTCAAGAGAAAAAAGGGATATGCTACTAAGAATCTAAATATATATCATGTCGTAACTAGTCATACTGTGACTAAATTTGGAAGGATGGTCAAAAACACGTGAATGGTCATAAAGCATTAGCCATGACCAAGGCATGTCGTGACCACACGTGACGTATCCAAATGTGACCAGTCATGTTTAATTTTTTTTTCATAATTTAGGCTATTTTATTCAAGATTCACCATTCGTTCAAGATCTAAAGGTCTTAATTACATGTGACTTACATGACCATAAGTCGTGTCGTGATTAAATCTTTTGCATGACATGCCGTGTTGTGTCAAATTTTCAAAAGATGACAATGTCACGTGAATGATCACTACACGGGACATGCGGGTAACAATACGTGACCGGCACACATGCAATGTCATGCAGTGATAAAACCGTATTGTAATGTGACTAAACCGTGTCGTACTGTGACGTATCTGATCATATCATGATTTTTTTAGATCCTTAATTATCTATTTTTCGCTTTAATTCGCTAGGAGAAAAAAAAACTCTTATTAGTATTTTGCACTGACCGTAATTCTAAATCCGCCTTTGTTTATATTTCAACCATGTCTAAAATACTTTTGACTTTCATGCAAAAAAAAAAAAACTTTTGACTTAGTTTTGACCAACTTGATGCGATCAGAAAAGGAATATGGCTCAACTGTTACTTGAGTCTAATTAAGCCCAATTAGTCTCAATATATATAGAGATAAAAAATTAGCTTAATTTAAAATAACAAATTTAATATTGATCAATGTGTAATTGTAGATTATTTAATTATATGTCATGTAATCTCTTTCTAAATTTAGATGAGTTCATTCTATATTATATTGCTTTGGAAGTGGTATTTATAGTTGAGGTAACTTGAATTCAGAGCTAAAAATTATGTCCAAGCCTCTTTCAAAAAGGAAAGAAATAAGAAAAACCTTTTTAAGAAAATTATATGTAACAGTTGCCTGAATTTAATATGTGTATGTAACTTTTCGTTTGTACTAACAACAAACAAATGAGAGATCTGTCTAATTGATGCAATTTTCATGCTGAATAGTTCAAACATATTTCAACTAGGCCACAAATTGCTATAACATGTTTAATGTATTATAATTGAATATCTACATCTAAAATATTATTTATTCTTTATTTTTTATTTCTCTTATATTTATTGGTTTTAATTACCTACTAATAATTTCATTGATAAAAAAAACGTATTATAACGAGTCTAATGACCCTCAATATTAGATCTAAATTTCTGTATTCTCATAAATTCATCTAAATTACTCTAATAATCAAATTCTACTTATCTACAACCTTAAACACTATCTTACCTCATTCCTCATTTCTTTTCATGACCTATCAACTTTCGTCCGATAATTGTAGTGCGATGACCGAATATGCTCACTGCAGCGTTCCAATCAAGATGGTGACTTTATGCTTCAAGCTGTGATAATACCACGCCCTTAGCTTCCTCCTCTCTATCCAAAAAAAATAGAGATGAGAGAAAATAAAGAATATCATTGTGTTGGAGGTGCGGATTAGAAGAGATGAGAAAGACAAAAAATTTAATCTTTATTTTCATGAGAAATAATATGTGCAACTTTTTTTTATTAAAATATCAAGAGGCCGAAGAACAGTTGGATCAAATAAAAACTTGTTCACGGATTTTAATAATTATTTGTCTTTGCTTGCCCACTTGATTTTATACATAAATGACTCAACTAATTATTTTAGGGGCACACATCACTTGTGATAAAGACCGTAATCAATAATTACAATTTATGGTTTGAAGTAATATAAATTTTGCAATTACTAATAAAAAGATTATAATTGTGACAAATAGTCATATGATACTACTTATTTTATTTATATTTTATACACACAAATATATATGTAAACACATCAATTGATTACACCGTGTCAACAAACAATTTGAAATTAAATAGCAATGATTCCAAGCACTTCTTTTATATTAAAATAGCTTGGTTTCAAAGATAAGTTTATCGTTTGATATTAATCTGACAAATTTTAGAATTGAATTCACAAAATATATATTTTTGTGAGTTTTAAGTATAGAGTAAGTGCTATAAATGACACAAGGCCTTTCGCGCTACGGTTTCAAAAATTTATTGTATAATTTGAAACTTCGATCTAAGTACCTCAGTAAATTGGTCATATAATAAACTTGTAGAAAACTAATTTTTACTATTTTTTATGATTTATGAAAGATGGCAAAAAATGACTTAAAAATAAATAAAAGCTGCCAATATTCTAGGTCATTTTGTCATTTTTATAAATCATACAAAATAGTAAAAATTGGTATTCAAGAAGTTCATTATATAACAAATTTACTGAGCTAATTAGATTAAAGTTTAAAATTTATACAATAGGTTTTTGAAGCAGTAGCACAGAATGCCTAATCCATAGCACCTAAGACTTACTCTTAAATATATATGAATTTCACTTCGACTATTGATGTGTCCAAAGGGTATGGTGCAAAGTTTCAGTACAATGATGTACTTTTTAAACTTTTAACACACGTTTGAGTTAAATTGCAAGTGCACAATTTTATCAAAGTAGTATTTGAGGTATCGATCCACAGGGAGTAGGATAAAAACTTAGTTTAAACTTTAGTAATAAATTTCAGAAAAATAAAATAAAGTAAAGTGCAATAAAAGTAAATTGGGGGGCTTGTTCTAACAATTCCTAGATTTGGGTTCAATACTCGAATAGAGAGTTTAAAACTATAGAAGTAAATGAAAGTAAAAGAAAGGAATTGGTTTGCTTTTATGATGAGAAGATCTAGGGGTATTCGGTCTACAATCCCTTGCTAACTCTATTAATTCGGTATTTATTTGAATTCATGTATGATTTGATGATGTTTCTAACCTAATATGTTATTAAAGGTTACTTTCGTAAATTAACAACGTGCCTAGGTAATTCGGACTTCTCGATTAGGTTCCTCACCCTAGCTACCTAGACCCATTGAGCGCTTGTAGTCTCTCTTCTCCTCAAATATTGGTACTTCGCAATTAAGTCCATCATACTAATACCTGATTCAAAGTGAGATGTCCTAATTAGGGTTTGACTTCTCGATTAGGTTCTTCACCAAATTCCTAACCTTAATTTCTATAGTTCCGGCTTAGATTAAATTGGTTACAATTTTAATCTAAACCTAGGGTATTTGCATTCATAATTTGGTACTATCCTATTGATCACAGTCAATTTTGGGTTCTTTCGAATCCAAAACGGGATACTACAATTCAAGTACTAACTATGTGATTAACACAAATGATTAAATCACAGAAATTAACATCAAATCCCATAAAACAATCATAATAAAAACAAATAACTGAATAAAATAGAATTAAACAAGTTCATGCATTGACCTAAACCCCTAGAGAGAGAACTACTCCCTCATGGAGAGATCCATTACAAAAAATGGCAAAGTAAGAAGAAATGAGATAAAGGAAGTAATTACACCCTTTGATAAATCAAAAACCTCTATCTTGCCGACTTCTTGCTCAGGAAACCCTTCTTCTCCTTGGCTGAAAGCTTTCCTTTTCTCCAGAATTTATTGCTAAGAATTGTGTGTGTGTCTAGAGAGAGAATGAAAGAATCCAGCCTCATGAATAGAGAGTGAACCCCTTCTTTTATAGCCAAGGATCATGTCCAATTCAGAGCCTAGAAAGTGGAGTTAGTGGGCGCTATATTTGGATTGTTTTCCAGGATTCCCTGTCCACATTTAACTGCAATACACGTCCATGAGGTGCCAAAAATAGAAAAACTGTCAAAACCGTGCAATTTTTTGCTTTCTGCGGGTCCAGTGCGGCTTACCCAATCCGCAGTGCGGGTTGTTTAATCCGCACTGGCTCCAAGTTTCCTTATTTAGCTCCTGTGAATTAGTTGAATGCGGATTGCAGTGCGAGTTGCTGACCCGCACTGCGGGTTAAAACTACTTCTCTGAAGTCTCTGAAATCGGCTAAGTGTTGAGTGCGGCTTGACTAATCCGCACTGCGGGTTGATATCAATCCGCACTACGCTCGGACTTTTTCCTGTGCAATGCTTGGATGTTGGAAATGCGGCTAAGTACTCAGTGCGGCTTACCCAATTCGCACTGCGGGTAGATTGATCCGCACTGAGGGTAGATTTTCGCCATTTTTCATCATTTCCTGCAATGAAAAGCTAAACAACCGAAGTAACTTGATTCTAGGTGTATTTAAATCACTTTATATTAAAAAATACAAGATATTTAAGGTTGTTTTAGGATAAAATCTAGATCGATTGTGTATATAATTTATGCTTATCAACTATATATATATAGTTGGGCTATGGTGAGTTTGTGAAGTAAGAGTCTGGTTTTACTTTATATTTATATTTTTTATATTTGAAACTTCAAAGAGATGATTCGAACCGCTCAACACGATCTCTATATTGAAATGTGCTAGGAGACTAAGTTTTACATTTTTTCAAATTTTTTTACTATTTTTTAGAATATTTCAAAATCACTATTTTTTATGGTCCAAAATCTGTCCAAAAATAACAGTTTTCTATCTATTTAAAAAAATAGTAAATTTTTTTCAAAAAAATGTAAAATTTAGTCTCTAAGCACCTTTCAATATGGATATCATATTGATTGGTTCAGATCAACTATTTGGTCATTGAAAATAAAGATATGAGCGTGAAGTAAAACAAGATTCTTATTTTGCAACTAGGATGTTCTTAAAGCTCCTCAGCCTCTTGGTAATCTTAGTTTCAAAACACATCAAATTGATTTTCGACAATTAATGTAAATCGATGAAACCGATCTATTTCAATAATGTATTTATATGCAAAATTTATAAATTTTAGTACTAATTTAGTATAAAATCAAATGATAAAAAAATAAAAGTTGAACGTATCAAAACTAACTTATAAACCTTATTTTCTTTAATAACTAAACTCTATATTAAATTAATTTAAAAATTTATTAAATTTGTATGTAATACATTACTCGAAATCAATGATTTAAATAGCGTTTATCGTGTTATAGCGGCCGAGTTAAAAAAATTACGCTATACCCAAATAGCGGCGCTATAGCGTGAAATAGCGCGCTATAGCGGCGCTATTTGGACATAGCGCCATAGCTTTTATGAAAAAAAAACAATATAACGCGCTATTTAGAACACTGCTCGAAATAGATCGGTTTCAATTTTGTTAGTCGTTTCGTCTGTGATGAATTTTGGTGCTAACTTGGTTAGCTTAAGAATACCCCAGTCCATGTAATATAAACTACGAGAAATCATTTATGCAATTGACTATATAATTGTGTTTTTGTAGTCAATTTGCTTTACCTTTTTCCATTGAGTCCTTAAATAAATAAAATATAAGGACTTCTGTGGAGTTTCATAAAATATTGGTATAGTTCACACCACCCGCACCGCACGGCAGAGTATCCTCTGCGGAGCCAATCGCTGCGGAGCTGTGCAGATCTTTTAATCTGGTACGTTAGTTTCGGATCGGATGGATTAGATCAGATTTTGCAAATATTGAAAATATATATATATTTTTTTCAATTCAGGTAAAATCTGATATGGTCCGTTCGATCCAAAACGAATGGATCAGATTAAAAGCTCCACAGCTCCGCAGCGATTGGCTCCGCAGAGGATACGCTTCCCGCACACAGCGACACCTCAACTGTTCTCGAATCACACACCAAACACCACACCGTCTCTCTCTCTCTCCCTCGTTCCCTCCCTCTCTCTCGCTCAGTTTTACGGTAAAACTTTTACCTTACCTTTTTGTCCCCCGTATGATCGGATGCTAAAATCCTAAAACCCTAGTCGAATTCTTCGATTTAGAAGGTATGTTCTGTTTCTTTTGATTGGATCCGGTGTTTATTTCTAATATATTGGCGGATGGAGATAACTGTCTAATATACTGTTAAGGATCTTGACCCCTGGTACTTTTTACTTGAATTTGTTGAGTAGCATTGTTCAATTAGTAAAAAATCAGATGCCTTTTGCGAATTTGGGGCTGAATTAGGAAGCGGACAAATAGTTTACCTTTTGTGAGTAATTGATGAATTTGGGATTTCTGAATTTGGATCGTAGAAAATACACTGCCATCAAATTACTTTTCAGGTTTTATTGGCTATTTCTACTTTAAGGACTTTCTTTCGATTTTGTACATGACTTCAGTAACTTCTTTTACCAAAATACTTTTTGTGTAATTTGAGTTAATATATTAAATTTAAATGGTATGGCTCATGTGGTGTTGCATTTCAGTGTTGGTCATCTTACTTTAGTAGCATAGATGGTACACCTAAAGAGGAAGTAATATTTATGGATGTAGGGTTGAGATAAAAATTAGCATCCTTCAGATATAACTGGTAATTTTGACAATTTTAAGCTCAGGATTTGGCATTTTGTTTTTTAAAAGTTTAAAATGGTTTGGTTTTCTGTTCTGTAAAATTGATAAATTATGGTAAAGGTGCAGTCTTTGTTGGTGCATTCAAAAGTAGGGAGCATCTGGTTGAATGGCGTGCACATTTACTTTTCTATGAAGATAATATATTTTTTTTGGTGGATAACAGATTATATCAATATCGAGTCAAATAATTAGTAGCTAAATTATCCCATCGTTTTCTAGTCAAATTTAACTTTCTCTATTGATAGAAGTTCAAATGAAACATGAAAACCCAACAATAAACGTGCTGTGCTTAGTTTTTTTTTTTTTTTTTTAACCAAATTGGTATTCGGAAAGAAAAATATTGGAAGGGTTAAAAATATACATTTATCAAGAAATACACCTTCCCTTCAGTATTTGAAGGCACACATTTGTCAGTTGTACTAACATTCTAATGGTGAGTACTAGTTATATTATTCTATGGATGTTACTTGTGAACTACATATATAAATGTTGGGTGTCATTTGCAAGCATGATGAATTATTTGGTTCTTTCTCAAAAGCCCGACAGAGTGGTTGTTAATAATGTCACTGCGATTCTTTTCTTGCAGGATACAAAATTAAACTGGGTATGGGACAAGAAATATACAAGAAACTTCATCAATTGATAAACTTGATCTTTATAAATAACTAATCTAAGAGAATTGATATCATAGAGGTACCTCTTTTCCGCTCAATCTTTAGACATTCTTGTTGACGGCATAACTAACCTCACTTAAAAGCTTTTACTTCCTTTTTTTTTTTTTTGCTTTCTATTAATTTTTGCAGTACAATTGTGTAAGCATGGGTGGATCTTGTTGCTGCCTTTGCCCAGATGATTTTGAAGAGTATGCACACCCCAATAATCCCATTTATCGGCAGTGTCTCTGCCTTAGATATTTTTTTCACCAGCTTTTCAGCGGGGTAATTTTCTTTATGGCACAGCTCTTTTCTTTTATTATGTACAAACTTGAAAACACCAATATCGTAAGTTGCCAAAAAGAGAATAAAAATGTCATCTCTGACCCTTTGTTGTGATGGCCTAAGTTACCTGATTTATATGCAGCGTCCTTTTTGATATTTCTTGCACCATTTTTTTTTTCTTAAAAAAAAATGGGGTTCCCAAGCAGTTATTACATTTTATACCAATAAAGGTTCTTTCGAGTTAGTATTTAGTAACATTAGTATTGTGGTAAGCTACGAGGAAAATAGTAAGTGTCCTACATATTTTTAAAAAAGCTAATCCCTTACAGATCTACCAATGTAATGGGTTAAAGTACCAGTGCAGGATAGTGTATATCTAACTTTTTAGGTCATATTTGATAATTAGCATGATAAATCATTTAATGGAAATGCTCCCATTTCTCTTAAGTTTTTATGGATGATTCATATTAGTTTGATTGATCAGTCCTTTTAATGTTTATTCAAGCTATCTAATTTACAAAATTTGCTTATGGTATTAACTACGGAGGTAGTTCCAAATTTTTATGATGATGCCGAATATCAAATTTCTGTATTATCTTGTCTTGATATGAAGCCAGGATGGTCCTTAAAATAAATTCTGAAGTAACTTGAAACATGGGAGCATTACACCATTTAAGTTATCATTATTTTTCAATAATCAATCATCATAGCAGTTGATTATTTGCCTCTATAAAAATGTAATGAAAATGGGGAGGCATTTCTGGATTGAGCATGTTTCTTTTTTAACCAATTTCTTATTATGGTACTATGTACTTCTGACTATTTGTAATGTGGGACCTGAAGAGACCAAAAACTATATTGTCCTGCTTTAAAATATTTGTCATTAAACGTTTTTATTTTCTTTCCAGTACAATGCAGGATTTCAGAGACTTGAGTCGAGGGCTGGTGCTCCAGCTGGTCAACCGGTCAATCCATCTGGCGCGACGACGCTGGGCCCTACCTCACCAGACAATACTATGCCCTCACCAGAAACGTACCACCTGGTACCAAGACCCCCTCCCTACTCCCAACTGGTGTCAAGGCGTGACAAATCTCTTGGTCATACTCAAGAAGAGTCTCAGCCTCTGAGGCGAAATGGTAGCAGTTCTGGTACTGACAGTGCCAATACAGGGTCTGTCAAGAAAAGGCTTAGCACAGACACTGATGACTCCTCTGTTAAGATGCATAAGAGTGGCTCTGACAAAGGCTTGGCTGCTAAACTATATGGATCAGGCTATTTGGTAACCAGTTCAGAGGATGAGGATGTATGCCCCACTTGTTTAGAAGGTATGTGCTGTTAAAGTACTTGATCCTGTACAGTGTATTTCAGTTTCAGAAATCCAATTGTGATATGCCAACCAGCAGGAGTTTGGAGGAAAAATTCAGAAAGTTGATACACTACTCTTTGGCTATTAGGGAGTTTTACTTCTGTTAGGAATCATGGTTTGTCGATTAAGAGGTAGTGGAGCGGAGAATATACACAGGAGAATTATTGCAATTTTGAAAAGGCCATTTCTTGGTAGCTTGAAGTTGTTCTATTTTTAATTATTGCAGAATATACAGAGGAGAATCCAAAGATAGTGGCAAAATGCTCGCACCATTTTCATTTGAGTTGTATATATGAATGGATGGAACGGAGTGACAATTGCCCTGTTTGTGGACAGGTGCCCTCTCTCTCTCTCTCTTTTCTTTTCCCTTTTTGCTTGTTTATTTAATTTACTAATTTATTTGTCTGCCCCTTTCATATATATAAGCAATGCATTTAGGTGGATGAATTTCACTGAGAAAGATGGCGGTTGTACATCTTTTCTGTTTGATGTTTTTCCTCCAACTTAGGATTTTATGGGATCTCTAATTTCAGTTTTGCTGAGATAAAAAAGAAATATATAATAAATAATGGAACAAAAAGTAGGTCTTTTGCAGAAAATTATCTATACCTGTATTGATACAAGTAGTATGCCAGGTATCAGGCTGGGCAGGTACCTTTTTAGAAGGTTTGAATATTGAGTCCTTGATGTTTCTTGTATTCTCATGCGTGATATTTAAATTATGGAAATGCAGGAGATGGAGTTTTGCGAGAGTCCATAGAAGCAGCTTCTGCACTTTTTTCTCTCACATGCCTTTAGAGTTGTAAGGATTGTATATGTATATAGTGATAGTTCGTAAAATAATTGAACAATACAAAAGCAGTCACGAGTGTTCCTTTAAAACCTCAAAACATCACCTAATATATTCGAAAGAGATTAGCAACGGAAATTGCAGTGCCTTTTAAGGTACCCAGATATCCTCCTTGGTCATTGTTCCTCTTAATTAAACAAAGATTGGGTGCCACTTTCTATTAAATTGGAGAGGAAATGTACCAGTGATATTTCCTATGTTTTACTACGTGTATGAGATGTCCCTCTTTCCCAGGGGCTTGCCCTACATTCGAAGGTTTTTCAGGGGCATGCATGAAAATTTGCTTGTATAAATGCTCCAGCATCTTGTCTTGGAGCCTGACAACAACTATACATATTGCGCTAGGCAAAGAGAGCTCCTCTAGGAAACGAGAGCTCTGAGATGCTGCTATTAATTTAATATTTATTTGGTCTCACCTAAGGCTGGCTGCATAAATTGAAATAGTCTATGTTGTACTGTTGCATCTCTGTAGTGGTATTGAAATAAACACTGAATTTAGCCCTATATCAGACATTGGATTTTGTGATATGGAATTTTATTATTGTCACTGAATTGTTCCTTTGCTACATCAGATGCCTACCCTTACGAAATGTTAAATTTTGAAGGGAATGTTATTGTAACGAGTCAATGTTGTATGAAATATAATGAATGACAATGAAGAATTTGTTGCTACAGATTTGAGACAATAACTGCTACTCGGTTTTGCACTTGTGCAAAAGCAAATACCAACTAGTTAAGTCGAGTCATTCATCCTGGCCTAATTTAGTTTTCAAGTATTTACCTTGATCTATGCCATTTGCATTACAGGTGCGACACCATAACCTGTCAAAAAAAAATTAATACACCCTTGTACTCAGATAATAGCATCTGGTTGGAAGTGTTCCAATTGATGTATAATGTGACCAGGTTGTTGGATTATGTGTATGTCTATCCATTAATAACCGCACCATAAAAACCTGAGTTTTTTCCTTGCGTAACAGTTGCGTTTTAACTATTTCCTTAAATCAAGTTGTTCTATTGTTCTATTTTGATATTTATCTAAAACTTATTTAAACTAACTGGTTGGAGTAGATAATTAGCAGTCATCTTTATCAGATCAGATGATTGCCGTTCTATCTGACTTTCGATTATTCAAAAGCCATTAACAGATATGGACAGCTTGATCCAGTGGTCTAGAATGACTCTGACCCCAATTAATTGACCTGAATCGTTTAGATAATACACACTCCTACCGTTGCATGATCCTAAGTTACTAACGCAAGATGTTTTATAGAAAAAGTAGTCGAGTTAGATGTATATTGCCTAATTTTGCACCTTCTGAAAGCTCCAAAAATTAGAGATTTACATAACTAAGAATTTGCTATTCTTGCCCACTATTTCACAAAATAACACTCGTATATATTGAGCTCGTAAAGGTACCTCGCAATTCAAAAGTTTCTCTACGGCTAAAGAATAAGCATGTTCTTGGGCTATCATAGAAACATAGTCTAAACGATCAAAATAAGGTAAAGCTTGAAGAGGGCAACTATGACTCTCGGTGATCCTAATGGAGAAGGGCACCGTAGGACCATGAAATTGGAAGGGTCAATTTGTCAATTTCCAATCAAAGCCATGCTAGACAGTGGGAGCACCCATTGTTTCCCCCTCCATTGCTCAACATTTGAACCTGCCATTAACCCAGACCAAGCCACTCATAGTCCGGCCAACGGCAATCGATTACAGTCCAACTCTTTGTGTAAGGATCTTAAATTTAAGCTCCAAGGCCATAATTTGCCGACCTGAGAGTTCTAGAGGTGGAGGGTTACGACATGATTTGAGTGATTGGCTTGCTGGCTTTGGGCCCATGAGAATAGACTGGGGCAAGGGTGTAGTTGGGATGGAACACAAAGGCGAGAGGATCGAGTTACAAGCTGAGAGTCAATTGGCGGAAGCTCAAGTCTGTGAGCTTGTGGAGGAGATCAGTAAGAAAAAAAAAAAAAAAACGGTTGGAAGAACCAGCTAGCTCTGGATTTGAGTAGCATTTCACCTCTAACCACAACTCATCTGCTCATTCTTCAACATCAGTCGGTTCGGATCTCGACTTAGTCTCATCCAAGCTTCATCCTGGTCATGGATAGATCAGCCAATAAAGTCAATATATATCCAAGTACCCAGTCCTCAAATATGCTAAAGCAATAATTAAATCTTGATCTATCAATCTCTCTCTCTCTCTCTCTCCTCAAATATGCTAAAGCAATAATTAAATCTTGATCTATCAATCTCTCTCTCTCTCTCTCTCCTCAAATATGCTAAAGCAATAATTAAATCTTGATCTATCAATCTCTCTCTCTCTCTCTCTAGTAGCTGCAATCTCAGACCAAACTTGACATATGGGTGTCCTGTCAGACCTCCCTCCCGAATTGCTCAGCACGATTGCACGAAATCTGACAGAGCTCACGGACCTCATCAGTTTCCGATCAGCGAGTTCTTGTTGGTGCTGTGCCACATCATTGCTTTCGCCATTGCGACTCCCTTGGTTTTTTCTTTGCTTTATACCAGATGAACTCCTATGTTATTTCTACTCTTTCTCTGAAGATCGAATATACAAAATCCATTCACCCGATGGATGGGAATCTGTAGAATTGCTTAACTTGCCTTTCACCGGGTGGTTCCATGCTTCCAAGGAAAAGACTGATGATGGCAAATTCACGTCACTCTTGCATATGTTTACTGGCAGCTGTCGATCTGCCAATTCCACAGGTAGATCTGAACATTAAAAATTGCACAGATTACAGCTGTATTCAGATATATGAGGACTGGCTTATGGCTAAACATAATTATATATCAATTGAGAAAAGTAGCATTTACCTTGAGTACAACTGCATCATTTCAAACCTTACAAGGTGTGCTCCAATGGTAAAATTAGATGTTTTCATGCTTCAATTTCTCTCTTCCGTGTTTCAGCCTTTGAAAGAGGAGCATCTATATTACTTGGCAGTCGTCTCACATGAATTATATATTCTAGTAAATGTTAGATGTGGCCCCTTGCTGTTTATGGTTTATCTAATAAATCGACTTGCTAAGAAGGAAGAGTGGATTTATGTTAGTGACATAGGCGACCGGGCCATACTATATGATCAGAGCCGTTGCTTTTTGGTTGAAGCGGGTTGCTCGACTGGACTAGAAAGAAATTGTGTCTATTTCCCAGAGTTGAGGCCATGTAAAACAGGAGTCGATCATTGACAAATTTAATGAAATAAGACTAAAGAACACAGCGCTCCCATAAACTCCCTTCCCACCCAATTTTATTTATTATTTGATTTTTTGTATTACAGAATTGATCGATTAAGAGTTGCATATGCTCCTTATATCATAGAGCAATACAGCTATTACATCTCCAAGTAAGGAAATAATCTTTCTTAATAATGAAAACAATCTAACAATCTAACATGGATTTACTACTCTCTAGTACTAGGCCGAAATATACATGAAATTTATTTCCTTATCAGCAAGATCTAATTTGACGATTCATCCATGAGTCATGGTCTAATACTTCATGGGTCATGAGCAATATAATATGACGAGTCCTTCATGAGTCATGATCTAATCCTTCATGGGTCATGAGCAAATCTTTCATGAGTTATGACACTTTCTTTCTTTGACATGGTGCTTCTTTTACACTCCCCCTCACCGTGGTAAGAAGATATCGACCATCCCAATTCGAGTAACGACTTGTTGAAACTCCTTGCCACCTACTGCCTTTGTTAGAATGTTAGCAGCTTGCTCGCTCGATTTTACAAATGGCAATGTGATCACCTTAGAATCCAGTTTCTCCTTGAGAAAATGTCGATCAATCTCGATATGCTTAGTACGATCGTGTTGTACTGAATTATGAGAAATCTGAATGACAGCTTTATTATCACAGAATAGTCTCATTTCTTTTCTGTTTTCGAGTCCAAGTTCTGTTAAGACCTTTTTTATCCATATCAATTCACAAACTCCCTTGACCATTCCTCGGAACTCTGCTTCTGCACTTGACAAAGCAACTACATTTTGCTTTTTATTCCTCCAAGTCACTAAATTGCCTCCAACAAAGGTAAAATATCCCGCAATTGACCTCCGGTCCAAGACATTACCAGCCCAGTCTGCATCAGTGTCATTAACATCTAGGTGCCCATGTTTCAAGAAGGTTATTCCCTTGCCTGGAGTTCCCTTGAGGTATCTCAGTATTCTTAAGACTGCATCCATATGCTCATCACTTGGCGCATGCATAAATTGGCTCACCACTCCTACCGCATACGCTATATCAGGACGAGTATGAGATAAATATATAAGCTTCCCAACTAGTCTCTGATATCTCTCCTTGTCTACTGGATTTTGGTCAAATTTTATTTCTAACTTCAAGTTTTGCACCATTGGAGTCTCGGCAGGTTTACACTCTAGCATCCCTACCTCACTCAACAAGTCCAAGATATACTTCCTTTGAGAGAGAAATATACCTTTCTTGCTTCTGGAGACCTCAATATCCAAGAAGTATTTTAGCCCTCCTAAGTCTTTCATCTCAAATTCTTTTGAGAGCTGCAGTTTCAGCTCCTTCATCCCTTCTTCATCATTGCCAGTAATGATCATGTCATCGACATAAATTATCAACACTACAATCTTACTCCCTTTTCTCTTGAAGAATAGCGTGTGATCAGAATCTGCCTGCACATAGCCATAGTTCTTCATCGCGCTTCTGAATCGTCCAAACCATGCTCTAGGTGATTGCTTCAAGCCATATAGCGCCTTATTGAGTTTACACACCTTCTTCTCCCTTTTTTTATGGTAGAAACCAGGAGGAATGTCCATATAAATTTCTTCCCCCAAATCTCCGTGCAGGAATGCATTCTTCACATCAAATTGGTGCAATGGCCACTCGAGATTAGCTGCAATTGACAAAATAACTCGAATTGTGTTAAGTTTAGCCACGGAAGAAAAAGTCTCCTGAAAGTCAATGCCGTACGTTTGGGTGTAACCTTTTGCAACCAAGCGTGCCTTGTACCTTTCAATCTCCCCTGCTGCATTATATTTAATGGAGTAGACCCATCTACACCCAACAAGTTTTTTTCCACTTGGTAAATTAACAAGTTCCCAAGTGTTATTTTTCTTAAGGGCTTCCATCTCCACATTCATTGCGTCAACCCAGTTTTTATTTTCACAGGCATCTTCAAGTTTTTCTAGTATGACAACTGAGGACAACTGGTTTGAAAAGGTCTTAAGCAATTTGGGTAAATGTTCGGTTTTCACAAAATTCACAATTGGGTACTTCACAGCATGGCTTGTCCCATCTTCTGGGATATACTGCTTTGGTGGTCTACCTCGATTTATTCTAGGTGGCAAATTATACCTAGGTTCAGGAATACTTACCTTTGGAGCACCCTCTGGAGACCTTGGCTCGAGTGGTGATTGTATTATTTCTTCATCTTCACTTTCCATATCTATCCAGAATTTCATACTGGATGATGATTCTTCATTGCTTCCCAGTCCTTGGCCTTGTAACAGACTCGGTTCTGTTTCAGCCGAATTTAGGTCTGTTCCAACCTGCACTTGACTTCCGCTTGTTTGTTCTAGCACAGGATTAGATTCGGTCTGTCTGAACCGCTGACATCAGCCCCAACAAGGGTATGTCGATCTTCAGTAGAATTCGAACTACCGACTCCAGTCTGAACTGGTCCTGGATCTAAACTACCGATTGCAGTTTGAACTGGTCCTGGTTCTAGTGTAAGTACTGATTCTAGATTAACTTGATCAGGTATTTGAAACAAAGAGGGACTCAAGAAACTAGACTCGGTACACTAGAATTTGGTTCTCCATTACTCTCCCCCTGAACCAAATTCTAGTTCATGAAGTAGAACTCATTTTCAAGAAAAAAACATATCCATAGTAATATAGAACCGCCTCTTTGTAGGATTATAACACTAATACCCCTTTTGACTCGTACTAAATCCCAAAAATACACACTTCTCAACAAACGGTTCTAATTTCGATCGTCTCGTCTTTTGCATATGAACATAGACACTACATCCAAAAATCCTTGGTTCAAGGTTGAGAATAGATGGGATAGACACTTGGGTTGACAATTTTTGGAGTGGTGTTTGGAAATCATTAGATTTGGTTAGGATTCGATTCATAAGATATACAGCAAAGGTGACTACATTATCCCAAAAAATGTCGGGCACTTTACTCTCAAATAACAAGGCTCGGGTGATTTCAAGAATTTGTCTGTTTTTGCGTTCAGCTACTCCATTTTGCTGTGGAGTGCCAACACAGGAAGTTTGGTGTAAAACCCCATTTTCCCTAAAGGAGGTTTGAATGCTGTGATTAATAAATTCTGTCCCATTATCACTTATAAACATTCTGATGCCTATACCAAATTGGGTTTTGACCATTTTGTAAAAATCCACAATAATTTGAGACACCTCATTTTTTTTCCTTTTAACAAATACAGCCAGGTCATACGAGAAAAATCATCAGTAAATAATACATACCACCGACAACCTGATTTTGACATGAGTGGTGATGGACCCCAAACATCAGTATGAACAATATCAAACACAGATGAACTTTTATTCAAACTATCTGGGTAATTAGTTCTATGGTTTTTTGCCTTAACACATGTTTCACAAATAAATTCTTCATTATTGAATCCCACAAATAGATGGGGTAAAAGTTTTCTCATATATCCGAACGACGGATGTCCTAACCTCCTATGCCACAACCATACCTTATTCTTCAACTTCTCATTCCTCACATGAAATGCTTTGCCACAATTTAAGTCTTCTAAGTAATACAATCCACCACGTCTAGTACCATAGCCCAAGGTCTCCTTCGTGAGGGTGTCCTGAAAAATACAGTGAGTAGGAAATATTAGAACTGTACAATTTAATTCTTCAGTTAATTTTCCCACAGAGATAAGTTTTGTAGAGAGGGAAGGAACTATCAAGGCGTTTTTAAGAATCATTTTTTCAGATAAGTGAACGTCTCCAATCCCAATTACAGGATAAATATCACCATTAGCATTCAGAATTCCCCCTTTAGTCACTGGTTTATTCTCAGAGATGTCACATTCTTCAAAGGTCATGTGATAGGTAGCCCCGGAATCAATAACCCAATTTTTTGATTTTTCAGGACTTATTTGCTTATTTTCCGTTCTAAAATGAACAGGAGAGGAGGAAAAATTCTTACCCAATTTACCATAATTATCAAAAATACCTGTGCTTTCCTCTCCTAACTCGACTTGCTTACCAGTAACCGAAGCTGCCCTCTGCTGGTTCTGTATGTTCACCGAATTGTTGCCCCCTGTTGCTGTCTGCGTACCACCAAGGTGTTGAAAACGCAATTCGTTCATGCTGCTGGTTGCCAGCACCTTTCTTGGGTGCTGCCCATCGATTTGAACAGTTCTAGGCTGATGATAAGGAGAGTCACATTGATTCGTACCAGTAAATTTAGAATTTGCTACTGTATATGCTTTTCCTCGATCTGACTGCTTCTTCTTTCCTTTCCACCACTCTGGGTATCCGATTAATTGGAAGCATTGATCCTTCGTGTATTTATTACCCCCATAATGACTGCATTTGAGCCGGAATTTGTCAGGGAGATGAGAATTGGAGAAATAGGAGTAGTTTGTGCCATCGAATCTTGCATCAATGGGATTAGGATGTATATTCCCCTCCATTGCACCAACTGCTTGAGGTAGAACTCGAGTCACCAATTTTTGGGAGGTGCTCATGGCTATTGTTTACATCTTTGCCATCTGAGCCATCATTTTCGCCATGTGTTTGATTAGAGCAGCAGTGTCAATTTCCTCTTCCTTAGTCTCATTTGTTTTTTCAATTTCATTCACCATTAGTCTTCACAATCTTGAAGCATAACACCTTAGATCAATATAGTATGGAGAACAAAGAGGGGACAAGAAGGACTCCGATTCTCCTAACTATATCAACAAGTTACAACCTGAGCTCTGATACCATGACAAATTTAATGAAATAAGACTAAAGAACACAGCGCTCCCATAAACTCCCTTCCCACCCAATTTTATTTATTATCAGATTTTTTGTATTACAAAATTGATCGATTAAGAGTTGCATATGCTCCTTATATCATAGAGCAATACAACTATTACATCTCCAAGTAAGGAAATAATCTTTCTTAATAATGAAAACAATCTAACAATCTAACATGGATTTACTACTCTCTAGTACTAGGCTGAAATATACATGAAATTTATTTCCTTATCAGCAAGATCTAATTTGACAATTCATCCATGAGTCATGGTCTAATACTTCATGGGTCATGAGCAATATAATATGACGAGTCCTTCATGAGTCATGATCTAATCCTTCATGGGTCATGAGCAAATCTTTCATGAGTTATGACACTTTCTTTCTTTGACACGGTGCTTCTTTTACAATCATCATGTGGGCTGGTTTTATTGTATTAGTAGGTTTCACTTGAGCAATGGTACCAGTGAAGAGGTAAGCTGTCAGCTAGATAGCTTCTTCATTTCTGATCCTTGGAAGCAATCATTGCAAACTCATCCTTGGGTTTTACCATACTTTCGATGAGAATACAGACCAGTAGATATGTAAGAGGGAAAATGGTAAACATTAAAAGAGATTAAAATAAAAGTAGTATTTAAAATATACTCGTGTGTTATTCAATTCTATAATGAGCCAAGTAACTTTTTACTACTACAAAAAACTCTTTTATATCGGTGCGCTCATTTCATACTCATCTCTGAACCAACAATTAATATATACACAAGTACTTCAACATATAATATATATCAATCCATGTCACAAGCAATATATAAAAAGAGTTTACAACAATTATTAAACATACAGAAAACTAAATGTTTATTGTACCAGAAAACTAAAAAGAGTTTACAACAATTATTAAACATACAACCAATAAACACAGCAATAGTACCAGAAAACTAAATGTTCTTACCACAATTATTAAACATACAACCAATAAACACAGCAATAGTTCATTGTACCAGAAAACTAAATGTTCTTACCATAATTATTAAAACCAACAAAAAATTAAGTGTTCGGACACAAGAACTTGAAAACAATAACTGTTTCAAACCATAGACAACAACTTGTCAAATCCCTCTCACCGCCAAGTACCTACATGACAATTAAACTGAAGATAATTCCAAGAAGAACTTACACCATTAGATACGGATGTCATATAATTTGTGTTCTTTATATGACGTTTTGGACAGATGACACTCATGAATAAATGAAAACATATGGATAACATATATAATCAAGAACTTAAATCTGAAAGGATGATAGAAATATGTGATTGACAAAACTTTGAAAAAGAATGTGCATAATTTTTTATGAGCGTCTCCATGTTCTTCATTACATAATACCCGAACTCCCATAAATTGCTTTGTGTGGGGCTTTGATCAAATGTGTATTGTTTAAAATAAGATCTAATTAGTAGTGCAATTGCAACTTCAAATAAGTTGCAAGGAAATACTTGATTAAAATATTTCTTACCTGAAACATTCTGACCTCTAGTGCTCCTTTTCCTGGCGTGTGCCAACCTCCCTGGGAGATGTATGACTTAAAAGCCCCGGAATTATTAAATGCCAGTCTGCAGTATGTAACTAGAAGTAGGCAATGGAAAGTACTTTGCATTTTAAATTATATGTATTTTTCTTACTGTTGTAACACAGGAACAATCTAAAACTCCCGGTCATTGTTATTTAACACCAAGTCCAGCAAGTAGGCAACAGTCTATCTTGGGATAATAACAAGAAGTCTCAAACGTTCCCTATAATTTAAGGAATAAAATAAGATTCTTATCCTGTTAATAATAGTCAATAAACATGAGTATAATTAGCAGCTTACCCATCTTTGTGACACGGTAAGAATTCAAGATTCTTATCCTGCAACTTTAGTAAGGAATCAGTCAAGTACAAAAATGAATGTTCACCAGAATATTTAATAGCTGTGTCGCTAAGCTGACTGGGGTCTAGGAAACCAATATTTTCATTATTTTGGGCACCTTTAGGAATTAGTTTCGTGCAATACCTGAAAATAGTAAGTGTCAAAATGAAATAAATGAGTTGATTGTAAAAATAATAGATCTATTTATAATAATAAATACTCACATCGTCCAGACTTGGATAATAGAGACATCAATATCGTTAAAAGTCATAAAATTACGGAGATCTTTGGAATTCACTATTATCTGAAAGTTATTATCTCGTAAAGTTGTCAGCCCGATAGAGAGGCGAAAGGCTCCTTTTTCGAGTAGTGGAATTCCAAGTGCAGTTCGTCCAATGCCTCCTGATTTACAAGCGGGACCCGACCTCATATCCTTGTACAGGTAATGGTTGTCTCGGTAGCACCAATTCAGTAATACTCTTATTGGCCGTCTCATTAATCCCATCAGTAGGCCCCTGTCATGTATGATAGTGTTAACATGGTATGATAGTGTTAACATGGTGTCCTAGACCCAGATCATATCTATGATATGTTTAGTTTATTAGTGAATGATTTTATCATTTTGTACCTTGAGTATTCATATTAGTGGATCATTTGAGTTTATGACTTAAATTGTAGAACTTCATAATGAATAAATTTGTTTACTCTTAAATGTCCATTATCTTAGCAATCAGTAAGGTACACTGGTTCATCATATAAGATAAGTATGGTGATTAGATGATGGCCATGTTCTACAGGTTATATGATAGGGAGTTATCGATCTAATCACACATGTGCATACATAGAGATGTATGGCACTGGATAGACCCAAGAATGAAATATCATATGGATTGTGTTATGTGTCATTGATATTTCATTGTGTTTAGAATTCTTTAGTTGAGATATTTATATTTCTTACATAAGGGATGTGTATTGTTAGTACTATCCAACGCTCTCTTTAACCAGGAGTTATATAGGCAGTTATTGCAGTGCATATAACTTATGCAGAAGAACGATAGCCTCAAAATCTCCTAAGTGTCACTACCAGCGAAGATAAATTACCAGCCGGCAAGGCGAAAGTGTTCAGAGATGCCCGGTGTAGCACGTGGTCCTTTAATAGCCACGCTAGGACTTTCTCCAAACACCGAGTTGAACTAGCTAACTAGTGACAAGTCCAACCCCATTTTATACCTAGGGCCCATGCTTTAAACTCCCATTTCAGGCCGTAAGACGCGAAAGTAAGATCCTCCAGTCACCCGCTAGCGTTAGACCTTCTTCAATCCTATAAGCTTAGACCACGGGCTCAGCATGAAGGCTGATTTAGAATCTTATTGTTCTTTGCTTACTTACTGCTACCTCGTGGAGGCCTAGGTCCTTACGGCTAACGTAGTGACCCTTCTCCTGGGACGTAGACTACTGGACAACAATAATTATATCTCCAACTACTGAATACATATCAAGAAACTATTGTCCCTTATATGTTAATATAAGTGATAATATCTCTGGGCCCCTTGATAAAGTTTATATTATGTGCATGCAATATGATTATATCATAATTATATCATAATTAAACTTTAGGAAATCAAGAAAGAATAATTGATAAGGATGACACATTCCTACCTTATGATTATTTGGATATCATGTGGCAAGGAATTGACACAACAACATTTTTAATGTTACAGGGATCGTGATTTTGCATTGTGTTTTTTCATCCACATTATTTGGGTAATCAATATACCATGGCTAGTTGTATAATTGATTTATGGAATTAAAATGTTTAATTCTATTGCCATAATGATGGGATCCCATAGGGTCACACAATATTAAAGATTAAAAGAAAATATATTAATAAAGCATATGCAATATGTATATAATATATGCTATGTTAATTATAAGAATTTATAATTAATTTGTACAAATTATATGTTATTAATATATGAATAATTTTATGACATGGAGATGCTATAAAATAATTCTAGTAATATTTAAAGTATGTGTGACATATTTTAAATGATTTTTGACATATGAGAGATGCATATAAATTAACATAGAATATTAATTTATATGTTGGCCTTTTTATGTATGGGATCGTGGACTTAATTAAATATTAATATGATTAATATGTTTAAGACCAAAGCCCAAATATATGTTGGAGAGAATTGATTAGGTAACTTTGAACTGGAATTTGAAAGGGTAAATATTAACCATTCTGGACGTATGACTTATGTAATCTATAGCCCTTAGAGTCTAGAATCAAACGGTGAAGATTTCAAGTCGTTTGGAGTTATCTAGAAAAAGATATAAGAGCTTTAGTACCGAAAGGGAAGAAATTCTGTGAAAGATATCTTGGCCAAAATTTGCTCTTTTCTCCTCTTTTCCATTTTCTCTCATGTGTTGAGATCTAGAAATCCTCTAAGAAGTTTTTTAGAAATTAAAAAAGAGGGTTAAGCTAGGATTAAGGTTCTACTTGTTAATCTCTTACTAGCCTTAGAGATACAAGTATTTCTTTAATCTTCCGGTGAATACCTAAGGACGCTCGTCATTTGAAGGGCTAAAGCACAACCACTGTTGAAAGAGAAGGGGAATAAGAAGTTGCTAAGCAAGACAACCCTTCTTGATTTGATTTGGAGATCAAATCCAAGGTATTATGTTATTCCCTTCTTCATTAGGTTAATTAAGATTGTTTTTTGCACTTATAATAACTAGTGTTGCACTTAGGGGCACCTCTAATTGCTCAAAAACTGAAATTAAATTGCAATTGAAAGTAAATAGATGAGTTTAGAGAAATTTGACACGCGGGATGTTAACGGAGTTCGGCAAAACAAAGGCCTACGTCTCCGGGGCGTCGCAACCTCTTTCTAGGTGCGCCTTTCTATTACCCAATATGAAAGGATTACAATTGTGAACCGTGAGCCCTTACAAAATGGGAAGTCACGACCAACGAGAGATGAGTGCCGGCGAGCCCTTACAACCAAGGGAAGTCACACGAGCAACTCGAGGTTTGAGCCGGCAAGCCCTTACAAACAAGGGAAGTCACACAAGCTACTCAAGAACAAGAGAAACACTCAATAGATCACTCTAACCTAATCTAGATCAAGATTAGTGAAGTAGGTTTGAGGTTGCTTGAGGGATTTTGAAGTTTTAAGCTCTCACAACAATGGAGTAGGCTAAGCTCTCAGAAAATCGCTTTTGAAATGATTAGGGTCGGCTAAGATAGATTTGAAAGTGATCCATTCAGTCTATTTATAGTGGCAGCTCAAAAATGAGCTGTTTGACATAAAACGTTACCAACGTTTTATTCAAATACGATTTAGGGTTTTAATTCTCTGACAGCTTAGAAAACGTTACATAACGTTTTATAACCGTTCTAACGTTTTACAAACGTTATAACGGTTGTATAACGTTATAACGTTATAACTTGATTCTTTTGAGGCTTCTGATTATTATAAAACGTTACCAACGTTTTAAAAACGTTCATAACGTTTTATCTCAATTTAATCAACCTCACACATACTTTACCAAGCATTTGATTTTACAATATGTATTCTTGATAAAGGTCTTCATGATTTCTTCAGTCCAAGCTTATTATTCAACAGTTCTTACTCTTCTTGGACCTACATATTCTCAAAATAGAAGAAATCGTAAAATTCAATAATTGTATGTTTTTGCAAATTAGTCAAATAGACGTAAAAGATTATTGTACGAACAACAATCTCCCCCTTTTGGCGATTTGCAAAAACATACAATGTGAGTAAGTGCATAAATCGAAAATTTTCAGAAAAATTAGTTTATCCAATTTTGATTTTGCATTCAATCCATTTGTACCAATTTCTCCCCCTTTTGGAAATCGACGAAAGGGTGAAAAAAGAAAAAAAAATTAGCACTAATTTTCAGTGCTCCCCCTCAAATTATGCACTCCCCCTCAATTTAGTAATATGATACCGATAAAGCCCAAATGAAATAAAATTGAGAGATTACTCTAGCATTTTATACGACAATTTACAAGTTCATTTCAATTAGCAATAAAAATGATTGTCAATTTGACAAATTGATTCATATATATATCATAATGCACATAACAATGAACACTAGCCAACGTTTGGTGAGTATACTGTGTTTTTACCTAAAATGTTATAATGTTTGTGTAACGTTTTTGTGAAGCTCTTTGACTTTTGAAGCCTCACAAAACGTTACCAACGTTTGAAAACCGTTACAACGTTTTCATTTGTACTTTTGCAATTTTGATCCCTTGTCAGATAACCGTTGTAACGCTTTAAAAACGTTACCAACGTTTTGAATGAAACTTTTACAATGTTAGCCCCTTGTCAAATAAACGTTGCAACGTTTCCAAATCGTTACAACGTTTATGGAGTATAATTTATCTCAAAATTTTGGCTAAGTATTGGATGCAAAACGTTACAACGATTTCAAATCGTTACATAACGTTTTTATTGTTCTTTCGGACTTTTGGAGATTCACAAAGCGTTACCAACGTTTTCAAAAACGTTATAACGTTTTGTTCCTGCAGGACAGTCTTTAAATGAACTATTTTGATTGCAATTAATTATATTGAAATAAGTTATGAATATGTCTATTCTCTAAGTTCAAGCATGCCTAATTTACATCATAATTCATTGTGTTGTTGAGTATTTGGGGGTTTTGTGAATATATGGCAATTTGTTCTTTGGTGTTGATATGTATGAGTTCAATTTCACTTTTTTTCTATATGATCCCTAATAAAATGATGCCTTATCTCTATGTGCTTGGTTCTAGAATGAAGCACCGGATTTTTGGATATCATTATGGCACTAGTATTGTCATACATAATTGGTATGTTGCGGAAGTAAATTTCATAATCATTCAGAGTTTGGATAATCCATAAAATTTGTGTACAACAACTATCAATGATCAAAGTATTCATTACAAGATTTAATCAAACACTCCTAACTTGTTTAATCTCCCCCTTTGTTTTTAGCAATTTGAATAAATTAGGGGAGATTTTGTATGAATTTAAACTAGTTTAGCTTTAGGAATCCAAACAACATTTGGGTTGTTGTCTCCATTCCTAAACCTACACTCTAAGGAGGTATGACCAATTTTGCAACAATAATTACAAAATGTAATTGATGGCTTTTGAGCAATAGAACCTTGTTTGAAAGTGGCATGGTATTTTGTTTTCACTTCATGAATTTTGTTCTTTGGATTAACAAATGACATATTTGTAACTCTAGATGTGACACTTTTGGTGTTGTTAGACTCAATTCTATTGTGATGTTGGGGAACATCTTTTGTTAAACCATTTCTTTGAGTTTGATTTTGTAAAACATTTTTATTTTTGAGTTCATAAAACCATCCATCCGGTCCTTTGAAATAAGTTTTGTTTGACCATTTTGGATTAAATGTGTTCCTATCACTATTTTGAAAATTTTTGTTCTTATAATTTTTATGATTATACTTATACCTAAATGCATGATTTTGTTTAGCATTTGAGGTTTGAGAGGTATTCCCTTTGTTTGACTCCTTTTGTAAGGAATTATTACCCTTTTTGGTAAAAAAATGATAAGTGGAATACTTATCACAATTAAACTTAAGTTTACAATTTTTGGAGTTTGAAGTTTGTATATGTTCCCCTTTTCCTTTTGGGCCTTGTATGTGGTTAGATTCAAATGAGGATTGACCCTTCTCGAATCCAAGACCAATTTTATCCATTTTGCGATAAGATTGTCCATTTATCAAACTATCCACATAATAAGGATCTAGACTAGTGACATTTGAAAATTCACTAGGAGACCTTAATGCCCTATTTTCGGTCTCTAAGGTTTGAACTTTAACCTTTAATATGCCTATTTCACCTATGTGCGATGCTTTTAATTTTTTATTTTCAAGTTCTAACATATCATTTTTAGCAATTAATTTTTGGATAATACCTTCCTTTTCAACCAAGGTTCTATTTGAATCATCAATGAGAGATCGCAACCTAGATTCATTAGCATCGTGCATTAGGGTTTTATTTGTGAAAGTGCTTGCATCATTGGTTTCTAACCGATTGGTACACAAGTCATGGTTGGTCTCATTTGTAAGTATACAATTTTCAATATCAATTTCTCCACTATATTCTTCACCACCTTCATTTACAAATTCTTGTTCGGTCTCATAACCATCAAGACTAAGAGTTGAATGTACCTCATTTGCGAAGCTAATTGAGGCTTCAATTTCATCACCTTCCTTATTGATGTTTCTTGATTTGACAAGGTCTTTAAGGAATTCAATGGTGGTCTCATCGGTGATATTTTTGCTTGCAATAATCGAGTCGACATCAATTGCCGAGAGACCTTCATCTACACTTGCCATCAATGCAAGGTTTGTCTCTTGTTCATTTTCCGACTCCGTGTCGGATTGCTCCACCTCGCTCTCATTCGAGAATAAAGCTTGCAAGGCTTTAGCCTTTTTCTTGGCCTTGTACCCGTCCAATTTGAAGCAAGTTTGAGTGGTGTGCCCTTTTCTATGACATGCGAAGCACATCACTCTTTTGTTCTTCTCTTCTCGTTCCTTGTTGTAATTTCTTTCGAGATCTAGCATGTCTTGAAACATTTTGGATAGGAGAAGGGTGTTTTTGGAGGTTTCATGATCAATTTTATTTATAAATTGATCATTTGAGAGACAAGTGTTTGATGAGCTAGAAGGTTTTCGGTTTTGAGCCGGAAAGGCCATGGTTTTGAATTTTGAACTTTGCTTTGGGTTTCCGGATTGCCGAAGTTTCTCTTCGAAGCTTCGTAAGTGTGCATAGAGATCATCCGGTGTGAGTGAGTCATGTGTGCCTTGGATTGCTTCTAGCGCACTCACCAAGCCGGACCATTTGTCTCTCATGAGCATAATCCTCAATAGCTTCCCTACAATTTTATTGTTAGAAAGCGGTTCTCCCAATTCGGTAAATTCATTTTGGATATGCATAAGTCTATTATACATATCCTCAATGCTTTCGCCATCTTCAACCTTAAAGGTTTCAAATTTGGCTTCTAAACCGGTTAATTTGGTTCGTTTAATTTGGGTATTTCCCTCATACCGATTTACAAGGGCATCCCACATTTCTTTTGCGGTTGAAGAGCTACCAAGGATCAAGGCAACCGATTCACTAACCAAGTTAATTATGGCATTAATTGCAAGATCATTGTCTTTCTTGGTTTGTTTGGATTCGGGAATCTCGATTTTAATGTCGGTGGTAGTGGTAGTGAATATTGGTGTATACCCCTTGTTAACCACATCCCATAACTCAAGAATGTTTAGATAATTGATCATGGTTTTCTTCCAATGCATAAAATTTTTGGTCGAATTGCCAAAAATTAGGGGTTCCTTCACGGGTCTATAGGGTGCCATTTTGACAAGTTGATCTAACTCTAATTAAGTGTGTCTTAATTCGAGTAACTTGCTCTGATACCACTTTGTTGGACTTAGGGGCACCTCTAATTGAACAAAAACTGAAAATAAATTGCAATTGAAAGTAAATAGATGAGTTTAGAGAAATTGACACGCGGGATGATAACGGAGTTCGGCAAAACAATGGCCTACGTCTCCGGGGCGTCGCAACCTCTTTCTAGGTGCGCCTTTCTATTACCCAATATGAAAGGATTACAATTGTGAACCGTGAGCCCTTACAAAATGGGAAGTCACGACCAACGAGAGATGAGTGCCGGCGAGCCCTTACAACCAAGGGAAGTCACACGAGCAACTCGAGGTTTGAGCCGGCAAGCCCTTACAAACAAGGGAAGTCACACAAGCTACTCAAGAACAAGAGAAACACTCAATAGATCACTCTAACCTAATCTAGATCAAGATTAGTGAAGTAGGTTTGAGGTTGCTTGAGGGATTTTGAAGTTTTAAGCTCTCACAACAATGGAGTAGGCTAAGCTCTCAGAAAATCGCTTTTGAAATGATTAGGGTCGGCTAAGATAGATTTGAAAGTGATCCCTTCAGTCTATTTATAGTGGCAGCTCAAAAATGAGTTGTTTGACATAAAACGTTACCAACGTTTTATCAAACGTTACCAACGTTTTATTCAAATACGATTTAGGGTTTTAATTCTCTGACAGCTTAGAAAACGTTACATAACGTTTTATAACCGTTCTAACGTTTTACAAACGTTATAACGGTTGTATAACGTTATAACGTTATAACTTGATTCTTTTGAGGCTTCTGATTATTATAAAACGTTACCAACGTTTTAAAAACGTTCATAACGTTTTATCTCAATTTAATCAACCTCACACATACTTTACCAAGCATTTGATTTTACAATATGTATTCTTGATAAAGGTCTTCATGATTTCTTCAGTCCAAGCTTATTATTCAACAGTTCTTACTCTTCTTGGACCTACATATTCTCAAAATAGAAGAAATCGTAAAATTCAATAATTGTATGTTTTTGCAAATTAGTCAAATAGACGTAAAAGATTATTGTACGAACAACAACTAGATCGTTTGTTTTGAGTCGAATAATTTTTTTGTTTTATTCCTTGCTATCTAAACATCAAAACTTTAGATAGAATAGAGATAAAGAGGGATGGAATAGAATGAATCAATTGTATTTCATCATTAGTCTAAATCGATTACACTTGAGTTGTTTATATAACCATCAGCTTTACATCATAATAGCATATAAATAACTCTATGGTTACAGTTGTACCTAACTACTCTAGCAACTATTACTAACAGCCATATATGTCTTGTAACCAAGGTTCTAAATAGCGATTATAGTGGCATAGCAGGAAGACAAAAAAAAATAGCTATTGCGAATAGCGTAGCTATAGCGGAAGCTATCACACATAGCAATTTTCCCTTTTCAAACTTTATATTATATATTTCTACTAATTATCAACATAATCAATATTAGAGAATGGATGTAACAACTAAATGACAACTAATCTAAGTCTATATTTTTGATCAATTACGCGAGGAAAAAAAATATAAAAAAATAACATTATTTAATAGTTTATACTTCATGGTATTACATATTATAATAGAAAAAAAAAATTAATTTTATAAAGTAAATGAAGTTAATATACATATTTAAATATTTTATAATTATAATAATAATCAAAATCAACTTTCAATTGAAACGAAAGATAATAATTTTACAAATGAATACTATAAAAAGAGTAATCAAAATGAAGAATTAATATTTGAATATTTCTCGATATAGAATGATAGAATAAATGACAAATAAAAATAGAAACATATAGTTTGGTTTAGTATACTTATCGTAGAAGACCATGTAGCATTAGAAATAAGAATAGAAGTACAGAAGTCTGTATAAATTGCAAAAAAAAAAACAATGTAGCATAGCGATAGTTATAACAGGTCTCATATAGCGGTAATAGCGGTCGTAGCTGAGTTAGCGCAATTTTATCTCATAGCTTAGCGTTTATGCTCCGAAAAAGCTATAGCGCCGCTATAGCTAGCTATTTAGAAGCCTGCTTGTAACGGAAACAATGAATAACAGACTATAGACTAGTCCTGACAATGTAGATATGATTGTATCACTTTCATGTACATGCAGCAACTTCTTTAAAAAACCACTAATTTATTCAATTAGGTGCCTTACCTTAGTACAATTCACGAAATTAGCTTCTTGGTTGGCATTTGGCTTTCCTCTAGCTAATATCCAATCCCTTGTTCTTCTTGCATTCCTTCTAACAGGTCTTGGATGGATGCAAATCTTCAAAAAAAAAGAAATCTATGTGATTGGATGTCAAGGCAAGGTTGTTCTTGCGTATTTCATGTTATTGAAGAATTAAAAATCAATAAAATATCAAATTAGGGAATTTTACCCACATATCCAAACTAGCACCACCATCAGTGGTAATATGAATTTGTTGCGGATCAACGACGGGCCTTCTCAATCTTTTCATAAGTGGAAATAATTTTGGTCCGACATTGTTGAAATTAAATTACAGATCAAAGAGTAAGAAACCTTCAAAACTACAAATTAATGTTTAAAAAAACTAAAGATCTAAAACTAAACCTTATAACCATATTATCCTAAGAACCCCCGAACTAGAAAACCCTAGAGATTAAGATATAGACAAAGTGTCAATTGCAGGAACCTTATGACAGAGAGTGCTTGATCAGTATTGTTAAGGTGGTGGGTGATGAGTGTTGTTTTCAAGACAGAGTAGTACGGAGAAAGCGAGCTACCTAGATATGACCAATAATAATTTGGAGAGTGCGCTAGAACACTTATGTATTATTGGATATATATATTTTGAAAACCCTGGCTCCTCCTTTAACTGTAATGCCATCGGCTAGTAGTGATGGTCAACAGTCCCACCAATGGTGGTATGTGGATAAATGCAAATAGTACGTGCATATTTATAAAAATAACAATGTCAGATTCAACTCCTTTCCGATACCGTAGAGGATGAGTCTCATTTACGATTTGAGATTAAATCTCATCGCTTTGGGATTCAGACTAGCAGTATTATTGGATTTTGTGATTTGTGCCAAGTTAAAAAGAACAGTCTAGATCCATTAATTGTAAAAGATTCCCTGTGCAGTATTGAAGAGAATGCAAATTCGAGTCAATCTACACCAATTCAAGCAACATTTACTAATTAATTTATGTAACTGTGCAATTAATCCACATAAAAGTTAATGAGTTGTGTATGTAATTAACATTTGTTGATATTTGTTGATGCATGTTTCTTATAAATTGATATTTCTTAGGCAATAGGTAAACAATTGTAAACAAATGTTAATTGTAAGTGGATCCATCCTTATATGAACATGTTTCATTGATATTTCTTATAAATTGATATTTCGTAGTGATTTGTCAATTTTAATATTGGAGTTCACTATAATTCAATATGTAGAGCCATAGTAACAAATGAATTATTCGGGTTTGGTTCGGTGAGGTCAAAAATTCGTGATTCGGGTATAATTCGGTTATAATACAAAATGAAACTAAGTTCTAAATCAGAGATTTTTTTTAATTCTAGCATTAAATAACTAACTGAATACAAACTTTTATATACAAAAATGAACACAGAAGGTCAAGTCTACACTTTAAAACCCACCTTTGCATAAAGTTCGAAATATTTAACACTCAAAGTTACTCTTTTATTTTTCAAATTTGGTTGAATGGTTTTAAAAGAATCTACACCATTAATCTCAGATTCAACCATTGAGATCTTCAATAAGTATGCAATGAACTCTTTTCAAATTGAAGAGGATCCCAACATGATGCAAAATGTTTGGGCTTCACGTGGTCTAGCTGCCATACACTTCTAGGAAAACGGGAATACCAAACGAATTCAAAATTTCTCCGGATTTCAAGATAAAGGCGGGGGCGATTTTTTGGGAATTTAACACGAATAAAATGTAAAATTCGTTAAATTCACGAATTAAGCGTTTAATACGCGAATCATCGTATTAAACGCGGATTGATCCACTGATAGCTAAAAACATTTAATTTGCGAATAATTCGTGAATTAAACGCGTATTGTGTTACTATGCGTAGAGCTTGACAACATCGATTGAATTGTAAATGCAAGCAACATTCACTAATTTATCTAATTGTACAATTAATCCACATAAAAGTTATCATTTGCATATATGCAACATAAACACTCAAATAAACATTCTTATATAGAATTCATCTCCTTATTTACAATTACAACACATCATATATATGCAACAATTTATTTTGAATTGACTAATTAATTCACTATATTTTATTAGATAATAAATTTACAAGATCATTATCAATTATCTTGGTTAGGTTACAAAGAAATGGGTCAAACTAACTTTCAACTAATAAAACATATTCTGAACAATAAATCATGTTTTCATCCCAAGTCTTCGGCAGTGCAAAAATGGACATATGACAGTGGACTTATGTTTGTTGTTCGAGCAATAATCTTTTTCGTTTATTTGACTAATTTGCAAAACATACAATTATTGAATTTTATGATTTCTTCTATTTTAGAATTATGTAGATTCAAGGTGAATTGGAATTGCAATGTAGAATGCTTAAACTAAAGAAATCATGAAGATATTTATCAAGAATTTAATTTGTAATATTTTAAAGTTGGTAAAGTATTTTTGATATTGTTCCAACAGGATAAAAACGTTGGTAACGTTTGTAAAACGTTATAACGATTATATCTTAAGAAAATGCTGTGAAACAACTCAATCAAAGTCAAAAAAATATCAAAAACGTTGCTATAACGTTTTAAAAATTTATAACGTTTTCTGTAACGTTTTAAAAAGTTATAACGTTTGTGGAAAAAGCTGTAACGTTTTAAAAAGTTGGTAACATTTTAATTAATTTTCACACTTCAGAAATTCCTGATTTTGATCAAGTTTTTACAGTGCAAAACGTTATGTAACGTTTTACAAACGTTGTAACATTTTACAAACGTTGTAACATTTTACAAACGTTGTAACGTTTTACTGAGTTTTTAGACAATTTGAAAACATAAAATCGCAAAGAAAAAACGTTGTAATGTTTTAGCTCAATTAGCTCATTCTTGAGCTGACTCTATAAATAGGGGATTGGGGTCTCTTCCCCTCTCTAACCTAGATGTCCTTGATTGCAAAAGAGGTGATTTTCTATGAACTTGGTTCCACCATTGTTGATTGAGCTTAAAACTTCAATATCTCTCAAAAATCTCAAACCTACTTTACTAATCTCAAGTTAAATTAGGTTAGAGTAATCTATTGAGTGTTTCTCTTATTCATCTAGACTTTGAGACTTCGTTTTCACCTCGAGTAGCTCGTGTGACTTCATTTGGTTGTAAGGGCTTGCTGGCGCTCATCTCAAGTACCTTGTGCGACTTCCCTTGGTTGTAAGGGCTCGCCGATTCACAAGTTGTAATATTTTCGTATTAGGTAATAGAAAAGCGCACCACTTGAGATTGCGAAGCCTCGGAGACGTAGGCCTTTGTTTTGCCGAACTCCGTTAACATCCCGCGTGTCAAATTTCTCTAAACTCATCTATTTACTTTCAATTGCAATTTAATTTCAATTTTTTAGCTAATTAGCGGTGCCCCTTAGCGATAACAACGTTGTTGTTTAAACTCTTTCACAAACCACCGCTTAATTCAAAGGAAGTTTAGGTAAGAGATTAAACAACAATGCATTGTTGTATGCCATTTATACACTGCTGAAGAGTTGGGATCAAAATATGATTTAATTTTAAGAACATGTTTTATTAGTTGAAAGTTAGTTTGGCCCATTTCTTTGGAACCTAACAAAGATAATTGATGAAGTTCTTATAAATTAATTTAGTGTCTAATAAAATATAGTGAAAATCAAAAGAAATGAAATTTATCACAAGCTGTCCGGCCAACATGAATCCATGCAAAACATGTTTTAAACATTAAATTATGTTTTAATCCTGAGTCTTCGGCAGTGTAAAAATGACCATGTGACAGTGGACTAACATTGTTGTTTAAACTCTTTTGCAAATCACCACTTAATCCAAAGAGATTAAACAACAATTCATTTTCACATGCCATTTTTACATTGCCGAAGAGTTGGGATCAAAACATGATTTAATTTTAAGAACATATTTTGCATTGATTTTGGACAGCTTGTGACACCAATCTTATTTAATCTACTAATTTATATGAAGCAACAAAACAACAACAAAAAAATAGATCACAATAAAGATTAACACACAAATCACAATTAATACTGCTAGTTGTTTCTTGATGATCGAAGATACTTCTGCCTTATTTCAGTATATTGTAACTTGTTTGTAAGGTTGCTACATGTGAGGATTTAAACTTACATTACTCAAATTGGCAGTGTTGTCGCACTAGCCCATCCATTGATTGCATCCTGTGGACATGTATAAAATTTCCTCCCTGGATTTTGTTTGGTATTCGAAAGCTTCACAACAGTTAGCTTAAGACATCTATTGCAATTATAATATTCCGATGAGTGACGACTACTTTGGCTACTCATTTCGCTTATACAAAACAAAAAAATATTAATTAACTAAACCCTAGTTTAAAATACTTATTCCCTAATTTAAGAAACCATTCAAAGTAATGATTAAAATAAACAGAAAATGCCCTATTATCATGCATTCTGGACACACTACTTGAGTGCTCCAAATATCTTCAATTGGAGTGTTGTATTAGAGTTGTAAATACCATGTTATCTTGCCATCAAGAGACACAACTATAGTGCTCCAAAAACATTCAGTTGGAGTGTTATATTAGGGTTATATATGCCCTATGATCTGGCCACATAGAAACACTACTAGACTGCACCAAACACCTTCAATTGGAGTGTTGTATTTGAGTTACAAATACCATATTATCTTGCCATATGGGGACACTATTAGGGTTGTAAATTCTCTATTATCTTTCAATCTGGAGACACTACTAGAGTGCTCCTAACATCTTCAATTGGATTTTTTGTATTAGGGTTGTAAATACCCTATTATCTTACCAAATATAAATATTACTAAAGTGCTCCAAACACCATCAATTGGAGTGTTGCATTTGGGTCGTAAATGCCCTATTATCTTATTTCCAAACACCTTCAATTGGAGTGTTGCATTTGGGTCGTAAATGCCATATTATCTTGCCATATAGGGACACTACTAGAGTGCTCCATATATCTTCAATTGGAGTGTTGTATTCAGAAAACTACTAGAGTGCTCCAAACAACTTCTATTAGAGTGTTGAATTAGATTATCTTACAACTTGGAGACACTACTAGAGTGCTCCAAACACCTTCAATTGGAGTGTTGTATTAGGGTTATAAATGCCCCATTATCTTGCCATATAAAGACACTACTAGTGTGCTCCAAAAACATTAAATTGAAGTGTTGTATTAGGGTTATAAATGCCATATTATCTTGTCATATCAAGACACTACTAGAGTGCTCCAAACACCTTCAATTGGAGTGTTGTATTAGGCTTGTAAATGCCCTATTATCTTGCCATCTCGAGACACTACTACGGAACTCAAAACACCTTCAATTGGAGTGTTGTATTAGGCTTGTAAATGTCCTATTATATTGCCATCTAAAGACACTACTAGAGAGCTCCAAATACTTTCAATTGGAGTGTTGCATTAGTATAATAAATGTCAATTATCATGTCATCTGGAGACACTAATTGGGAGCTCCAAACACCTTCAATTGGAATGTTGTCTTAGTGTTGTAAATGCCATAGTATCCTGTCATATGGAGACACTACTAGAGTGCTTCAAATACATTCAATTGGAGTATTGTATTAGGGTTGTAAGTGCCATATTATCTTGCCATCTGGAGACACTACTAGAGTGCTCCAAACACCTTCAATTAGAGTGTTGTATTAGGGTTGTCAATGCCCTATTATCTTGCCATAAAAAGACACTACTATAGTGCTCCAAAAACCTTCAATTGGAGTGTTGTATTACAGTTTCAAATGCTCCTTTATCTTGTCATCTGAAGACATTACTAGAGTACTCTTAACACCTTCAATTGGAGTGTTGTATTAGGATTGTAAATGCTCTATTATCTTGCCATCTGGAGACAGTACTAGAGTACTCCAAACACCTTAAATGCGAGTGTTGTATTAGGGTTGTAAATACTCTATTATCTTGTCATTTAGAGGCACAACTATAGTGCTCCAAGCACCTTCAATTGAAGTGTTGTATTAGGGTCGTAAATCCCTTATTACCCACCATATAGAGACATTAGTCGAGTGCTCCAAACACTTTCAATTGGAGTATTGTATTATGGTAGTAAATGCCCTATTTTGTTGCCATCTAGAGACATCAATATAGTGCTCCAAACACCTTAAATGAAAGTGCTGTATTAGAGTTGTAAATGCCCTATTTCTTGCCATCCAAAGGCACAACTATAGTGCACCAATCACCTTCAATTGGAGTATTGTATTAGGGTTGTAAATCCCCTACTATCTTGCAATATGGAGAAACTACTACAGTGCTCCAAACACTTTCTATTGGAGTTTCGTATTTGGGATATAAATGCCCTATTGTCTTGTAATCCGGAGACACTACTAGAGTGCTGGAAACATCTTCAATTGGATGTTATATTAGGGTTATCAATGCCCTATTATCTTTTCATATGGAGACACTACTAGAGTGCTCCGAACACCTTCAATTGGAGTATTGTATTTGGGTTGTAAATGCCCTATTATCTTGCCATATAGGGACATTATTAGAGTGCTCCAAATACCTTCAATTAGAGTGTTGTATGAGGGTTTTAATTGCCCTATTATCTTGCCTTAAAGAGAAACTACGAGAGTGCTCTAAACACTTTCTATTGGAGTGTTGTATTAGGGTTATAAATGCCCAATTATATTGCCATATAAAGACACTACTAGAGTGCTACTAAAATCATCAATTGGAGTGTTATATTAGGGTTATAAGTGTCATATTATCTTGACATATAGAGACACTACTAGAGTACTCCAAGCACCTTCAATTGAAATGTGGTATATGGGTTTTAAATGCCCTACTATCTTGCCATATAGGGACAATACTAGAGTACTCCAAACACCTTCAATTAGAGTGTTGTATTAGGGTTGTAAATGCCATATTAACTTGCTATCTTGAGACACTACTAGATTGCTCCAAAGATCTTTAATTGGAGTGTTGTGTTACAGTTGTAAATACCCTGTTATCTTGCCAAATAGATACACTACTAGAGTGCTCCAAACGGCATCAATTGGAGTGTTCTGTTAGGGTTATAAATGCCCTATTATCATGCCATCTAGAGACACGAATAGAGAGCTCCAATCACCTTCAATTGGAGTGTTGTATTTGGGTTGTAAATGCCTGATTATCATGCCATATAGGGACATTATTAGAGTGCTCCAAATACCTTCAATTGGAGTCTTGTATTAGGGTTTTAATTGACCTATTATCTTGTCATCTAGAGAATTACTAGAGTGCTCCAAAAACCTTAAATTTGAGTGTTGTATTAGGGTTGTAAATTCCCTATGATCTTGCAATCTAGAGACATAACTATAGTGATCCAAGCACCTTCAATATGAGTGTTGTCTAAGAATTGTAAATACCATGTTATCTTGCCAAATAGAGACACTACTAGAGTGCTCCAAACACCATCAATTGGAGTGTTGTATTAGGGTAGTAAATGCCCAATTATCTTGCCATCTAGAGACAATAATAGAGTGCTCGAAACACCTTCAATTCGAGTGTTATATTTGGGTTGTAAATGCTTATTATCTTGTCATATAGGGACACTACTAGAGTGCTTCAAACACCATCAATTGGAGTGTTGTATTAGGGTCAGAAATGCCCTACTTTCTTGTCAGCTAAAGTGCACTATACACCATCAATTGGAGTGTTGTATTAGGGTCATAAATGCCCTATTTTCTTGTCAGGTAGAGACACTACTAGAGTGCTCCAAACACCTTCAATTGGAGTGTTGTATTAGGCTTGTAAATGCCCTATTATCTTGCCATCTCGAGACACTACTAGAATGCTCCAAATACCATCAACTGGAGTGATGTATTAGGGCTATAAATGCCCTATTATCTTGCCATATAGAGAGACACTAATAGAGTGCTCCAAAAACCTTCAAATGGAGTGTTGTATTAGGGTTGTAAATGCCCTTTTATCTTGTCATCTGATGACACTACTAGTCTGCACCTAACAACATCAATAGGAGCACTCTTGTAAATGCCCTATTATCTCACCATTTGGAGACACTACTATAGTGCTCCAAACACTTCCAATAGGAGTGTTGTATTAGGGTTCTAAATACTCTATTATCGATGAATCTCGAGATACTACTAGAGTGCTCCAAACACCATTAATTGGAGTGTTGTATTAGGGTTGTAAATGCCCTATTTTTTTGCCATATGGAGACACTACTAGAGTGCTCCAGACACTACTTATTGGAGTGTTGTACTATGGTTGTAAATGCCTTATTTTCTTGTTATCTGGAGACACTACTAGAGTGCTACAAATACCTTGATTTGGAGTGTTGTCTTAGGGTTGCAATTGTCCTATTATCTTGCCATTTAGAGACACCACTAGAGTGCTCCAAACACCATGAATTGGAGTGATGTCCTATTATCTTGCAAATGTCCTATTACCATGTCATCTAGAGACAGTACTAGAGTTCTCGAAACACCTTAAATTCGAGTGTTGTATTAGGGTTATAAATACCCCTATTATCTTGCCATCTAAAAGAACAACTATAATGCTCCAATCACCTTCAATTGGAGTGTTGTATTAGGGCCGTATATCCCCGATTATATTGCCATATTGAGACACGAGCAGAGTGGTCCAAACATCTTCAATAGATGTGTTGTATTATGGTTGTAAATGTCCTATTATCTTGCCATATGGAGACACTACTAGAGTGCTCCAAACATCTTCAGTTGGAGTGTGGTATTAAGGTTGTAAATGCCCCACTATCTTGCCATATAGGGACTCTACTAGAGTGCTCCAAACACCTTCAATTGGAGTGTTGTATTGGGGTTGTAAATGCTCTATTTTTCTTGTCATCTGGAGACAATACTAGAGTACTACAAATACCTTCAATTGGAGTGTTGTATTTGGGTTGTAAATATCATGTTATCTTTCCAAATAGAGACACTACTAGAGTGCCCCAAACGACATCAATTGGAGTGTTGTATTAGGGTTATAAATGCCCTATTATCTTGCCATCCAGAGACACGATTAGAGTGCTCCAATCACCTTCAATTGAAGTGTTGTATTTGGGTCGTAATTGCCCTATTATGTTGCTATCTGGAGACAGCAATATAGTGCTCCAAACACCTTCAATTGTAGTGTTGTATTTGGGTTACAAATGCCCGATTATCTTGCCGTATAGCGACATTATTAGAGTTCTTTAAACACCTTCAATTGGAATGTTGTATGAGGGTTTCAATTGCCCTATTATCTTTCCTTATGGAGATACTACTAGAGTGCTCTAAACACTTTCTATTGGAGTGTTGTATTAGGATTATAAATTACATATTATCTTGCAATTTGGAAACACTACTAGAGTTCTCCAAACACCTTCAATTGGAGTGTTTTATTAGGGTCGTAAATGCCCTATTATCTTGCCATATGGAGACACTACTAGAGTGCTCCAAATACCTTTAATTGGAGTGGTGCTTTAGGGTGGTAATTTTTTATTAACCTACTATATAGAGACACTACTAGAGTGCTCCAAACACCTTCAATTGGAGTGTTATATTGGGGTTATAAATGCCCTATTATTTTGCCATATAGAGATATTACTAGAGTGCTCCAAACACCTTCAATTGGAGTATTGTATTAGGGTTGTAAATGTTCAATTATCTTGCCATCTGGAGACACTATTAGAGTGCTCCAAACATCTTCAATTGGGGTGTTGTATTAGGGTTGTAAATGCCCTATTAACTTGCTATCTGGAGACACTACTAGAGTGCCCCAAACATCTTTAATTAGAGTGTTGTGTTATGGTTGTAAATACCCTGTTATCTTGCCAAATAGATACACTAATAGAGTGTGCTCCAAGCGGCATCAATTGGAGCGTTGTGTTAGGGTTATAAATGCCCTATTATCTTGCCATAGAGACACACTACCAGAGTGTGCTCCAATCACCTTCAATTGGAGTGTTGTATTAGGATTGTAAATGCTCTATTATCTTGTCATCTGGAAATACTACTAGAGTTGTCCAAATACCTTTAATTGGAGTGGTGCTTTAGGGTTGTATATTCCCTATTAACCTGCTACACTAGTAGAGTACTTCCAAGACATTCAATTAGAGTGTTGTATTAGGGTTGTAAATGCCCTATTATCTAGCCATTTGGAGACATGAGTACAGTGATCCAAACACTTTCAATAGGAGCATTGTATTAGGGTTGTAAATTCCCTATTATTGTGCTATCTGGAGACATTACTTGAGTGCTCCAAAAACCTTCAATTGGAGTGTTGTATTTGAGTTGTAAATGCCGTATTATCTTGCTATATAGGCACTACTAGAGTGCTCCAAACATGTTCAATTGGAGTGTTGTATTAGTGTTGTAAAAGCTGTATTATCTTTGCATCTAGAGGAACTACTGGAGTGCTCCAAACACCTTCTAATTGAGTGTTTTGTTAGAGTTATAAAGCCATATTATCTTGCAATTTGGATACACTACTCGAGTTCTCCAAATACTTTCAATTGGAGTGTTGTATTCGGGTTGTAAATGTTCTATTATCTTGCCATGTAAAGACACTACTAGAGTGCTCCAAACCCCTTTAATTGGAGTGTTGTATTGGGGCTGTAAATGCCCATCTTGCCATCTAGAGACATTACTAGAGTTCTCCAAACACCTTCAATTCAAGTGTTATATTAGGCATGTAAATACCTTATTATCTTGTCATATAAAGGCGCAACTATAGTCCTCCAAGAACCTTCAATTGGAGTGTTATATTAGGGTCGTAAATAGCCTATTATCTTGCCATATCGAGAGACTATTAAAGTGCTCCAAACACCATTTATTGGAGTGTTGTATTAGGGATATAAATGCCCTATTATCTTGCAATCCGGAGACACGAGTGCTCCAAACATCTTCAATGGGAGTGTTGTATTAGGGTTGTAAATACCCTATTATCTTGAAATATGGAGACACTACTTGAGTGCTCCAAACACCTTGAATTGGAGTGTTGTATTTGGGTTGTAAATGCCCAATTATCTTGCAATATAGGGACATTATTAGAGTGCTCGAAACACCTTCAATTGGAGTGTTGTATTAGGGTTGTAAATGCCCTATTATCTTGCCATCTAGAGACATTACTAGAGTGCTCCAATCACCTTCAATTCAAGTGTTGTATTAGGCATGTAAATACCCGATTATCTTGCCATATAGGGACATTATTAGAGTGCTCGAAATGCCTTCAATTGGAGTGTTGTATTAGGATTGTAAATGCCCTATTATCTCGCCATTTGGAGACACTACTATAGTGCTCCAAACACTTTCAATAGGAGTGTTGTATTTGGGTGGCAAATGCCCTATTGTCTTGCCATATAGGGGTACTATTAGAGTGCTCCAAACACCTTCAATTGGAGTGTTGTATTAGGCTTGTAAATATCCTATTATCTTGTCATGTACAGACACTACTAGAGTGCTTCAAACATCTTCATTGGAGTGTTGTATTAGGGCTATAAATGACCTATTATCTCGCAATTCGGAGACACTACTAGAGTGCTCCAAACACCTTCAATTGGAGTGTTGTATTAGGGTTGTAAATGCCCTATTATATTGTCATATGGAGACACTACTAGAGTGCTCCAAATACTTTCATTGGAGTGTTGTATTAGGGTTATAAATGCCCTATTATCTCGCAATTCGGAGACACTACTAGAGTGCTCCAAACACCTTCAATTGGAGTGTTGTATTAGGGTTGTAAATGCCCAATTATTTTACCATACGGAGACACTACTAGAGTGCTCCAAATACCTTCAATTGGAGTGTTGTATTAGGGTTGTAAATGCCTTATTATCTTGCCATATAAAGACACTACTAGAGTCCTCCAGAAACCTTTAATTGGAGTGTTGTATTAGGGTTGTAAATGCTGTATTATGTTTCCATATAGGAACACTACTAGAGTGCTCCAAACACCTTCAATTGGAGTTGTATTAGGGTTATAAATACCCTATTATCTTGCCATCTTTGGGCATAACAATAGTGCTCCAAGCACCTTCAATTTAAGTGTTCTATTAGCGTCGTAAATCCCTTATTATCTTGCCATCTAGAGAAATTACTACATTGCTCCAAACACCTTCTATCAGAGTGTTGTATTAGGGTTGTAAATGTCATATTATATTGCAATCCAGAGACACTACTAGAATGCTCCAAAGACCTTCAAATGCAGTGTTGTATTTGGGTTTTAAATGCCCTATTATCTCGCCATTTGGAGACACTACTATAGTGCTCCAAACACTTTCACTAGGAGTGTTGTATTTGGGTGGCAAATGCCCTATTATATTGCCATATAGGGACGCTACAAGAGTGCTCCAAAGACTTCAATTAGAGTGTTGTATTTGTGTTAAATGCACTATTATCTCGCCATTTGGAGACACAAGTAGACTGGTCCAAACACCTTCAATAAAAGTGTTGTATTATGGTTTTAAATTCCCTATTAACATGCAATCAGGAGACACTACCAGAGTGCTCCAAACTATTTCAATTGTAGTGTTGTATTAGGGTTGTAAATGCCTTATTATCTTGCAATATAAAGACACAACTAGAGTGCTCCAAACACCTTCAATTGGAGTGTTGTATTTGGGTTGTAAATGCCCTATTATCTTGCCATATACGGACACTACTAGAGTGCTCCAAGCACCTTCAATTGGAGTGGTCGTATAGGGTTGTAAATCCACTTTTATCTTGCCATATGGAGAAACTATTAGAGTGCTCCAAACACCTTCTATTTGAGTTATGTTTTAGGGTTATAAATGCCCTATTATATTGCAATCCGAAGACACTACTAGAGTGCTCCAAACACCTTCAATTGGAGCATTGTATTTGGATTGTAAATGCCCTATTATCTTGCCATATAAAGACACTACAAGAGTGCTCCAAACACCTTCAATTGGAGTGTTGTATTAGAGATTTAACTTCCCTATTATATCGCCATATGGGGAAACTACTAGAGTGCTTCAAAAACCTTCAATTGGAGTGCTGTAATAGGATCGTAAATCCCCTATTATCTTGCCATATGGAGAGACTACTAGAATGCCCCAAACACCTTCTATTTGAGTGTTGTATTAGGGTTGTAAATGCCCTATTATCTTTTCATCTAAATAAACTACTAAACTGCTCCAAACACCTTCAGTTGGAGTGTGGTATTAGGGTTATAAATTCCCAATTACCTTGCCATGTAGAGATATTACTAGAGTGCTCCAAACAACTTCAATTGGAGTGTTGTATTAGGGTTGTAAATGCCCAATTTTTTTTCCAACTGGAGATTTGAGTGCTCCACACATCTTCAATTGGAGTGTTGTATTAGGGTTGTAAATAACCCTGTTATCTTGCCATCTAGTACTATAGTGCTCAAAACACCTTAAATTCGAGTGTTGTATTAGGGTTGTAAATACCCTATTATCTTGTCATCTAAAGGCACAACTATAGTGCTCCAAGCACCTTCAATTGGAGTGTTGTATTAGGGGCGTATATCCCCGATTATATTGCCATATTGAGACACGAGTAGAGTGGTCCAAACACCTTCAATAGGTGTGTTGTATTAGGTTTGTAAATACCCTAATTTATAGCAATCCCGAGACACTACAAGAGTGGTCCAAACATCTTCGATTGAAATGTTGTATTAGGGTTGTAAATACCATGTTATCTTTCCAAATAGAGATACTACTAGGGTGCTCGAAACACCATCAATTGGAGTGTTGTTTTAGGATAACAAATGCCTTATTATCTTGCCAACTGAAGACACCTTCAATTAAAGTGTTGTATTTGGATTGTAAATGTCCTATTATGTTGCTATATAGGGACACTACTAGAGTGCTCCAAACACCTTCAATTGGAGTGTTGTATTGGGGTTGTAAATGCCCTATTATCTTTCCATCTAGAGAAACTACTAGAGTGCTCCAATCATCTTCAATTGGAGTGTTGTATTAGGATTGTAAATGCCATATTATCTTGCCATCTGGAGACACTACTAGAGTGCTCCAAATACCTTTAATGGGAGTGGTGCTTTAAGGTTGTAAATTCCCTATTAACCTGCTATATAAAGACACTACTAGACTGCTCCAAACACCTTCAATTGGAGTGTTGTATTAGGGTTTTAAATGCCGTATTGTCTTGCCATTTAGAGACACTACTAGAGTGCTTCCAAGACATTCAATTAGAGTGTTGTATTAGGGTTGTAAATGCCCTATTATCTAGCCATTTTGAGACATGAGTACAGTGGTCCAATCACTTTCAATACGACCATTGTATTAGGGTTGTAAATTCCCTATTATCGTGCTATCTAGAGAAACTACTAGAGTGCTCCAAACACTTTCAGTTGAAGTGTTGTCTTAGGGTTGTAAATGCTCTATTATCATGCCATATAAAGACACTACTAGAGTGCTCCAAAAACCTTCAATTGGAGTGTTATATTGGGGTTATAAATACCCTATTATTTTGCCATATAGAGACACTACTAGAGTGCTCCAAACATCTTTAGTTGGAGTGCTGTATTTGGGTTGTAAATGCCATAATATCTTGCCATTTAGGGATACTACCAGAGTGCTCCAAACACTTTCAATTGGAGTGTTCTATTAGAGTTGTAAATGCCATATTTTCTTGCCATATGGAGAGTGCTCCAAACATCTTCAATTGGAGTGTGGTGTTATGGTTGTAAATATCTTGTTATCTTGCCAAATAGAGACACAAGAGTTCTCCAAACCAAACTCCAAAAGTATGCATACCACTTGGATAAAAAAGTTCTCAATTTTAAGAAGATAGAATTTTTTCATTATACATCTTCTTCAAACGAGAAATCATTTAGATTTGATTATGTTAATTCTTCTGATTAGAGCGATTCTTTAGTAGAAACTATATTCTCTTCCATAAAATCCCAATATTTAACAATCTAGAGTGCTCCAATAAAGACACAACTAGAGTGCTCCAATATTTATCATGCCATATAAAGACACTACTATAGTGCTCCAATAACCTTCAATTGGAGTGTTGTATTTGGGTTGTAAATGCCCTATTATCTTGCTATCTGGAGACATTACTAGAGTGCTCCAAATACCTTTAATTGGAGTTTTGTATTAGGGTTGTAAATGTCCTATTATCTTACCATCTAGAGACAATATTAGAGTGGCCCAAACACCTTCAATTCAAGTGTTGTATTAGGCCTATAATTACCTTATTATCTTACCATCTAAAGGCGCAACTATAGTCTTCCAAGCACCATCAATTGAAGTATTGTATTAGGGTCGTAAATCCCCTATTATCTTGCCATATCGAGAGACTACTAGAGTGCTATAAACACCTTTTATTGGAATGTTGTATTAGGAGTATAAATGCCCTATTATCTTGCAATCCGGAGACACTACTAGAGTGCTCCAAACACCTTAAATTGGAGTGTTATATTTGGGTTGTAAATACTTTTATTAAAATTAATTTGAAAAGTATTGTATAAAAAATATATTTTGATATTTCCAAAAATACCCTTCATTTGAACTTCTCTCCTTTCTTCCTTCCCAAATCACTTCAAAAATGTATTTTACAAAAATGCATGAAAGCTCCCAGTCCCACTTGGGTCACTCGAAATCCCTTTCTTCCTTCCCAAATCACCTCTTCCCTCGCCGCCTTATCCCTCCGCTCCCCACCCAAATCCCTTTCTTTTTTCTCTACAAGTATTCCGTGTGTTTTCATTCCTATAATACTTTTCTCCTTCTCTGCTCACTTCTTTTTTGGAAAATTTTCATGGCAGCCTCCGCTCACTTCTTTTTTGGAAAATTATCATGGCATCCTCCGCTCACCACTTTAGTAAATGAATTGCGATTCTGAAAACAGAAAGAGCCAAGTCCAGTGCTCAACTTCTGAAATGTAAAGTAGATCAATTTTGTACATTGTACAAGATTGTACATAAAACATATGAATAAATTTTATATTATAGTCAATCAACATAGCAACAAACAAGCAAGATTATACATTGTACAAGCCCTGGACTGAAGCAAAAGAAATAGGAGGTAAACATTTAATTATAGTTAGAATCACCTGAGCAATAAAAACATACGAATAAATTCTAAATTATTAATTGGATACCTATGTAAGAAACATTTCAAAGGATAAACCCATGAAACAAGGTTTCAATGAAAATGGTGTTGCAACTATCTGTCATTTTTACATTAATCCTAAATTAAAATAGATTGGGATCAATTGATAGTGAATTACTAAAAAAAACAATGTAATTCCAATATAAAATTATCATTGTTCATCAAAATACATAAAAATCATAGAACTTCCCAACCCCGACAAACATAGCTTGAGAGAATAAAAATTACATCCAAAAACTTAATTACTAAGAAATTACAACAATTTGATCTCTAAACAAAAATTAGCAAACCAATGCATCTTCTCCTTTAACACCTCATACGGATCCTATAGCACCAATAACTAACCAATACTTGAGCTACATACCACTTTCTGTGATAATTCTTGTGCCAGTAACGCTGGGACCGTCCAGTTAAGTCTCTCTATCTCTCTCTCACCCTCTCTCTGTCTAATGGAGAAAACAAAATGGTACTTGTCATAAAAATTAGAAGAGAAATTACAATAACATAAAAGCCAAAAGAGTAAATGAAAAATTAGCAATTGTACACTTTACCTTGGAAAAGACAGTGAAAGGACTTGAAGCTCTTGCCTGGAGTTTCATCCCACATACCCTCGCAACACCACATCACCCTTCATTCAATCAAACCCAAACACACATTCACAAAACAACAATTCATCTCTTTAACTAGTCAAAAGAACATTTTTTTAACAAAATCATACAATAGAAAACCAAAAGAAACAAAGAAGAACATGAAGACCCAGTGAGAATAGAAACTGCCATGCCTTCGAAGCTGCACTGCACGATCGACAACCCAAACAGCACTATCACTAGCATCGTGGGTCCCACCATTCCTTCCCTAATCTCTAATCGACCGATTGATTCAATTCCTCAACAATTCCACCTATAATCAGAAAATGAGAGTAGTTAATGAAAACTCAGTGCCTCTACACATAGTTAATGAATGATACGTTCTATCTATAATCATGCCTTTTTTATTCAAGAAAAATTGCCAAGGGTCAAAAATCATGACCTTTTATTTCAGGGACAAAACTGTAGCAACCTGGAGGTGTGGTAGTTGGGGGTTCAACCTATTTAATTTTTCAGTATACCAAAATAGTGTCGCAAGCTGAGTAGTGAATCTAACTTAATTGGTAAGAAATTATCCAGTAGCTGGTAAGAAACATAGTTTAAACATTCAGGATTTAATACAAGATAATAAACTTTGTAAACATGACATAAATTTCAATTATCTTAAACAGATTGCAAATTCATAAACTTCCTAAATCATGTGAAAAAACTATAACAACCAGTCTCAAAAATCTATAGCAACCAGTTTCCAAGCACGTTTTGCATTGTGATTAAAACATTCAAACTAGATGACAAAACCTAAATCCAACGTAGTCCAACACAAATAAAAAAAACATTCCAGCACATTTTAAAACATTTTGAATTTGAAATTTTGATTAAACCTGCTAACTCTGATAGGGAAACTGTGGTTTGCTAAATAGACATATAGCAATTGATCACCTAAAGAATATATCCAAGTTGATCTCATTATATTGTGTAATATAATAACATAAATCAATTTAATAGCAAAATTTGATGATGAAAACAGAATAAAAAATAAAGAAAGAGACAGTAACATAATGGCCAACATCCCACAATATCTAATCTTGGGGGCAATTGAAAACGTAATGGAGTGCCACTGTTAATTCCACCACATCTAGACTTGAGCCAAGATGGCCTCCAGTCTTTGAAACATGAAAAATTACATCTGATCAAAGCTCATCTGCCAGCTGTTTAAGCTCCTGTACTAAAAGTAAATAACTATTGTAAGCATTTCATCAAACACATTAAGGTCACATCGAGGCGAACAAACCGAGCCACGAGCACGGCGAGACACGACGTTGGAGGTGGCGCCGAGAGAGGAGTGGGTCCGACTGGAGGTGGCGATGAGAGAGAGGAGTGGGTCAGGCATGGTGGCTGGGTCGCGTGAGAGAGAGGAGTGGGTCGGGCTGGAGGTAGTGCCGAGAAAGAGAGGAGTAGGGTTGAGGCTAAAGTTCACTGTCGTAAGTTGGGGAGTGGGACCATGAGAGAGGAGGAGAGGGTCAGGTCTTTCTGTCGCCTGAAAGAGAGAAAGAAAGGGGTGGCGTGAGAGAGAAAGAAAGAAGGGCAATTTTGGAAATACCAAAATACGTTTTTATACAATACTTTTCATAATATTTTTAATTCAATATGTATATTAGTTGTATAGATGTGACAATTTCATAAATTTCTAAATTTTAGGAGCATCTCCATTCATGCAATTAAGATGCAATTGCAAATAAAAAATAACTGTCAAATAAAATTAACTCCAAACATAATTTCAAGTTCTCTACATCCATGCTATTGCATTTCAATTGCATTTATGTCAGCGATATTTTCATTTTTTTTCGTCTACTGATGAGATACTAAAATCAAACAACGTAAAACCCCTCCCTCTCTCTCCTCTCCACAATAGTTGAGATATCTCCTTCCTCTCTAGGATACGCTCTCCCTCTCTCTCTCCTCTCCACGATACTCCCTCTCCCTCACTCTCTCTCTCCTCTCCACGATACTCCCTCTCCCTCACTCTCTCTCCTCTGATCTCCATGAAACAGGAAAAAAAAAATTCTCGCTCTCTCTCCTCTCCATGAAACAGACAAAAAACAATGCTTCCATCTAAAACAGATAATAACAACAGCATTTGAAATAACTTGCTTTCAATTCCATTCACATTTAAGATCAACGACTTATTTGGAGCTTATTACAAAGTTTAGGATAAGTGCAACAGATTAATACTACAACAAATAAAGGAATAAAGAAGAACAAAAAATTTAGCTTATTGGTCAGGAATTGACTTCCATAATCTTGACTAAACTTTTGGTAGCGGTGTGCATAAAGATGTACCGAAGGTCTTCTGTTTCTCAATGCCACTTTGACATCTTCTGAAGGACTGGACCGATCTCAGGCAGCTTTGTAGTTTGTACCATAAATTAATTCATCAAAATTTATATGCCAATGTTTCAAAACTACCAGTACCAGTTCCTCTCTGGCTGTATCAGTACCAAACCTGATGGGTTTATGATCCTGTCTTAGTACAGAGTGATTCAATCCTTGTTAGAATTTGTAAAGTTTAGAACCTCATGTAAGAACTATTGAATTATTATAAGCTCATACCAATATGGAAATCAAATATATTGTTTGGATATTTACATCTAAAAGGGTATTTACAATGAACAGAGACCTAACGTTAAAAGAAGTGAATTAAATATGCATAAAATCAGAAAAAAATTATGAAACATGTAGTAAATCCATTTTAGAATATAGCTGCATGAAATAAGTATCATGACATGTATAGAAAATATGAGAACCGATAAAAAAAGGGATGAGCAAAAAGCCATAGCACAGTCAGTGCTGTGCTATGGGTCTTTTTACATCTTAAAACCATCACTATTTACATCTTAAAACCATTGGTGAAAAATACTTATTCATTGTTGGTACAACTGTAGAGTATAAATAAGGGAGTGGGGACAGTTTGATAAATTTAAGTTACTGATAAAAATATATGCTGCAACGGTCCAAGTAATTTCTCGTGTAAATATGACATTCTGCAATTGTTTCAGGAATTCATATTATTGGGAAAGACTGGTTGATAAATTTGTACTGGCAAAGATTTACTTATCGTCAATCATGAAAACGAATATTAATCCCAATTGATCTCAGCAACACATAATTGTTGATGGATCAATTTATATATAACAGGTAGGGCCAAAGTAAAATAGTAAAATACACTTCCAAAGTTCTTGATTTATTATTTGCTTTATAAAGTAACAATAACTTTGCTAGATCAATCTACTTGTCCAGCATCATAATTTGGTTTCTTGAGAAATTGATGAGTCCACATGCAGCATGCGTGTCAATAAAATACTTGCTTGGAAAATTTTAATGAATAAAAAAAATCACCACTGAAAAGACTAAATTAGATATACCTGAACATAGCTGGCGCCACCAATACGGTAGGCTCCGGCAGATAGAGGTGCTGCTGCAACAACCAGTGCACCTAAAGCCGCATCACGCATCCCCGGCAATTCAGGTCTCGTAGTTCATCTCTCTCTCTCGGTCTCGCGCTTGCTTGTTCCTGTTGTTTCTGGAGTGAATAATTTCGCAGGGTTCGTTTACAAGCAATGTCCGAACTTGGATGGGAATTGAGAAATTAAAAGAGCATAAATCTGAAGTGAAAAATCAGACGCAAGGAACGGGGAACGAGCAAGAGCGAAGGGGGGGGGGGGGGGGGGGGGGGGGGGGGGGGGGCGGGTTGTGTGTGGGGGGGCGGGGGGGTGCGCGATTGGGGGTGATGGCATGAGCAGGAAGGAGGAGAGGAAATTCTTGGAGGTGTGCGCCTGTGAATTTTAATTTTAGCTGAGAGATGAAGAGGGGAGATGAAAGATAGACTGGATGGAGTGACAAGGTGGAATTCAGCGAAATGAAAGGCTTTTGCAAGCTTTAAAATTATGAAAGCTTGCAAAATTGGATGTTCCTTTCCATCGGTGAAAGTAGGTTTTGCAATTGTGACATCGGAGTCACGTCAGATTTGCAATTGTATTTGAAAGCCGATGAAGATGTTTTTAGGGTGGCAAAAAATTAATTTCAAGTTTTGGGATGGTAATTTTATAATTTCAATATTTTGAAGTGGCATAAAATTAATTCTTCATCATTTTCATGGAATAAGAAATTAGTTCATAGAGGAATAGAGGAAGAACCAAAATGCAAAAAATAGAGATTTGACTGCAAAAGTTCAAATCCAATTTCACTATTCTCAATTCCTCGATTCTTCTACTCACTTCTTCTCTTGTTTGACGGGAATAGAATCTTTTTTTTCACTCTATTCTGCTGTTCCACTCTTGCCGAATGGTCCGTAGCAACTAGCAATGCAAAATGAGGTGGGTACTTTATTTTGGGATTCCTTTTGTTCCCACCGAGCAAAATTAAGAACATCAACGCATTAAGAAAAGAGGAAAGCGTAAAAATGAGAATGCTCTCAAGTTCGGCTCCATGTATCGGATGTGCTGTGAATCGTTGGATAATTGGATTTAAAAAAGATAAAGAAATAGAAAGAATACGTGTTGTTACACTCATAAAAAGATCCCACTCATTGTTTCCGATTCAAAATTTTGGATTGGTATCAATGTCTCCGATCCAAACAAATGATTTTTTTCTCCAGCTAAAGAGGATCTTCTATGACAGTCTGACCTGGGACAGATTAATTGAAGCAATAGAAAGAATAAAATGCTTTCTTCACTGGCCCCACTGATCATTTTTTTCCGTTGACTATTAATTGGAGCAAGGGCAAAGACTTTGTATCAAATATTCCGCAACTTATTATTTTATTATGTAATTGGAACAATAATTATTTTGATTGGATCAATTACTATTTTGTTTTGAACACCAACAAAATGATTAGTTTGTCCTGCACAATGAATCTGGCCAACAAGGAAATAAAAAGAAAAAATCAAATTTGTTTGGATTGGAGGCATTGATCCCGATCTAAAATTTGGATCGGAAACAATAAATCCGATCTTTCTACAAGTGTAAGAACATACATACTCTTTTTATTTCTCTATCTATTTTTTTATTAATTTCTATGAATAAAAAATTCTCAATATTGAATCCACATCCCATGTCCAGATAACCAATTCAAGCAATAAGAAGCAATTCTTTTTAGTATGGATCTGTAAGCAATGCTAAATGTTTATAATTGCTTGCCTCTTGAATCTACAAAATATTGCTAGATGTACTATTTAATCCTTGTAAGTTGGAATGGCAAGGCCCACAGAAAGCCTTACTCAAGAGCCCGGTTAGTGTTAGCCTGTAAAGATATTTAAGGGTGGCTTTTCTAAAGTGTAAGAACCTAGATTAAAGGCGAGATTCACTCTTTCTATAATGGATGGATTAATGCTCAAGCCTTGAGCCCTTGACATTATTTGTGAACAATGCTGTTAGATACATGTACCACCAGTCTCAAAGAAACGAGACATACAATTCATCTAATGTACGGGCTACAAAATAATATATATCTACAAAAAACAGTTCATTTGAAGTCATGTTCTATACCAACTATATAATATATATGTACACATATACAAGAAACAGGAACTAAGTTTATACATACATTCTTACATAAGATTAGATAAGATCCCTACATGCCAAAATGACCAACAAGGGATCAATACAAAAGTGGAATTTTCATAAGCACCCCCAGTAGAACCTCAAACAAAATCATGCAACGCTTCTACAAAAATGGCAACAATCTCTTACAAACCTATAATCATGGCCAATGATGCTCATGCCCTGCTCTCCTAGTTTCTAGAAAGAACACCCAACCATCCCAATAGAGGAAGAAGTGAGCAGAGAGGCTATTGGGCATCATATAAATAGATTGTTCTTTTCAAATTTTGTTGGCTATACTTGTGTTTTGCATTGGCAATGGTATACATGATTTATATATATTCTTTTTCCTATTCTTTTGCTGGGGAACCTGTAAATTTTCTCCACATTTTTTAACACCTCCCTGTAACAACAAAAAGTCCCACCATTTATTAATTTAAAATTTTGTTTTCTTCTCATATATCACCTTTCAAATTTTCCAAGGATCCTCTCCATCCATGCAATGATGTCAGCACCAATATCATCCCTTTCAGGCTCAAACAATAGATCATGCAAGAACCCATCATAGAGTCTAATATCCTTGTGCACTGAGGCGGCTTCATTATAGAGATCCTGCGAAGCTAATGGGTCAGTGACCCGATCCGCAGACCCATGGAGCACTAGAAAAGGGACAGTGACTGATCTGAGCTTCTGCATGAGGAAGGAGGTGATGCGTAGGATCTCATGCCCAGTTCGGACGCGGATTGGACCAGTGTAGACTAATGGGTCAGAGTATTTTGCCAGCATGGCAGCTGGGTCCCGTGAAACAGGGATGCCTCGCTTATTAGCACCTTTGAATTGGTATCTAGGGGCTACTAGTGAAACTATAGGTGCCATTGCCTGAAAAAGAGTTTGTTGAGAACTTGAGATCAAGTGAACCAAAATTTACTGGTAAAAAGTAGGATGAAATATATCTAATTTGCTCAGCACGATCTTAAATAGTTTCACAAATTTAAGATTTTGAGGAAAGCTCAAGTGTCTTAAATCTAGCCCACATTAGTTTCAGTTAACATCGATCAAATCAAATTTCAGTTGTCCTCAACCTTTTCCTTTCTTGACTGCATTTAACTCCAAATAGCACAGCTCTAGTTTACCATAGTTAGCCTAAATAAACAGTTAATCTCAATTTCCTGACTAAACTAGGATCAACTTTGTCCTTGATTTTGCATAACTAAGCACTAAACAAGGAGGAATTTAAAAATAAAAAATAAAAACTAAAAGTTGGTTGGAAGCACCAGTAGGTGCATGCTAGTTCATACTCAAAACTGCCACACCAAACAAGAGCTACTTTTTGGCAATTTGAGTTGCACCTATTGGACATTGAACAATGTAGCTTGACAATAGAGCCAAAAGACTGTTGATAGAAATTGGAGAAGTTAATACCCCAACAATTGGATGAGCTGGTTTCACACGCAAAGCTGGCGATGTCAATATAATCCCTTCCACCATTGAACGGATATGGGGATACAAAGATGCCTGAAAATATTACATGTACATATTAGAAAACAAGTAACATTATCAGAAAGTGGAAAATTTCACATGCAAAAACATTTTCAAAATCTTGATGTTTGTTTCTAAGAGTTTTTTTTTTCTTTTTTTTTTGAAAAATGATGTTTTTAAGAGTTGGGGAAGAAAATATGCCAAATAAAACATAATGGGATAAGATATTGAAAGAAGGCACCTTCAAAACCACAGCTCCACCAGTCGAATGGCCGAAAAGAAAACAAGGCATACCAGGATTTTCAGATGACACTCTTTCTAGAAATGCTCCCTGGTTGTAAAAATCAAATAAAGTTAAATTTCTGTACACAACAATAACAGTAGGAAAAATAATTACCTGTCTTGATTAATCTAAGTTACACTAAATTTGAAACAGCAAATAAAACATTATTGCCACTTAATTCTAAAGGAAATGATCAAGATGCCATCCAAAGAAACAACTGTATGTGTTTATTTATCTATAACAAGATAAGTGGTTATTCATTTATCTAGCAAGGAGTCTTTTCTGGAAAATTCAAAAGAATGCAGTAGACTTATATTAATGAACACAGTAAAATTTACCGTATCCTCAACAACATAGTTTAGTGAAGGAACATAACCATGCAATCCGTCACTTCCACCATGACCTGCCAAGTAATGGTAGATTTTGTGATACTCTAAAACAACAAAATAATAAAAATTTAAAAGTACATAGTCCTGCAATGAAACTGCACTTTCCCCATTTCCCAAAAGAAGAAACTTTGAAACAACAAGAGAATATATTGATGCTGGGAAGAACAGGGAATAGCTTGAACAGGTAACTCACCTATCCAATCCATCGCATAAACACCAAAGTAACATGAGGTTAGCTGCTCTGCAAAATGTGCATATCTTCCACTAAAATTTTAAAACCTTCTTCATTAGCTGCCAATTGTTGTTTATAATTGACTCAACACAAATTGCCACTGCATTATCCTTTACAACAAATCCGCATAACCTCAGTAAGTCATATAAATTACCTGTGCTCGTTCAATCCATGAATAAGGATCAATATGCCCCTGCAACATTTGGGAAAACAAACAAGCAGTTAGCTCTGCATCACAGTGCTGTCAAGCATAAAAAGGCACAAAATACAACTGTGGTAACACAAAACCATACTATTACGAAGTATAGATAAAATTAACCCCCAAAAAGGATGCAAATATCAAGGGGAGTTGCCATTATGTCAGAGCAAATTGGCCAACTAGATATAAAATTATGTCTCGTATTACAAATACTTTTGATTATATTAATGTCCACAACATATAGCCATGTGAAAAAATACAAAATAAATTTTGGTGTTTTCAAATGCAGAACATAGATTTAGATTTACCTCCACAGATATTACCTCTGATTTTTGCCAGTACATAGTCATGGAGACAGTTATGTTTTGGCACTAATAATTAAAGAATCTCACCAAGTGACTGCAGACCTATGCGGGCGTTATTATTAAATGCTTTCCACACATATGATCCTCGTTCAATTACTGACTTCCATTTAGGACCATAATATGGATTATGACCACTAGCATGATGGACCCAATATGAAATCAAGAATTGTTTTCTCTTTTTTCTTGGGCTTCAGAATTATTGTGAAAGGGTAGACCAAATGAGCAAAGAAATACATAACTTGAAGGTTTATTAACTACCAACAGTAATAAAAACCTGAGCAACACAATCATTGTTATCAACCCCATAATAATACCCATTACTAAAGTACCATATTCTAAACAACAAACTAGAACCACTGATTGTTCTAAGTGGATGATCAAGCACATAAAAAATATTGTAAATTTAGAAACTGTATCTATGGGCATTCATAATCTTATCCAAGAACAATTTCACTGTGATGCACACTTTTATATAGAAGTTAATTACATGTGATCCCACTTCCCACTGACATGAGTCTCGATATCAGACTTTGCTAAATTCAATTAATCATTCAGAATAATCTAAATTAATTTAAGTTGCACAAATTTTAGACTACGAACTAATATTAAGTACCACAGTTCCATTTACTAGAGAAAATAAACAATCCTTCTTAAGATCAACTGTATCCATTTATGACAGGTTTTTTCTATGTGAAACAATTGTAACTTAGTACATGTGCCTGTAATATCAGATAATATAGGTATTAACAAATTGTAAACATAATCCCACCAATGAAGTTTTGAAGTAGAGAGAGAATTTCACAATTTCAGTGAAAACGAGAAGGGACAGTGAAGCAATTGCAAGCAATACAGAAAATCACAAATTCCCTGAAAATAAATTACAGCATATACTTAAGAAATAAATTAAAACTCACCTCATCTCACCAGAGAGAGGGACCCAGTACCGACAAAAGAGGGAGCTCTTCCTGGGCCCCACAAAATCAAAGGTCCCGGACCTGTACCAGGGAGCAGGGCCAACCATATCCACCGCCTCCGCCAGCTCTCTTCGCCGCCTGGAATCCTCCTCTTCTGCGGCCTTGAGCCGCCTCCGTGCTCCAACTGCCGGCAATGGCGTGGAGGAGTTCGAGAGTCTCGAGGTACGACGGAGGACGAGGAAGAACCAGAGCAATATCGACTGAAGGAAGACGAAGAGGCGCACGATAGCCGCGGGGGAGGGAACGGAGCGGCGCATGTTAGCCATCAGTGGGATTATGCGACCGCTCGCTCCTGATGTTGGCGGGTCTATGCGGTCCATTTTCTCTCTCGTTCGGGCACTCGCGCTCGCTCTCCCTTTCTTCAGGACCAAATGAGATGCCTCTCTTCTGACTTCTGAGGAGGTGGTCGGAGGAGTGGATCAAAGACGACGCGAAATTTATAGTTTCCGGGTTCTTCTATTGAAATTCAGGTAATATCCGTTCGCGTAGCGAATACCAAAACAACCAGGGAGGCAGGGACTATGACCTGACACACGAAGAATGTACCAGCAACGACACTGAATATTCGAATACTAGAGAAATGCCGAATGCGGATGGAAATTATTGAGAGGTTTTGTTTATATAGAGCAAGCGTAAGGAGGGAAAAAAGGAATTCGCATCCTCTGAGATATCTCATATGTTGCGTGACCTTTCGAAAAACTAAACCGTTCGAATACATTCTGCACGAATCTCAAAGTTCAAATAATACTGGTCCCCGCGCCATCCCCGAGTAACCAATGGACACGTGGGTCATGCAAAATATGAGATATCTCAGATGATATGCACTCGGGAAAAGGAGGTAAGAAAGGTTTCTACATTTCTGTATCGCTGCGACAGCAGTGATTAGTGTAGCGGTCCAATATTGGACAATAGTAAGTATTGGTGACCTATTACATAATGTAGCGTTCATACAGTGAGTTATACCTTTGATTGCTTAGAGGTTCAGAATACGCGCGCAGATCTCTCGTATAGTTGTAATAGTTGTTTCCGTCTCGGAGACTCCTCTGTTCAGTTTTCTGACCTTGGCGTTCGGGATTATGAGTGACCAATAACCCTGTAAGTTTGAGTAGTTCATACTTCATACAAAATGCGTCCGCATATTGTTGAATTATATTTTTAATAGTTAGTATGGTCATGACAAATGAAAAGTTCGGATTCAGTTCGGTGAATTCAAAAATTTGTAATTTGGATATAATACAAAAATGATTTGATACAATAAGTAAGAAAAAAAAAATCTTCAAAACAAATTGATAAGGCCCTAGACCTTAGGCCCAAAAACATGACGTCCAAGCAAGCAAGGATAAGGATTAGGGCCCATAAAAGCACACACAAACCCATTAGGAACACCTAAGGCTGTACGGGCCTTCGGTTTCGAAACGGTAGACCTTCGTGTTGGATTGAAGTTCATACATGATAATTTTTTTTGAATGTTTATGTTGGTTAAGTTCAATGTTCTCTCCCTTGATCATTTTAAAATTGATTTGGAAGACCCTAGATTTTATGTGTGAAAACGAATGGTCTGAAAATGTTTTCAAATTTTGAAGAGGAAGTATTATTTGGTCAAAGGCCATGTAAAATAATAATAATAATATATTTTTTGAATTTTTTATATATGTATTGCTGTTTATGTTAGGTAATAATAAATAACCGATAAGTAAAAAACAGTCCTGATTTAATCATTTGAATAGTTATGGTAGAGACTAGAGAGTCCCTATTTTATGAGGTAACATAAAATTTCTGTTTAGATCTGGCCCTAAGTAATGTAGAGTAAGGCTTGGTGCTATGGATAGCATAAGGTCATCCATGTTACGATTTTAAAAACTTATTGTATAAACTTCAAACTTCGATTTAAGTAGCTCAATAAATTGGTTATATAATAAGCTTGTAGAATACTAATTTTTTTTATTTTTTTACTATTTTTTATGATTTATGAAAGATGGCCTAAAAATAAAATAAATTATTAATAGTTTAGACTATTTTTCATAAATAAAAAAATAATAAAAAAATTTCAAAAATAATAAAAATTTAGTATTCTACAAACTTATTATATAACTAATTTATTAAGCTACTTAAATTAAAGTTTATACAATAAATTTTTTAAATTATAGCACAAATAACCTTATGCTATCCACATCGCCCAACACTTACCAGTAATGTACGTGTTGTTTTGATATTCATGCGTATCTAAACAGGAATATTATGTTATCTCGGAGCATGTGGGTTCGTGGATAGGTCTTCCAATTTTTTCATTTCCCATTGCCTCCAACTTTTTTTCCTATTCCCACTGCCTTCAATTTTTTTTTTTCTATCTCACCCTAACTTTTTTTTTTCATCTTCCCTCCCAAATTCCCTCTCTCGCCCAAATCTCTCTTTCAGTCCGCACTCCAGTCGACTCGCATTGCCGCTAAATTCTCATTCCATTCACAGAGGTTGCGCCTCCGTCTCCCTGCAGTCCGACACAAGCATTGCGGCCGCTTCGGACTTCAACTTCGAGGTAGCTCCCACTTCTCGAGATCTACCTTGTTATAACTTCATTATCTCTCTGTTCTTTGTTGAAGTTTAATCGAGTAGTCACCTACAGTCAGAGGCGAGTTCAGTACTTCACAACAGTAGGCAAGTGCCTGCCTTTTTTTTGACCGGGCTTTTATTATGGGCTTGCCTACCCAGTTTCTAAATCTTGCTACCCAGCCCAAAACTCAAACTTACGCGAAGGAAAAGAAGAAAGAAATAATCCACTCAGCCGCTCCGCGCCTCAACCGCTCTTTCCTGCGCCTCAGTCGCTCAGCGCCTCAGCCGCTCTCTCCTGCGCCTCAATCTGGTTTTCGGTTTTCTTCACTAGAGTACGTAGGAGTTTTCAATTGTGTACTTTGATTTGCTTATTCTTGATTTGAAAATGAATTTTTGTGTAAATTTAATTGACAGATAGCATCACTGCAAGTCAATCTAGGTATACCCTTGGAAGAGCCAGAATCAATCCATAGGTACAATTCAATTTCTTTATGCTATCTGGAACAAAATAAACTTTTGTAGTTGCCTATTTTGTACAGTATTGATTCTTCATGGTATACTTCAGCAATGGCCAATTGTTTACACTTACAAAGTTTGAACTGATTACGTTGGCCCCTTGTTTTGTGGAACTCCTGACTGGTGTCATCAAGCTCTTGACTTGATTTTGTAGCATTAATATATTTCTTGTTTTTTGATATGTAAAACAATATTTGTTATAAACTTTTGACTTAGTTGAAACCTTTGATGTTCATTTATGTTAATTTTTTTTTTTTACAACTATGTATATAGTTATGCTTGCCTACCCTTGGGTTGAATTCCTAGCCTCGCCACTGCCTACAGTGAGCTGTATATTGTTCCTAAATTTTGATTTGGGAATTGTCACTTGACAAAATTAGAATTATCTTGGGAATTGTTTCCGACAATGCTGATATATGCAAGGTGTTTGCAAAACATGTTAGAAACAACTCCTTAAAGTGGTCCAGTTTGGTAGTTTATTGATTTCAATTTGGATTTGCCTAATGTTTGATTTTTTTTTTGTTCTCTTTCCAAGCGCCACTTGCTGCAACTGCCTGCTTAAGTGGGATTTTTATCATTTTGGCGCAAAATTTCAATAAAAGATGTTTCTAAAATACAATCCAGCCACAAATTGTGCTTATCATGCCCGCTCCAAAATTGTTTGTGCCCCCAAAACCTCCCTCTTTCTTCCCCCAGTTTTGCAAAGCAATAGTAGTTTGACGGCTTCAGAATCTTCTTCGGTGAGAAGAATTGCATGTGTAAATTCGTCGATGCAAGAGAATTTTGAGCCGTAAGCCCAACTTTTTTTTTTCCTTTTGATTTAGTGTGAATTATTATTGGAAAAGGGTTATGAACTACATACCTTGTTTTTGGGCTTTATTTCAAAGTTCAAACACTTATCAGGCATACACATTTTTACTGTATTTCGTGTATTTCGTTCGTGCATGTGTCTATCAGTAGCGATTTTCATACTTCTATGTGCATGTTTGGTTGAAATTGTTAGATCCATAGTTTTAAAAAAGATGCTGCATGTTTTTTTTTTTTGTCGAAGAGCTAATGGTCTTTATTTCATTTGTTCGTTCACCATATGACTAATAGCTTATGGAGTAATTTCACCCCTTTGTATAGTATTAGTGTTGTCATGCACATGCCTAGGTGCCTTTTGAACATTCACCGGTGCCATTATTCTCTGGGCTTTTATACTTAAGCATGAATTTATGGTTAAGAAGGTTTCAATTTAAAGTTATGGTTGTATGTTAAGTGTAGAGTCTTGGTGGGGGTTTAGGTTTAATTTGAATGAAGACTTAGGGCTGACAATTGTTCCTGCCAGATTCAGGCTGGCTGATGATTTTTGCCATCTGCACAATATAAAGAAGATATTTTTAATTAAAAATACCACTATTGAATTCTATGATTAGACAAAAAATGGCGGCGATACACGGGGTGTCAGAGACAACGATTGGGGTACTTGGTGGGGGGCAGTTAGGGCGGATGCTGTGCCAAGCTGGAAGCAAGATGGCGCTCAAAATTGTGACGTTGGACCCCATGGAGAACTGCCCAGCAAGTTCTCTTTCATACCAGCATATGGTCGGCAACTTTAATGACGGTCAATCTGTGTGTGAGTTTGCAAAAAGGTCAGTTGAAAATCTGTTTTATCTCTAAAAGCAGATGTGACCAGTCAGATGTAATTGGGGACGGTAACAATTGTTAGTATATTATGCAATAAATTTTCTTTATACTTGTTGCGAAGGTGTGGAGTATTGACAGTCGAGATAGAACATGTGGATGCAATTACACTGGAGAAACTGGAGCAACAAGGGATTGATTGTCAACCTAAAGCTTCTACCATTCGCATAATTCAAGTAACTTCTTTTATTCATATTTATGCACCCATTTATACAAATTCATTGTTTCTCTCTTTTTCTTCTTGTTTTTTTTTTGTAGAAAAGAACCAAGGATCAGCATAATACATTTTAGGATAACATTATCCCTTTCTTATATCTTAACCTTTTCTTGGCTAGTTTTGTTTCTAATTGCAAAATTGAGGGTACATTGTGGCGAAGCTGTCTTAATTTTAATGCAAGTTATGTATGCTACTCGGAATTGAACAAGGGTTGATTGTCTATGGCTGACAGTAGACACGAAGTTCCAATTGGGGGATTAGTTGGGCCACCTCCATAGGTTTATTCCACTTTTAGGATTTGGTACTAAACCGTTCTTGTATTGTACTTTATGGCCAGTGCTGACAGATTCAACTACCATTGCAATTCTTGAGGTGAATAAAGGATATTGCACTGGTTGGTTTAGTGATATACCAGTCCTTAACTGATATTCAGTACTAATATGTTGCTACAACTTTACAACCTTAAATTATACTGAAATTTAATTTGAATTATTCAATTGAAACTTTTGTTTCAGGACAAGTACTCGCAAAAGGTTCATTTTTCTCAGCATGACATCCCACTTCCTGATTTTGTGGAGGTAACTTTTATAGCTTAAGTAGCCTTTTAAGGAAATTGCTTCATTTATACTCATATCTCCACAAAAAATGTAAGTATCAGTGTATTCTTACATAATCTACAAATTTTCCAAAAGGTCTTCTATAGTACAGATTTGTGTTTTCATTTTTCAAGTTTTTAAAATGACGTTTAATGAACTGAAATTGGTAAGTTTGTATTTTTATAGTGGAACAATCGAAAAACTGTGAACCTTTTTTTTTTTGTATTATCAATCTCATTTTGCTTCTTTTTGTGAACAGATCGATAATTTAGTTAGTGTAGAAAGAGCTGGTGAATTATTTGGGTACCCTTTAATGATAAAAAGTAAGAGGCTAGCATATGATGGAAGAGGCAATGCCGTAGCTCATAGAAAGGATGATCTTCCTTCTGTTCTGAATTGTAAATATCTGCACAAGTTCTATTGTATGGTACCAGCCAGATAATACCATATATTGTACATCAGATTTGAGGGAAAAATTGGGTACTTTTGAAATTAAATCATTAAAGCCTACAAGTACTTACTGATTCAAAGGAAGCATATTGTGATTTGTCTGATACATGTCATTACTACTATAGCATGATGCTAGTTTTGGGTACTTGCTTCTTTAATGTTGTTATACATATGCTGAAGATTTTAAGTAAAAATTGAACTGTGAAATAGCTTTAATTTTAATTGATCATCATGGAGCAAATAAAGAACGTTATTTCAAATGGAAAGAGTGGGTTTCATCAGATAATCTTTGGGACCAACCATTTATTATGAGATCAAAATCAGTACTGGTGGAGAGTACTTGGACCCATGGTTAAAAAAATGGCCAAACATACCATGGCATACTTGCATTAAAACCTGCTACCCTAATAAATATTTTCATAATAAGGTTCGTAACCGGTCTTTTTTATTTCTTCTTGTAGTTTTCTAATTTTTTTTTTGTCTGCAGCCTTAGGAGGCTTTGAGCGCGGTTTATATGTTGAGAAATGGACACCCTTTGTTAAGGTTTCTTGTTGCTCTCTTTTGAGTGATCTTTGTCTTTACAAAACATATGACTTATTAAATATATTCAATTGTAGCCTATTATATTGTAACAGTATCTCCCTGACTTGTGACTGGATTTGACATTGCTGAAAAGCATGTTAGCATGTTCAACCATTGCTGTTTCTAAATAGTTTGGTAATTGAGGTTATGGTATCAGCCCCTCAGTTTTGCAATATATTTCATTGTACAATCAGATCATAATAGTGAGAAAATAAAGCCCAAAGAAAAGTCATTTTGGTGCGTATACTAAACTTGTTATTATAGAACTGTACCTGGTTATACATATTTAAGTTGTTGTATGTTGGCAAAACTGCATCACATCCAAAACTTATTTCCATACTAAATATTAGTCCAAATTGCACAATGACTAATGCTATGTTTGTTACAATTGTGTATATTCTACTATTTTATCCGTGAAAGTAGTAGAACTGTACCTGGTTATACATATTTAAGTTGTTGTATGTTGGCAAAACTGCATCACATCCAAAACTTATTTCCATACTAAATATTAGTCCAAATTGCACAATGACTAATGCTATGTTTGTTACAATTGTGTATATTCTACTATTTTATCCTTGAAAGTAGTAGAAATGAAGATGATTGGTTGTATTTTACCTTTTCTTTGTACGTTCAGGAGCTTTCAGTAATAGTGGCACGGAGCAGAGATGGTTCAACACTATGCTATCCCGTGGTTGAAACTGTTCACAAGTAAGAGTTTAGTAGGTGTACCTGTACCAGATCAGTAACTTTAACTTGCCTGGACTGTTGAGGGATCCTTCCTTTCATGCTTTAAAAATGGTATGAAATGTATGTTGTATGGGCAATATGGGCAAGGTCCATACTGTACCTCTTGTATCTGTTTGCGGCTGGCTACTTCTTGATAACTTTAATTTCAAATATTGAATTCCTTTTTTTTTTTCTCATCTTTTTCTTATCTTGAGTGAAGTGAGACATTAAAACCTGTTCAAATCAAGGTGTGCAAGATTAAACATACTACTGGTTTAATCCTTTTAGGGACAATATTTGCCATGTGGTTGAAGCTCCAGCTGACATTCCGGATAAAGCAAAGAAGTTAGCTATTAGCATTGCTCAAAAAGCTGTTGGGTCATTAGAAGGTGCAGGTGTTTTTGCCGTTGAGTTGTTCTTAACACAAGATGGCAAGGTTTGTTTCAAGAAAAGTGCATTCTATTTTAAGGATTTCCATACCTATTTTTGGTACCAGAATACTCAGGTTCAACAGATGAAAGGCTACCAGTATCAGGCCTATATTGGTAACCTTATTACTGTTGTTTTTGACCACATTTGCAATGGTATCTTCAGTATGGTTGATTGTGACCACACAGCTTTTTTGCCCTTTAGTTTATCCTTTTATTTTAGAACCTTTTTGTGAGGGTAACATGATGCCTAATTCTGTACTTGGGGTTTATTGTGGCAAAATTGTTCCATAATTTTTTAATTATTGGGTTAAGATGTGCAACTCTGTAGCATAAAAAAATGATCAAGATGTGCAACTCTTTAACATGAACTTTTTTTATCCGTGACTTGAGTAGGTATTGTTGAACGAGGTAGCACCAAGGCCTCATAACAGTGGGCACCACACGATAGAGTCATGCTATACTTCCCAATACGAGCAGCACTTGCGGGCTATTCTTGGCCTCCCTCTGGGGGACCCTTCTCTCAAGACCCCTGCGGCTATTATGTACAACATTCTTGGCGAAGCTGATGTCAGACCTACTCTCTTGCATTATTTGAAACTTAAAATGATGATCATAATTGCATCTTGGTGACAGGTTTATGTGTGCACTGAGAAAATGTCAAAATTCGTATGCATCTTTGCAAGGGAAAGTTGCAATGCATATTTATACAAAAACAGGAAATATCATTATAACCCAACAAAACATATGCAAATATCTTCTGTATCTTACATTCTGAATTTAGTTTCCAAACTACCCCCGTCAGTTTATCCTTTTGTGAATAAGGAAGAGAAGAAAATTTGGGTGCACTTGGAGAAATTGAGAGCAGAATATAAGATCTTGATTATGGTGTTGTTTGTTAGATAACTAACCTAAACTATCAATAACATTGTCCATGTGTAGTGGTTGTACCAGATACCTTTGAACAAATTTATCCGTTCATTTGAGTGTGGAAGCTTATCCCTGTAGATTATAAGTATAATGTTAAAAAGTGCAGTCTCTATAAAGCCTTTTTTTTTTCTTTCTTCAAGGGGGAAGAGGGGTTTAAGCTAGCCAACAAACTAATAGGAAGGGCATTGAACATTCCTGGTGCCACTGTGCATTGGTACGATAAACCAGGTCAGTAAATATTCAGTATGAACTTTTATTACATGCCAACTATATCTTTGTTTGTCCTTTCATTATCGCAATTGAATCTTCTTTTAAAAAATGAAGAAACTGATTTTTGATTGTTGTCTTTAGAAATGAGGAAACAAAGGAAGATGGGCCATGTAACAATTGTTGGCCCTTCTAAGAGTGTTGTAAAATCACGTCTAAGCTCACTGTTGCAAAAAGATGCAACTGTAGAAAAGCGAACTGGTAAGTGATATATTTCTATAACTTGATCTTTTCATTATTCTTGTCTTCTTAGAAAACATTGCATTGCGCAGTCAAACCTATATTTATGTCAGTTGCAACTATATTCTTTTTACAATTGCTTTTCACAAAGGACCTCTAAAGTTTTTATGTACCTACAAGTATCTAATTATGATGTACAATTAAAACAAATCTTTTATAGCTACTCCACGTGTTGCAATAATAATGGGCTCAGATTCTGACCTCCCAGTAATGAAAGATGCTGCAGAGATTCTAACCTCATTTGGGATATCCTTTGAGGTATTGCTATTCATTTGATAATTCTAGAGGTGCTTTCTGTCACAAAGATTAGCATAATTTCTACATCCTGTTTCTGTTATATATGTGGCCAGTATGTACAAGTATTGGCTTGTCCACTTTTGAATAACCACATTATTCTATACTTTGTTCCTAGAGTTCTTTCGGCACTGGATTCTGTACTGAGGGAAATTGATGCTTTAGTGCAAAAATATGGGTTAAATGACTCTAATCATGACTTGCTGCAATTCAACTGAGCTAAATTTGAGTAAATTGCAAATAACAATTGAATCTTCGCTTAATTGTGCCGATGAGGCATTTATCAATAAAAATGGTGCATAGTCTGCAGCTTAATTAAGTAGTTATTACAAAAAGTTGATAGCAAAAATGAAGTCTTCATCAAGGGGGGAAAAGGGCTGAATTGCAGCTTAATTGGGTGAACAAGGCAAGTTTTGAATTAATATCTGTTTACTGGCAAAGAAGTGTTATTGAGACTTTATTATGGTACTGTGGGGCTTGTTTGCACAAAAGAGAGTTCATTGCACCTCGATTGGTATGAATGAAAGCTCTGTTATATGATTTCTCAGAAGTTTCTTGCTGAATACCTATAACAAATTTTATGCTATGCAATTTTCTTATTGTTTTGCAGCTAACAATTGTATCAGCACACCGTACACCAGAGAGGATGTACTCTTTTGCAATATCCGCAAAAGAGAGGGGCATTCAGGTTATTATTGCTGGGGCTGGTGGAGCTGCACATTTACCAGGTAAGTTTCTTTGTGTTTAAACTTTAAAGTCAAACAATTTTTTATATTTTTCTTTTTTTGTGCATTCGGTAACATAAGGTACAGCAGAGTGGATTAGATGTTTATTGTATGAGATTGGTGACAGGAATGGTGGCTTCCTTGACTGCTTTACCAGTAATCGGGGTACCTGTCAAAACCTCTTCATTGAGCGGAATGGATTCACTTTTATCCATTGTTCAGGTCTACATTTACATTAGTACTTGAAGCTAGGATTTTTATACCAGCTGGATGGTGTGTATATGGTATTAGCTTTTGTACTGAGTAAACTTTTGGAAAAGAGCTACAAATTTTTTTGATAATTCTGCCGAACAAAAAAGCCGGCTTATTTCCAAAATGAATCTATACAAAACTTAATCTAAAGTACCAATGTGGTTCCTTGCATATCATATTCAATGGCAGTATAACTTGCCAGACTTTGCAATATGTGACCCTTTATCCTAATTTTTACCACCACCTGTAAGACTCCATTTAGTACTAGCATTAATTTGGTGCTGGTCAGGTTCAGGTGAGAAGACTTGTTTTTTTTTTTTTTGTTTCCTTTGGGCTGAGGATGTGATATGCAAGGAGGTTTAGGGACTAAATTGCCAGTGGAAACTTTTAAAGGGATGTTTATTTAAATACTCTTTTTCAGAGCCTTCTATTTTCCTAATATTATCTTGAAATTAAATACAATTTGGGTGATTAACCTTGTGGTGATAAAGAACTAATTACGAACTTTTCGGTACGAAACAAGAATGAAGTTTAAAGTTAATATCCCTTCTTTTATCTTTGAAAATTGGAAATAGATGCCAAAAGGGATTCCGGTGGCAACGGTTGCAATTGGAAATGCGGCGAATGCAGGTCTCTTAGCTGCTAGAATGCTGGCATCCACAGATTCTGATCTATGGGACAGGTATGACATTGTTTGTTTTTGCTATTTTTGTATAAAAGGAAGAATCGCTTATTTTGTTTGTTACTAACATGTTGATACTTTGTCCTAATTTGCTCCAAAACTAATAAACTACTAGGAGTTCAACCTATTTCCTGGATTATATATATACCGGATAGACAAGGGGACCTAATAAGCATTTAAGGTTTATGTTAGGTTTTCATTTAAAAATGAAGAGGTCATGAATTTATGTTTTATCAAGTTTTGTTTGGCATGGGAATCTGCTTAGATTGGTCCCCAGCTGTTTGAGAATATGTATGTATGTGGTGATCCTGTGGTGGTCCTTGGACTTGCTGTATTTTCTATAGTTTGGTCCCTGCCTTCCTGAACTATCTGAACTGTTGAACCTAACCCCTGTAGATTGTCAATAAATGGTGGGCCTCAGTGGAACAAACCCAGATAGTTTAGGAGCATCATGGGCCAAAGAACCTCTAACTAATAATTTGAAAGAATGTATATTTTTCCTTTTTGGATGTTTGACACAAGTTAGATTAAATTATAGGGTAATTTTTATACTTGTTATTTCTGGCAGGGTGACAAAATATCAGCAAGAGCTAAAGGATACTGTTTTGTTTAAGGCCGAAAGGCTTGAGGTAGAAGGTTGGGAGAGATACTTGAATGCTTGACCATCTTTTCGTTTCTACTTGTAAGTTCTCATTAATTGCAACTCAAGTTTGGAATGATTTCATACAAATTTCCTTGCTAAGATAAAATAATAATAAAAAACAGAACCATAAGCAATATTTATTTTCTTCAGTCCTTTTGAAATAATTAGTAGAGGAGCAGGGGGGTGGTACAACAGATATTTACAATCTTTTTGGTTATTATCCTAGATTCACAATTTCTATAATGTAGGACCGTTAATAACATTTCTTTTACTTTTATTTATCACTGATATGTGAGAAGGTCTTCATTTTTCTGGCTTCAACTTGGAAATTTCATACACTTTGAGTTTTTGCATTGCAAATAATCTTTTACTTTTAATGATGTTTAGGAACTGTCCTTGGTGGGAACGCAACTATGCTTCCTTGCAGTTTTGTTATAAGTTAATATGTTATTCTAGCACATTCAAACTTTATGGAGCATAGAAGTTGCTCATTTTTGGTGATTAGTTAGAATGTGCCAGTTGTACTTGTACCCATTGCCATCTCTGATGAGGCGAATTGTAATTGTGTATGAACCCTGCAACAGTCACGGGACTTAGCAATCATGAAAGTAGAAGAAGAGCATACATTCCATGTTGTCTAGTCTCCTGGGATGGTCCCTAGTCTCTTACCCATTTATTTTCTTGCTCCAAATGGCACTTTGTTTGCTCTTGCATCACATAAGGTTCACAACTTGTCAGTTATTTCGTTTGTAAGCTAGGCCCGATGTGACAGCCTCATCTGTTAATTATCATAATATTTCTAGCTAGGATTTCTACAACAAATAATGTTGGTTTAGCCCCTTGTAACTCTTTAATGAATATGTACGAGTAATTAGGTCCAGTATCCAAAGGAGAAATATATTATTAATTGTCCTCGACCATAGAATCTGATAAAACAAAATGTATTCTTGAATAATCAAATACAAAAGAACATAATTTATTGCATCTTTATTTTTTGGATCCTGACGCGTGCATCCCTTGTGAACAACTAACAGATTTTTCCGCCCCATTTATCTACTTTGTATGTACAATCATCAAAAGTAGGGCGTACAAAATCGCTCAAATTCTTGATTCGCTCGTAACTCGTTCGCTAACTGCTTGCTTTAACTTGTTCATTTATAACTAGAGTCAGTTTCAACTTGAGTTGACCGACTCGTTTAATAAATGAGTTGAGTTTGAGTATATTCCAACTTGTTCATTAACAATTCAAGTTATACAAAATTCGTGACAATATTCCCATGCCCTTCTAAATAACTCTTGAGATATTGTTTAAATTTTTTATTTTGTTAGTTGTCTGGTTAATTATATTTGAATTGTTTGTATTTAAATAAATTTTTACTAAATCATTTTAATTATTTTTGTTTAGATAAACTCTTATTAGTATGTCTATAACTAAGAAAATTGACTAGTCAAACGAGTTGTAAACGAACTCAAGTTAGTAATGAGCTGAACTCGAGTTGGTTTTACAGTTTGTTATTGACATCTCAACTCAAGTTAATTTGCTCATTTATTAAATGAGTTGAACACGAGTTGAAAGTAACTCGTTCAAACTCATTTCATTTTTATTCCTAATCAAAAGCAACAAACAATTTTTTTAATTTTTTTTTATCTCACATTACCGGTTAAACATGAACTGAGCGTATTTGAACCGACTGTTTAAAGTCAGAAAGAGATGTGACCACAAGAACGTGTGCACAAATTCGGAAGTGCTGTGAAATGCATGGAGATCGAGTGTACTCGCTAATGACCACAAGAACGTGTGCACCACTGTTATTCTCAGCAGGTCATAGGCCAAGTAGACGCATGAATCGGCAGGTAGAATTCAAGGTTGGAATAGATCAGGAATAGGTGATGAGATGTCAGTTGTAATAGGTGTGATGTGAGACCTACGGGTCGTGTAAGAATCCAAAAAAAAAAAAAAAAAATAGGCCAAGTAGACGCATGAATCGGCAGTCTGCATTCGGACAGTCGACGCCGTTATTAGTGCACAAGATGAGATGCGTAACTAAGTTTGGATATAGGTTGGCTCCACTCCTTTATAGTTGTCATTGCTGACTCTTTTGCTAGCTTATGTACTTGCTCTAATCTAGGGAAGGTTCTGACCATCATTTGGCCATCATATCATAGCCATGTATCTTTGTTGAACAGTTATAGATACCACATGTTTAATCATGATAGGTTAGGACTATGCACGTGATTTAATATGCTAATGGAGGGGTGTGTGTGTGTGTTAGACTAATTGCATGATTTAATTATTCCAGAAATTAATAGATTTTTTGAGTTGATGAAGAGCACAATTAGTTGACTGCTCCAGCTAAATTTCAAACACCCACCCACACATGGATTGAGAAATGTAGAAGATAGGTGATTTCATAAATGTACATGGATTCTAATTTCTAGCTCTTCTTCTTCTTCAAAGTCTTTATTTCCAAATAAGTTGGGATAGGTTAGAAATGAAACCCAACCGGAATTAGCAACACAGGAACTTCCCAGGAGGTTACCCATCCTAATACTACTCCTGTCCAATTCGTGAGGGTGTCATTTCCATAAAGAGACTGTTTTTTTACTGCTAGCTCGCCAAGCCTATTATGAACTCTCCTTTTTTTTTTTTTTTTTCTGGCTTAAGACAGGTTATATAAAAACTACACATGCGGAGTTATTCTAATTTCTATCTAATTGTAGCAATAAATAGTGCAAGATTTACATGTTTAAAATTTAAAATAGATATTCTTTCGTCTAGAATTCAACTTGGGATTTAAAAAGTATTGGGTCGGTAAAATGGGAGGAATAATTTAACAAAAAATGTTTCATTGTTGATTAAATTCATTTTCAAATTTTAAATTTCAAACAGTTAATCCGACTCATAAATATGCATAGTTTCCATATAAAAATGTATCTAGAGATCAAATTTTACATTTTTTATAACATTTTTACTATTTTTTTTATAGAGAAGGGTTAAAAATGCACCATTGATTTTGTGCCCCATCCACACCTCATGTCTATATCTCTATTTACAAAGTTCAAACAGTCGATCCGAACCATTCATCTTGTTCTACATATTAAAATGTGCTTAGAGACCAAATTTTATATTTTTTTGGAATTTTTTTACTATTTTTTTTATAGGTACAAAATCACTGCATCTGGACCATCCAAAAACAATGATTTTGTACATATCTAAAAAAATAGTAAAAAAAATTTCAAAAAATATAAAATTTGGTCTCTAAGCACATTTTAATATGTAGAACAAGATGAACGGTTCGGATCGACTGTTTGAACTTTTTAAACGGAGATAGAGACATGGAGTATGGTTGGAGCACAAAACTAATGGCGCATTATAACTCTACTCTTTTTATAGAGTATGGCTAATATAATATTAGTGTCATTTTAGTCTATATAACACTAACTCCAAAACCTATCAAATCGAGTTCAAATGGTGAATCCAAACTGTTCAAACCGATTTACTTTATGAGTGATGCGTTTATATGCAAACTTTTTATATTTTCAAGTTATTTTAGTACCAAATCAAGCGGCAAAAAAATTAAAAAATGAATGTATTAAAATTAACTTAAAAACTCAAACATTTGACCGCCTAACTTGATATCAAATAAACTCAAAAACTTATAAATTTTACATGTAAACGCACAACTAATGAACTAGATCGGTTTGGATTCACCATTTGAACTCGATTTAATAGGTTTTGGAATTTGTGTTATATAAACTAAAATAACACTGATGTTATATTAGCCATACTCCTTTTTATATAGGTAGAAATCTCTTGATCTAAACATTTTAGATCATTCGAAAGTAGTAATTTTTTTATCTAAAAAAAGTAGTAATTTTCTAAGTATATAAAAAAATATAAAAAAATGTAAATTTAATCAACAATTATATTTTTTATATAAAGATAATGTTTAACCATGTGAATTAATTGATTGTATAAACTTTAAAAATAGATATATGGATCTCATGAGTGAGTCTATGGTACTATGCATATTACGGTTTGTTACTGTGCTATGGCTCTATATTCGAGTTTTCAAATCCTAACGGTCGATCCGAGCCGTTCATCTTGTTCTCCATATTAATATGTATTTGGAGACCAAATTTAACATTTTTTTGAAATTTTTTACTATTTTTTGAAATTTATTGAAAATCACTGTTTTTGAATGGTCCAGAATTTTCAGATCAAGTGATTTTCTAAATATCTAAAAAAATAGTAAACAATTTTCAAAAAATATAAAATGTGGTCTCCAAACACATATTAATATGGAGAACAAGATGAACGGTTCAGATCGACCATTAGGATTTGAAAACTCAAATATAGAGCCGTAGCACGGTAACAACCCGTGATATGCATAGTACCATAGACTCACTCGGATCTCATAACATGAGTTGATCCGTAATATGCATATTATGTAAATTTTTTTTGTTATTAATTTTATTTCAAAATTTGATTAGAAATAGTCTGAAAATTTTCCGTAACATGTGGTATGCATTTGAATTTGTATTTACTACTGTATATTTTTTTTTAATATAAAAATGAGAGTATGTGTTTAAAATTATATTTTTTTGAGTAAAAATTGAACATCAAGTCATTCAACTATTTAATATCTATTTAATTACAACAAAAGAATTTTTCTATTTGATTTTGACTATGATCTCTCATATCAGATATCATGTGTTTTTATCACTAAATTAAAAACTAGTTCATGTGTTCTAAAATAATTTGTGTATATAGGTACTGAGTTTGGGAAAAAAATATTATCATAATCACGATACTTCATATGTTTCTCAAAACGAATTGAGATCAGCTGCTATTAGCAACAGATTCGGATGCTCTCAAAACTACAAAGATATAGTCGTACAAATTATGTGGCATCCTACTATAGTCACAGAATTTACAGTTGAAAGTTGATAGTCGGAAATAATTCTGCTGTGATTTAAAAGAATCGCAGGTCCTGCAATTTTAGATCTCAATAAATTTTGGAATGTACGAATTTCTCAAACAATTATTTTTTTGCACGAATTTCAAAGCAAATAAAGGGGTGGATGTCAAATCGTAGATTTATTTCCTAGTCTGATCAAATTCATGATATTGTGTTTTTTTTTTTTTTAAGAGAGAAAAATGAATGCATTTAGTAGTGGGGCCCATATCTTGAGACTCGGACATTTTCTCCTAGCCTATTAGTGCATATCCTCAGAGATATCTCAACTTTTGCGTGACCGACGTGTCCGGTGCCTATTGAATTCATATCCTCTGAGATATCTCAAACTTTGCGTGATTTTATGAAAAATCCCAATTGTTTAAGGACGTTCTCCACGAATCTCAAAGCACACAAAATACGGACTCCCTACATCACCCCCGAATAGGCACCGGACACATAGGTCACACAAAAGTTGAGATATCTCAGAGGATACGCACTCGTGCCTATTCAGGAGTGATGGAATTCACATCCTCTCCAATACCTGATAAGGAAATCTTTTACAATTACTAAATCTGAACCGTTCTTTTTAACTTGGCACAAATCTCAAAGCATAAAAGTACTGTCCCCTATTGCCCCCGAATACCAAACTGGTTGAATTTAATTTGAAACCATAAAGTGAGGGTCATTCTCTGCAATACCGGAGAGGATACGAATTCGGAAGGTGATGTAGGAGGTCAGTATTATGTGTGCTTTGATATTCATGCAGAACGTATTTAAACGGTTGAAATTTTCCATAAAATTACGGAAAGTTTGAGATATCTTAGAGGATACGAATTCGCCAATAGGCAATATCCTCTCAGATACCATGAAAGATTAACTTTACCGTTTGATATTTTACTCTCAAGTCTCAACCAGTTTGGGGTTCAGACTAGTGCAGGGGAAGTATATATAATTGACCTTTAGGTTCGTGCCGAGTTAAAAAGAAACTGTCCGGATCCTCTAATTATGAAAGATTCTTTTTTCAGGTACCTGAGATTCTGGGAGGATGTGAATTCGTCAATAAAGCCTCAGTTTGATCCTGGTAAATATGAAATTTTAATTAATGAAAATAAAACTAATTGTTTTTTTATATATTTTGAAGATGGTAAAAAATAAACTTCGGCACCTAAAATATGACATATTAAATGTTTTCGTGATTGGATATCTATATATATATAAAGAGAGAGATCAGATGAGCTATGGTCATTGCATATGTATAGACTCTTTTGTACATTGAATTATAAATTATTGGATTTAAAGTTCAAATAACCGATCCAAATTGTTCATCTCATTCTCCATATTAATATGTGTTTGAAGACTAAATTTTATATTTTTTAAAAAAATTTTACTATTTTTTTAGATTTATTGAAAATCGCTATTTTCAGACAAATATAGACCTAAAAAAACAACAATTTTCAATAAATCTAAAAAAATAGTAAATTTGGTCTCCAAACACATATTATTATGGAGAACAAGATGAATGGTTTGGATTGGTTATTTGAACTTTGAATCCGGTGATTTATAGTTCAATATACAAAAGAGTCTATACATTGCAATGCACCATAACCCATCTCTCTCTCTCTCTCTCTCTCTCTCTCTATATATATATATATAGTAAGGCTACGGTGCTACGGGTTGCATAGAGGACTACGGTGCTATAGCTCAATATTCGAGTTTTTAAAATCCGAACGGTCGATCCGAACCATTCATCTTGTTCTCCATATTAATATTTATTTGGAGACCAAATTTTAAATATTTTGGAAATTTTTTACTATTTTTTTAGATAGATAGAAAATCAAATATCTGAATGGTGTAGAATTTTTTAGATCAAGTGATTTTCTACCTATCTAAAAAAATAGTAAATTTTTTTCGAAAAATGTAAAATTTGGTGATTTTTGATAAGAAAGAAAAACAATATATACGAATTATCTAAACAGTGTAGTAGTGTACATCCAACATCCCGAAATTATTATTAATATCATTGTAAAAAAAATCACAAATTATGGAGAATTCAAAAAATACCAAAGGCCGCCAAATCAATCTGTGGTCCCATTCTTGGAGGATCGCAGATTGAATTGGAGGCCTCCAAAAACCCAAAAATACACTATAATATGCTTATATTTAGATTTTTGAGGAGCCTCCAATTTAATCTACACCCCAGAAATATAGAGCAGCAGATTGAATCGAAGACCCTAATATTTTTCAAAATTTTCAATTTCAGTGGTTTTTATTTTTTCGAACTGGTATTAATAAAAATTTTGGTCCAACCTCCAACATCAATGAACAACGTAAAGATAATTTTGCACAGTAAAAGTTCACTGATTAGTCTCAAATTGTCAAGTTGCAATATGAAGGATCACATACACGGGATGGTGAATGCATGAGAAATTAATAGGTTTTTCTAATTGAAGTAATAATGCGTGATGTATATATTAAAAAAATGCACACATGAAGGTGGTCCAGGGCACCTTTTCCACTTGAGCTAATATATATAAGCCCGTTCGAAGGTGTTTTTTTTTTTTTTTTTTAAATTTTAATTTAATGAAAACAGATCATAACATAAAATACCGACTTTTTCCTCGTGAACCATCACAGGCTATCCATCTTTATAGATTATATAGATAGACATACATGCCAATTTCATTTCAAATGCATGTACTGGTATTTATATATATATGGGTGCGCCTTTAATATTACTATTCTTATTAATTAGAAGGATAATTATGTTGGGGAATCATTAAAGCCAAATAATTACGTCTTATTTAGAGATCAAATAATTACATCTCATCTAGGGGTCAAACACTTATACCCCGGAGAAGGAGAAACAGTTTCCCACTTTAACCTAAGGACCGTCATATGCCAAAGAAACCCAAAACATAAATTATAAGTACGGAACATAATACTTAATTCCATGTCGTTTGTTATGGAATAACCAAAGCATTGTAGAGCAAGCCGTTTTCGTGAGCACGAGACAAGTCTTCAATGGCAAGAAGTCCTTCTCACCTTTTGTCGTCGGGTCGAGGAATAAGTCTTCCAAGACATCAAGGTGTGGCTCTTGAGAAATCCTCTCCAAATTTTCCTAATGGATTTCTCTTCTCTATTATTTGATGGTGGAAGAAGAAGAGAAGACACATAGAACTATATTTTTCTTAAGAGAAAAACATATGTTCAGTTTATGTGTTTTTTTTTTGTTATCTTGTGCTTTGAGAACCAATCCTTATATATAAAGATGTAGAGTTGATATATTACCAGACTCTAACCCTAAACCGATTTTTTGGCCACATGCTAACTTAAAAAAAAATATGCATCAAAAAGCGTGCAACTGCATCAAAATCTGTGCAGCAGCTGGAGAATCAGTTTCCTTAATTGCAAATTTCAAAATCAGTCCATCAATGATTTGATCTTTGCCTAAATTGTTCTACACATTTATGGACCACATTCTAATGAATATATTAATTGTCTATTACCTTATTTGATCACTTTAATTGATAATCATATATGATAGTAAACAATCCATAATTAGATTACATATATGCTGAATGTTGACATTAAATCTAACGAGGTTGACAATAAATCCAACAAATTATATGTTCCTCAAGTGGTAAACAGGTAGTTAGAACTAATTAATAAGAGTTGAATCATGTACCTAATATAAATGTTTATGAACTTTGTCTCTAATACATCTTTAAAAAAAGAGTAAAGATGTTGTCCCCCTTGAATCTGTTCCCTATCTGTTCCCCTAACAACCTTCCTTTTTTGTTCTCCAACGTGGTCAAAATTCACCATTTTCAACCTTCATTTTTTGTCCCCCTAACAACCTTTCTTTTTTGTCCCAATCTGAACAGGTGTGAATATTATTAGTGTCAGATGTTAATATTGTTAGTGTCATATGTGAATACTTCATTAGTTAGATATGAATAGTTATATATATGAATATTTCATTTGTTAGATATTGAATACTTCATTAGTTATATATGAATACTTCTTTATTTAGATATGAATAATATATAGATTCACTGTAGTGGTCTCCAATCTTGGTAAATGTCGCTTTCAAACGATTGTGGTCCCCAATCCAGGCTGTCACAAGACGTCAGCGGTTCCCCTGGTTGTTACTGGTCCCCTCCAACTTGTGTTTACATATGACGAATGGTTCTAATAATAAGTATGAATACTACAAATTCGTAGGTATGAATACTATACGTTTTGACTATTAATAAAATAGCATTAATCTTGCTCTTTGGTGGTAGTTAGCACGTTTTAACTTTTTTTTTGTCTTTTAGTGCGGGGGACAGATAGGGGACTGAAGTAGGGAGACTGTTAGTTGATCCCTTAAAAAAATTAGATGCCAAAAATCTGTAGAAGCCCTTATTTTAAGAAAATCAATATAAGAAAAATGCATGCCTCTATTAAATTTGCATGTAAATTCTTCATAATTAATCAGTTATATTTTTCTCAATAAACTTTTCAACAAATTAAATTGTTAATATTTCCTGGAGAAAGATGTCTCGATTAAAGATGGACGTTTAATTAATTAGGAAATTAAGCAAATTAAGTAATTAAGTCGATTAATTTTTGCGTGAATAAAGTGCATTCGAATTATGAATTTGTAAAGCAATTAACTAATAAATGCATTTCATATTCAGTGTGAACAGATCCAATGCATCAAAATCAATTATGGCATGAGCTCATAACTTTTCTTCACCTTTTAGGAAAAAGGTACTGAGATGTCACGGCCATTTTTATTAATATCTCAAAAAAAATAGATAATTTTAAAAATAATCTCGTTTTTTTTTTTTTTTTATTAATGCCCTAACCGCTTGGAAGCGGAGCGGGCCAATATCAACACCAAACCGCCCATATAGTGGGCGGTCCACTTTTTTTTTTTTTTTTTTTTTTTTAAAACAGAAATTTTTTATTTTTTTTATTGAAATATTAGAAATGTTGAATATATTTCTTTAGAAATAGATGTAATAAAATATAATTTGATTTATTAGAAAGACTACAACAAATAACCCGGATCAATATTTTTCAGGCCGGATTTTTCGCGGCTGTAAGAAAAATTAATATATCTCTTTATGTGTTATTGGACAAAAATAAAAATGCTTAGATTCTGAGTTATTGATCCCGGTTCAAAAGTCACTTCTATGTAATCTAGAAAATATTGTGATCCTTCTAGGAAATTTAATTTATAAAAAGGTGTATCTATTTTGAGAATTCTTTTTTAATAACAAATATTAAATAACTTAATTTTTTTATTTTTTTTCAAAAATAAATGCAACTTTTCATAAATTAAATGCTCTAGAAAAATTACAATATTTTCTAGATTACATAGAAGTGACTTTTGAACCGGGATCAATAACTCAGAATCTAAGCATTTTTATTTTTTTCCAATAACACATAAAGAAATATATTAATTTTTTTTACAGCTGCGAAAAATCCGGCCTGAAAAATATTGATCCGGGTTATCTGTTGCAGTCTTTCTAATAAATCAAATTATATTGTATTCCATCTATTTTTAAAAAAATATATTTAACATTTCTAATATTTCAATACAAAAAATTAAAAAAATTAAAAAATAAATATTTTTTTAAAAATAAAAAAATAAAAATAAAAATAAAAAATAAGACAACCGCCCCTGTCAGGGGCGGGTTGTGTGGTTTTTATTTTTATTTTTTTATTTTTAAAAACTATTAATTTTTTAATTTTTTTAATTTTTTGTATTGAAATATTAGAAATGTTAAATATATTTCTTTAAAAATAGATGGAATACAATATAATTTGATTTATTAGAAAGACTGCAACAGATAACCCGGATCAATATTTTCAGGCCGGATTTTTCGCGGCTGTAAAAAAAATTAATATATTTCTTTATGTGTTATTGGAAAAAAATAAAAATGCTTAGATTCTGAGTTATTGATCCCGGTTCAAAAGTCACTTCTATGTAATCTAGAAAATATTGTAATTTTTCTAGAACATTTAATTTATGAAAAGTTGCATTTATTTTTGAAAAAAAATAAAAAAATTAAGTTATTTAATATTTGTTATTAAAAAAGAATTCTCAAAATAGATACACCTTTTTATAAATTAAATTTCCTAGAAGGATCACAATATTTTCTAGATTACATAGAAGTGACTTTTGAACCGGGATCAATAACTCAGAATCTAAGCATTTTTATTTTTGTCCAATAACACATAAAGAAATATATTAATTTTTCTTACAGCCGCGAAAAATCCGGCCTGAAAAATATTGATCCGGGTTATTTGTTTTAGTCTTTCTAATAAATCAAATTATATTTTATTACATCTATTTCTAAAGAAATATATTCAACATTTCTAATATTTCAATAAAAAAAATAAAAAATTTCTGTTTAAAAAAAAAAAAAAAAAAAAAAAAAGTGGACCGCCCACTATATGGACGGTTTGGTGTTGATATTGGCCCGCTCCGCTTCCAAGCGGTTAGGGCATTAATAAAAAAAAAAAAAAACGAGGTTATTTTTAAAATTATCTATTTTTTTGGAATATTAATAAAAATGGCCGGAGATGTCATGATCCTATGTTCCAATCATTTTCTCCTATTTCATAGCCGTAATATCACAAATTGCAATTCTTCATATTGCAAAAATGAACAAGGAAACTTATTGATCATATCATGATATATCAACTGCATATTAATAAGTATATTAATCATGGAGCATATATAAAAATTATTCAATAAAATGAACTTCATAGATGTAATTATATATATAGTTTATTATTTCCAGGAACTCTTTTGATGATCTCCTGCATGTATATATCCCTTTTAGGTTAACTTTAACATGATTTATTTAAACTGCATAAATCACTAATAACTGAAGCAAATTTATTTTAATTATGTCGCTTCTGATATGACATTTTTGGTGAAAAACAACTGCAAGTCATATCAAAACTCGGGCCTCAGGTACCTTTTGGGACTTGTATCGGTCACATCCATCATAAGTGGAAAGTAATTGACAATGCTTGACAAATTATCCCGGAGGAGCTAAGATATTTAGTTTTAGTAGGATGTGACAAAATTTACGATAGAAATGATTTTATAATTATATATTTTGTAAGTCAAGTATATGTTTCTTAATTTTCTTTTTCTGAAAATATAGTTAGAAGTATGTTTTTGAAAATTTTCTTGAACCTGGTCGCATGTGGCTCTCCCCTGCAAATTATTGTTTTTAATTACTTTTTCTAAATATTAAAATACAAAAATTGCAGCTCGTGAGAATTGAATCCTTTCTTAATACTATATAAACTCTATCACTAGATTAAAGTAAATATGTGATCATATATGAGGGCTGGACTATATAAAATGTTTCAAAAAAATAAAATTTAATTAAATCTTAGTATATATAACTAATATTTTAAAATCATAGGGTGGCTTAGTCACCTTTTGATTGGCTTTAGATCTGTCCCTGTTGTTAATAGTTTCTAGTCCATAAATAGAGAGAAATTCCAATATTTATATTGATATAAGCAGTTCGATTGGCTTTTACAAAAATACAATTGCACCCACGGCGAATTTAAGAACAATGAATTTTGTAATTTTTTTTTATTTATGTATGATTGACTCCCAACGTATTTTAAAAAAAATACATTTGCACCCGTGGATATTGTAAATTGGCTTTCAATATGTACTTAACTTTCATAGTTTGAAAGTACTAGTCTGGCTCTGCTTCTAATTGCACTGACGTGTTCGGGTTCTCCTTCCAAATCTAGTTAAACTAATTACAAGAACATATAAATAATTATATATAGTAATATTTTCACGAACTAAGATTATCTAGTTACAAATGAATGTTGAGTCAATTCATTATTCAACAAGTACAGAAGAAAATTTTTTACTAACATTTTCAACTAATTAAGATTATCTTCTCAGAACTAGTCTTGATGTGCTCAATTAAAGCAAGTAAAATCGATACTATAACAAAACCGTACTAAATACATTTCAAAATCAAAGATGCACTTAAATTGTAGATTTTGAATCAAATTAAGAAACTATATGGAAAACAAGTACAAGGTGAATATTGTTTGAGAAAGCACAAGTAAAACAATCTATGGTATTAAAAGAAGCTACGTACATATATAGGAGCGATATAAAGGTATACAAATATCATTTTCAATGAGCAAATTGCACAAGTTGATGTACGCACCTATAAAAGCAAGGGCATGCACTGCAGTTTTCTCTCCAAGGCCAAACCATTTTTGTGTGTGAGTGAGAGGTAGCAAGCCCATTAAGACTACATGCAGTTTACACCAATGAGCAAACAGGAGAGTAAACAGTGCCTTCTTCCACCAAAGGTATGAGTGCGTGTGTGTATAATAAATTAAGCCAGTAGTTTTTACTTTTAACAAATGAAAATTAAGTGAAGTAATGATGTGTTTACATAATTGAATGAGCAGTGTCATATCGTAGCTAGCTACTTAATTCTTCTATAATTTGTTTTGTACTTTATATCCACAAGTATTGCATATGACAAGTCATTCCTAATTACTCAATGATAAAATGAAACATCATTAATAAGTGATTAGTTTTTGCAGCAGCAGAAGGATATGGATCTTCAGCGCGCATTCTCAGATAAACCAAACGAGAAATGTACAGTTGAAAGCACTGAGATAGAGCTAATAAAGTGCGACTGTTGTGGCATGTCAGAGGAGTGCACCATTGCATTCATTTCAGGAGTGCGAAAAACCTTCTGCGGCAAGTGGGTTTGTGGGATTTGCTCTGAGGCAATAAAGGAGATTGCAAAACGATCACCAAATATGACCATGGAAGAGGCGCTAGAATCAAACATTTCTCTTTGCTCTAACTTTAATAAAACAACTCGGCTCAACCCTGAACTCTCCTTCGCTGGTACCATGAGGGATATTGCAAGGAAAAACTCGCTTAGGAGAAGATCCATGGATAGTGTGCATGAGAGGCCGAAGATGAATCGAACAATGAGTTGTGTCCCATGGCTTGAGATCAACCAGTTATCAATTCAGTGATCAACACTATTCAGTTGTTGTTGTTAATTAATTATTCGATTAAAGTTTGCATTTTTCTGGCAGACATAATTAGACAATCGATGAATTTGCTCCTACTAGCTAATTGTACTAGGAAATGAATAACTTTATTATATATCTTTTGATCATACTGTATTTCATGTATTGTCTACATAACTAATATTGAAATATTCAACATATATTGTGTTTTATCTCTGCAAATAGTTGATTACAATATCATTTCGTTATGTGATCCCAGGGATGTAAACTTAGCTTCTTTTTTTTCCTTTCTGAAAAGTAAGAAAAATACCTACTATATATTTCACTAATAGAAGGATAAACTAAATTCGTGTCATGCACACATTTGTAAATAATTGTTAATCTCAAGATTATGCGTTTATAGTTATCTCAATAGTTCTACAAGTACACTCCCATTTTAATACTTTTTTGCAGAGAAAGAAAATTGCACTTGTTTGTCAGATTGAAGCATACAAATATTTAAATCTTCAACAGTTCGTTATAATAAATTGAAAATTTTGTAAAGAAAGAATTTCATCAGCTCCTTCCATCTTTTAAGATTTAGAAATTATCTTTTCTACAAAATAATTGATGGTGCTGCATTACTTACCAAATGAACCCCAACAATATCTGGTCACACAAAGCAATGAGATATGAAAGAACAAGTTAAACGAAACAATTGCAATCAACATAAATTATAAATCATGGCAACACTTTAATTTCGAACGATCAATACTTTGATTCTCTATTGATACTTTGTAAAATCTCATTGTAGTACTGAGTTACTGAAACATATATCTTGACGAGCCCCATTATCTCAAGGCTAATTAATTAATTTAGCACGGTTATGTTTTTTAATTTATTTGAGATCAAAGTAATTACAAAAAAATGTTAATGAAGCTCCGCATCTTCCCAAGCAAAACATGTTAGGCCCAAAACAGCATTATTAGAACAAAAGTCATTGGTTTGTAGTCCAAATAATAAAGCCCAGTTCATGATCGGCCCATTATTTGCTTATAACACTGAATGTCTGAAATATTTTTAAAAAATATAAAAAATCATATTATAGTATAGAAAACTATATATAGTCATAGTAAAAAAGTTTTTTTATTTGTATCTTCTCCAGGGTTCTAAATAGCGCGCTTGCTTCTAGAGTGTGCCTGTTTGCTCCTAGAGTGGAGAACTTTTTAGAAAGAATAATTAAAAAAATAAGGAATGATTCAATGTTACGGCAATGTTATATACTTGTTCTAAAATAAACGCATCTATAAAAGCATCATGACTTCTAATTAGATTTATAAAATTTGACAAATCGTGCTTAATTAATCATTGGTTTGATCTTATTATTATTACTAAAATTAAGAATGATGTTATCATTGTTATTATTGTTTTATATTTGTATTTGTAAAAATAATGCTCTCTAATTGTTCCTGATGTTGTTGTTGGTACATGTACATATTTTTATGCTTTAACTGAACATAAGATAATTAGTCAAAGACTCAAAGTTTAATACAGCACAATTTGGAAATGACCAGAACTGAAGTTGCAGGAAAGCAAAAAAAAATGAAGCATACAACATTATAATTTATAACAAAACAATTTAAAACACTGCAAAAATGAAGAGTACAAAAGTACACAGTTGCTTCCGAAGCATAAAAAGAACAAGTAACCATTAATCAAGAAATAGAACAAATACGATCCAACAAATTTGGGAAAAGAGCATGCTACATTCTTTGTATTAAACAGTTCAAAGAATGTGTTCTTTCCTTATTCAATAATGATATCATACGATTGAAATCAATTATTTCCTTCATTCTGCTGACACCAGCTATTAAATTGGAACTGAACGAAGAACAGCCTCAATTGAAAGTCCGGGTCCAAACCCGAGAAGCATCCCAAATTCAAGGCCATCTCCGGTGGTTGCCTTGCCTTCTTTGATCGATTTCTTTCTCATCTCATTCATGATGAAAAGCACCGTAGGAGCCGACAAGTTTCCAACATCAGTCAGTACCTTCCTTGTCATCATGAATTTTTCCTTCTCCAATCCGAGTTTTTCCTCAACCATCTTTAGAATCTTAGGACCGCCAGGATGAACAATATAAAATAGAGAATTCAAGTCTGTAATCCCTAACGGTTTCATTGCTTCCTCTACACAACCTCTAATATTTTCAGAGATATATTTTGGTATAGAAGGCGCTAAGGTAACAAGATTTCCTACCTCCCGAGGTACCATAGCAAGAGTATCCATGGTATTTAGAATCATTGTTTCTCTTGCCAGAACAAGCTCAAAGAGGGGACGCTCCACTTCTAAATTGGGATCGGCACCAACAATGACAGCAGCAGAACCATCTCCAAATAGAACTTGAGAGACGAGATCATCTGGATTAGATTCAGAAGGACCCCGAAACCCATGGGTGATGATCTCAGAAGTGACTACTAGAACACGTGCACCATGGTTGTTTTCAGCGAGGTCCTTGGCTAGACGCAAGGTAGTTGCTCCAGCGTGACATCCTTGATAGTAAAGCATGATACGCCTAACAGAGGTAGGGAGGCCAAGTAGGTGCACAAGTTTGACATCGGCACCTGGGCATTCAGCACCGCTATTAGTGCAAAAGATTAGGTGAGTTATGCTGGATATAGGCTGACCCCACTCCTCAATGGCCACTGTTGCCGCCTCTTTCGCAAGCTTGGGTACTTCTTCTGAGACGACTTCCCATCGGGCATCTAGGGATGGTGCAGAATGGTCGGCAATATTTGGATGTTGCTTTAAAATCTCCCCATCGTTTGCCATGATGCTCAAGTATCGTTGTTCAATAGTTGTACTCTTACCTATAATTTTCCAACAAATGTGTGAAATAAAATTATTGCAAGTTGGTTCCGAAAAGAATGTGCAGTGGCTCTTTAAAACTCAAAATGGTGCTAAGGCCACGCTTACATTTTAATTATCAAATATTTCCATTGTGTGCATTTCAGATGGTTGATCTCAAGCTATATATAGTTTGTAATATAAAGGTGGACGCATTCATCGTAACAGCAGAACAAGTTTTCTATGAGATATTTTTCCGTTGCTTGGAAAATCTCTTTCAAGAAATTTAGAAAATGTGTAATTAACAAACTTAATATTAAATGTTCACTTCTTCATAAAAATCCTAGCATCACCTATTCAATATAAATTAAATTCCTTACTTAATAGGAAACTAATGGAGTTAACAAATATTGGGAATAAATTAGGATTAACAATTTATATTTCATTTTATGATCAGAGAGAGAGCAAGTCAGATCATGACAACATTTTTAAGGTTATGCAATAACTAATAAAATGGAAACTAACTTACATATCCTGGTCATCTTGTCCTTGAGGTCAGTAAGATGCTCGCTATTGGTAAGGCGAAAAAACTTGTCGGGATATGTGTCATGAGGGGCAATGGCATCTGGGAGTGCGGTGCCGATTGCAAGAACAGCGGCAAGGCCATTAGACCTCTGTGATTGCACAAACTGCTCCATGGTTGTGTATTACTAAACACTTGATTGTATGTATGATTAGAATGCAAGGATGTGCTTATGGTTTGCTCATGATGATGAGGCCTTAAATAGTGCAACATTGGTCTGCTGAATATCTTCCGAATGTTCTTTCGTCTAAAATTTAACTTTGATTGTTTAAAACATTTGATTTTATTGGTTCTTAGGAATAAGTTGTATCTCTCCCATCTCAAAATCATTAATTTAGTTGGGTTGGTAACTTGGTACTTAATATGATGGCATGGCAAGCAACAATACGATATTTTTCTTCGGAGAAAACAAAGTAAGAATTGAAGTTGAGATATTATGTTTGTTATTTTCTTTGCTTAAATTAACTTAAAAAAAAAATGAAACCGAATTAAAATAATAATCAAATCTAGTACAAGGTATATAACTTAGTTCATATCGAAATGAATTTCTGACTGCAATTGCTTGCATAAAAAGAGTGCGCCTGTACTAGCTGAAAGTGTCAAAGTACTCTTATATATGCTAATTTTTTATTAGCTATATTCATTTTTTTTTCTTTGCATCAAAGACGGTCATTTTTATTAATACCCTCCAAAAAAAAGTTAATTTTAAAAATAACCCCGCATTGAGTTTTTTTTTCATAAATACCTCAACCGCTGAGTCCACGGGCGGCCCAAAAAAGCCACCAGACCGCCCCCTGCAGAGGCAGGCCACACCTCTACTAGACCACCCCTGCCACACCTCTAGCAGACTTCCTGGGCCAGGGGCGGTCCACTAGGGACCAGACCGCCTGTGGTCCGGGCGGTCCTCTTTTTTTTTTTTTTTCTTTTTCTTTTTAGATAATCTTAATAATTTTATGAAGAAAATGAATATTGCCATTGAATGCAACTAGGTTAGATGGATCAGAGTAAAAATTAAACAGGATCTGCCAGTATTAGTTAAAAAAAATTCTTAGAAATGGATTATTTAAATTTTCAATGGTAGATCTCTCTCGTTGTAATTATCAAATTAAGCTGATCTCATCTTTACAAATAGCATGAGTATAACATGCGATCTGTTTGACGAACATATGCATAATCTTGTGTTATTTGTTAATTTGAACCAGACATAAAACATATCAATAAAGCTACCATTCTACAATAGAAAAAAGGGCTTGTTGCTTCTTGTAGTCTAACATTTGATTAAATGACTCAACAAATTATTGTAAGGTACCTTACACTTTAATTTTGATCAAGTAATGAAAAAACTAATTTATTTAAAAAAAATCTTTAGTACATGATTCACAAATAGCAATGTACTTCCAAAAACTTCTGAGAATAAAGATACTTTTTTTAGAAGAACAAATAATGATAAATTAAATAAAGTGAGTTACGACATTATTTCAAAATATTAAGATCTCTAAAAAAAAAAGAAAAAGAAAAAAAAAGAGGACCGCCCCTGGCTAGGGTGGTCTGCCAGATGTGTGGCCCGCCCCTGCAGGGGACGGTCTGGTAGAGGTGTGGCCTATCTCTGCAAGGGATGGTCTGGTGGCTTTTTTGGGCCGCTCGTGGACCCAGCAGTCGGGGCATTTATGAAAAAAAACTGAATGCAGAGTTATTTTTAAAATTAATTTTTTTTCGAGGTATTAATAAAAATGGCCGCATCAAAGACCTTATTTGTTATTTTCCGCAAATTAGGATGGTCTCCATCTTTATTTGAGGTGAACCAGAGCATTAGATTTTTTGTTTAAGTTTTTGTTTTTATATTATTTATTGTTGATTTTTGATTTGTGTGTGTGTGTGCAGGTGAAATAATGCATTGAACCTTTAGTTTGTCAAAATTATCGGGCAGTTTATTCTCTATATGTCATTAACTTGATGGTAACTTATGTCATATTTTAGTAACGAGTATGCCTAATATAATATTAGTGTCATTTCAGTCTATATAACATTAACTCTAAAACCTATTAAATTAAGTTCAAATGGTGAATCCAAACCGTTCAAACCGATCTACTTCATTAGTTGTGTGTTTACATGTAAAGTTTATAATTTTTGAGTTTATTTGGTATTAAGTCAAGCAGTCAAATGTGTGAGTTTTTAAGTTAATTTTAATACATTCATTTTTCAATTTTTTTGCCGCTTGATTTGATACTAAAATAACTCAAAAATATAAAAAGTTTGCATGTAAACGCATCATTCATAAAGTAAATTAGTTTGAACGGTTTGGATTCACCATTTAAACTCGATTTGATAGATTTTAGAGTTAGTGTTATATAAACTGAAATGATACTGATATTATATTAGCCATAGTCTTTAGTAACATATTCATATATACATCATGTCAAGAAAAGTTACTTTAGCAACAAGAAGCTTTAAATTGGTAAAAAGATAATCTTAAATTTTTGCAGGATAGGACAGCTTCTACTTCACATTTTATATGATTGGGTCTATGAGTTGAAAGACTTGGAAGGTTTCCTGTTTCCAGACTCCAGTATACTTCTCATACATTGTTATTTGGTATCTGCTTTCCTTTTATATAGGTAGCCAAAGGTAAACTTGCATCGTCCAGTGGAGGAACTTGTATATGTCTTGATGCATGTCCCTGTCGATCATTTTTCTAGACACAGCACTAAATGATTTTATTATTTATTTTATGTAATGTGATTTTGTCGTTAATAGCAATGTCTGATCTGTGAAAAAATAATTACAACGAATCACGATTGTTGACTTTGTAAAAAACATTTGCTGTGACACATGTACAAACACGTCTTAATTATCACCACAGATGTGAATACTGATAATCCAATTAAATATATATTTAATTGAGACTAGAGATATGAACGTAAATTAAAATATCCACTTTAATTTGCAAAGTATGGTAGCCTTACTATATATATATATATAAAGTGATGCTATTATGCTTTGAAAATTAAAATAAGTGTTTAATTCCTGCTTATATCTCTATTTTCATAATTCAAATAGTCAATTCAAACTTCTCAATATGTTTTTCATATTGAAATGTGCTTGGAGACCAAATTTTATATTTAAAGTGGGTGTTTTAATTCCCGCTCATATAGGGGCAGACTCAGAATTTTCGTCGGAGGGGGGGGGGGGGGGGGCAAAAAAATATTGAATCTGGTTTAAATAGCTTGTCAGATTTAAACTCATTAACTAATTGGGCACTCGATAAAAAAAAACAATGTTTTGACTTATATTTTCCAAGAGGAGGGTTCAAATGCACCCTATCTTTCAAATCTTTTTTTTTTTTTTCTGTTTTCAAAGTCTGAATAGTCAATCCGAATTGTTAGATGCGATCTATATATTAAGATGTGCTTGGAGACCAAATTTTATATTTTTTGGAATTTTTTTACTATTTATTAAGCCACTTTGAAAATTGCTGATTTTACATTTTCTGGACCATTGGATCAGCGATTTTTCAAAGTGGCTTAATAAATAGTAAAAAAATTCCAAAAAATATAAAATTTGGTCTTCAAGTACATCTTAATATATAGATCGCATCTAACGGTTCAGATTGACTATTCAGACTTTAAAAACGGAGAAAAGAATAGGGTGCATTTGGGTGCACAAAAATTTGGGTGCATTTGAACCCTCCTCATTTTCTAATACCCTGGACTTATAATTTATGATCCTATAACTTATAATTAATATTACCAATCATAATTCAAGAAATTTATTTTGATTTTAACACTAAATTTAACCCGAATTACAAATCAAACATCCAAAGTGGGGCAAAATTTTTTCCAGAGATGGGCAAAGTCAATCGGTACCAATAGATCACCACTAAAACTCGAAATTCAGGGGGGACAGCTGCCCCCCTGTGCTATAGTAGATCTGCCCCTGCGCTCATATCTTCAATTTTTAAAGTTCAAATAGTCAATTCGAACTTCTCAACATGTTCTTCATATTGAAATATATTGAAATGTGATTGGAGACCAAATTTTACATTTTTTTTTGGAAATTTTTAACTATTTTTTTAGAATTTTTGAAAATTTAGAAAAACACTCATTTTCAAAAATTCTAAAAAAATAGTAAAAAAAAATGTAAAACTTGGTTTCCAAGCACATTCAATATGAAGAACATGTTGAGAAGTTTGAATTGACTATTTGAACTTTGAAAATGAAGATATGAGCGGGAATTAAAAGAATTTATTTTTATAAACCATAATTAAAAAAAAAAGATATTTACCAAACCAACATGATTTTTTTTTTAACAAAAACCATGAGAACCAAAATGCCATTTTGGTCTCAAACCTTTTTTTTGAGACCAAAATGACATTTCAGTCCCTAGTGATTTCACATTTTTATATGAAAAATAGTGTAGCTGTTGGTGTAATACCTTGGACCGAGATGCCATTTTAGTCGACTATTTTTTCAGCTGGGACCGAATTGGCATTTTGGTCTCATGTATTTTTTTCCCCTTTTTTGCGCCTCTGTTTTGGCTCAGTTTCGTCCAAGAACCCGCAGTTTTGGCCCGGAACAATTCCGGTTTCGTCCAGGAACTCTTAGTTTAGCATTTTATGTGGTTGTAGGCCTGAAAAAATGTGAAATCACTAGGACCGAAATGCCATTTTAGTCTCAAATAAATAAAAAATTCGGGACCAAAATGACATTTCGGTTCTTATGGCTTTTGTACAAAAAATAAAAAAGAATCATGTTGATTTGATAAAAATATTTTTTCTTTTAATTATGGTTTATAAAAAAAATCTGAATTAAAACACACACTTTAATTTCCAAAACATGATAGCATCACTCTATTTATTATATATATAATTAAGGATCCTTCGGTACTATATATTCGATAATGAGATAGTGGCAATGTAAAAACTGCTTTGCTACTTTCAGGTATTCCTTCTTTATGGTCCTGAAGGACCAAGCTAAGATGATCAATTTATCATCCCAGTCAGGTTGCAAGTATGCATGCCAAACCTAAAATAAAGACATCAATTTATCATTTTGCCAATGTTTTCCATGTGCCGTTGCTTCACTGACATCTATTTTTAATTATTTCATAAAGTTACCATGCTTGGTTGTATAAGGCAGATATAATAAATGCAGAAACTACTTCAAAATTTCAGATCCACAAAGTGTCATGTCTCCTGCTTTTTATTGTTTAATTAATCAGATATGGTGACTTGCTTATTTTGGTACCTGAAATGTCACAAATACATAAATGCCAGATTAAGCGTTAATAATGACCAAAAGTACAAGATCAGGCCCAGTTTATATAGCAATCAGCTTTACACCATAGTAGGAATTATCGGTATCGGGATCGGGGTATCGGATCGGTATTGGTTTAGAATTGGGGTCTTTTTTTCTTTATGATTTGCTACGTGAGGATCGGCTCAGGATTGGATTGAGGTAGGCTGATACCGATCCGGATCGGCCAATACGGATCGGTGTCGGCCAATAATTCCTACTATGCTTTACACTTGAGTTTGAATCGATTACACTTGAGCTGTTTATATAACAATCAGCTTTACACCTCATAACAGTATGCATAACTAACTCTAATGTAACAGATGTAACTAACTATACTGACAACCATAACTAACTATAACAAAAATAACTAATAATTGAATATAGACTAGTCTTGATAGCCCCCCGCAAGCTGACAGGGGAGAAAGCATCCGCAAGTGTAAGCTTGGATCATAGGAAATCAAGTCGGGTAGAGGAGAGTGCCTTGGTAAACAAATCGGCTAATTGATCCTTGGAGGAAATAAAGTGCACATCTAATTCTTTCCGAGCAACTTTTTCACGCACAAAGTGATAGCCTATTTCAATGTGTTTAGTGCGTGTATGAAACACTAGGCTCGGAGCCAAAAATGTTGCCCCTAAGTTATCACACCATAGAATCGGGTTGGACTTGAGAGGCACGTGAAGTTCGTGAAGTTGTTTTAGCCAAACCAATTCGGTACACGCACCCGCCATGCTACGGACCTACGGTACTCGACCTCCGTGGTGGACCTAGACACGGTTATTTGCTTTTTGGATCCCCAAGAAAGTAAATTCTACCCAAAAAAAATACAAAACCCCAATGTAGAGCATCTATCATCCGAGCAACTGGCCCAATCGGCATCGGAATAGGCATGTAACTCAAAAGAGGAATTAGCACTAATGTGAAGGCCGAAATGAAGAGAGCCTTTGAGGTAGCGTAAAATGCACTTGACGGCATTCCAATGCTCATCGGCATAGGAAATGTCAGGATGAGTGATCATAGCGTATTGAAGCGCCCCAACTATGCTCCTATAGATGTGAGGCTCGACCATAGGATTTCTTTTAAATTTAGAGAGATTATCACTCGAGGAGAACGGGATAGAACAAGGTTTCGAGCCATCCATTTTCTAACGAATGAGGTCTCGAATATATTGTGGTTGTGAAAGGGTAATACCCTTGGAAATTGGTGCGACTTGAATCCCCAAAAAATAGTGTAGTGAACCAAGGTCTTTAAGAGAGAATTGAGAGGCTAGAGAAGAGATGAGAGAGGTCACAAATTTCACATTTGAACCCGTGACAATAATGTCATCGACATAAATCAAAACAAGGGTAATAGACTTGAAATCACCACAAATAAAAAGAGAAGTGTCGGATTGAAAGGCTTTGAACCCAAGATTTCCAAGAACCGAAGCCAGCTTGTGAAGATTTTGCTCGGAGGCATAAGGACATGAAGTTTGGTGAAGAATTTGAGGAAAAAGGCGAGAAAGGGGCTTATATTTCGTGCCCCCATCCGTTTGAAGAATTTTAATAGTGAAATTAAAAAGGTTCTCAACTTGTAATTTGAATTTGGTAAATACATCCACAAGCTCATCTTTAGTACGAAGAAAGTAAATCCACAAAAATCAAGAAAACTCATCAATAAAATACACGTAATATCGAAATCCATTCTTAGAAACAATCAGGAAAGACCCCATAAATCCGAATGAATTACATGTAAAGGAGAGTGAGCAAGAGAATGAGAAGAAACAAAAGACAAAACATGAGCCTTTGCTTTACAATATGCATCACAAACACCTAATTTATTTGAAGAAGTAGGTAAACTATGCGCATTTATTATAAATCAAGTAGTAGAGGGAGATGTATGCCCGAATCTTGCATGCCACATATATGCGGATACATGTTCTCCAACCAATGCTTGAGGGGTAAGATGAAGATTGTAAAGTCCATTAGTGAGTGAAGCTCAAAGAAGTGGAAGCTTCGTGTGGAGGTCCTTCATCGCACAAAAAGAAGGGTGAAATTCAAGAAATACACCATTATCTTTTGTGAATTAGGAGATGCTATCAAGATTTTTTGTAATTTGCGGTACATGCAAAACACTATTCAATTTCAAGGACCTAGAAGAGGTTGGCAATGAAAAACATTCAAGATTTTGAATAAAAAGGTTAGAACTATTACCAACTTGTAAGCAATCATTTCCACCATAGGGAGTGTAAAAGACAAGGTTGTTTTATGCCGAATGTGACATGACGAGTCGCACCCAAGTTGAGAAACCATCCTTCACTTCGAGAAAAAGTGGTGGCATTGAACAAAGCTTGAGGAGTAGGAGAAGGATAGGCATCATTATCAAAGCGATACCAACATTCAAGGGCCTTATGACATTTCTTGCGGCAGACTTGGCACTGTGGTCTATCACTGTTTAATTGAGAAAAATCAGAGGAACCATAAGCTCTGCCAGCTTGAGTAGAAGTGCTTGCAGCATTGCCTGGGCCAAGAATTGAGGGACCACGGCCTACTTGAGAATTTGTATAGCTATAGCCTGCTTGAAATGTCATAAGGCTCGAATTAGAGTTAGAACCTACTCTTCCTCTGTGCCGTCCTCTACCCCTACCTCTGCCAGAAGAGGCATGAAAAACAACTGGATCCGATCCATTAGAGAGGGAAGTCGAATTCTAAGAGGAGATGAGTGACTCGTGAGAGAGGAGAAAGGAGTGAAGCTCAATCAAAGAGACATGAGAGGATATTGTGGTAATAACCACGACAAATAAGTTGTACTTTGAGCCAAGACCAATCAAGATGGAGAGCACGAGATCAAAATCAGGGATAGGCTCACCGGAAGATGCAAGCTGATCGACAATGGAATACATGTGCTCAAAATAGGCCTCACAGCGCTGATTGCCGCGAGTGGAGGTCTGAAGGGAGCGTTCCATGATCCGAGCAGTCGAAATCACCGAATATATGTGATGCAGGGATTACTAGAGGTCACGAGCAGACTGACATGCCATGTATTGCAATAAGACTTCCTCAGAGATAGACAAGCAAAGCCAGCCAAGCAAGAACCTGTCTTGCTTGTACCATGCGAGATAGGTCGGATTGTCACTGGTGACACCATCAATTATCAGTTTCTTAGGCAGAGGGGAGACATTAGAAGAAAGGTACTTGGAAAGGCCAAATCCATCGATAATCGGCTCTATTTGTGACCTCCAAGTGAGAAAATTATGATGATCAAGCTTGGTAGAAACTGAAATCGAGATCTGAATCATAGGATCAATTGGAGGAGAAGGCGCAGAGAGAACCTGAGAAGTGCCACTGTCAGTAGCCATGATCAGCAAGCAGTGATCTTGAGAAGAATTTTGTGTAGTTTAGAGAGAAAAAAGGTCTTCTGATACCATGATAGAATAGAGACAGAGAGATAGAATAGAATGAATCAAATCAATTGTATTCCATTAGTCTGAATCGATTACACTTGAGCTGTTTATATAACAATCAGCTTTACACCTCATAACAGTATGCATAACTAACTCTAATGTAATAGATGTAACTAACTATACTGACAACCATAACTAACTATAACAATGACAACTAATAACTGGATATAGACAAATCCTGACACAAAGCATTGATTTTTTCTCGAGTACCCAATTAGTTAATGGGTATAAATTAGATAAGCTATTTAAATCCGATTTAATATTTTTTTGCGCTCCCTGACGAAAATCCTAGGTCCGCCCCTGGCTGCCAGACTACAAAGACTATCTGAGAAAACTATTGAGGATCGATCATCTATTGGTGTTTTTCTGGCTGATTGGAAACTAACAATTTTGTATATATTTCTTTGGGAATTTTGTTACTTTATGAAGCTCCTAAAATTTCAGTAATAAGCTTGAAGCTTGTTTTGCAAGTTTATTTGATGACAACAATAAAATTATTTTCCATTACTATGTCTTATAGATACATGTGATTTGTTTTATCAGTTAAATTTACAAAATTGTACTCGAGTACAACTTTTAGTTCAAATAGTGTATGTCATATTTTTTTAAGGTTATCGACAAAGTGTCAATAACGAGTACGAGTTTGGATTTTCTCAGGTATTTAGCTCTCAGCCGAGTTTAAATTTAATTTGGCGTCATTAGGTACTTGAGGGGACCCAAATTCATATTAAACATGTGAGTTATGAAACATAATCGACATATGTTTCATAACTCTAATTAGCGTGGTCAGGTACTTTAGGGGACTCGAATTCACATGAAACATGCGAGTCATGATATGTCATTGACATACTAGTCATTTTGTGCTATACCGAGCTAGTTACGGACTTCTTTTCTTCTCTGAATACAATGTTATAATGTAATTCTGATTTTGAGATGAACTTTGCAGACCTTAATATTATTTTGTTTACTATGCGGATTATAAATGCAGTAGGTTTGTTGCTAAAATTTTCACATTACTTAATATGTAATGACTTTTAGAAAGAAAAAAAATTCAGACGTGGTCAGATTTTAATTATAGGTCAAATTTTGTTGTTATATGTTATAAAAAACATAACTTTTACTTTCCAAATGTGCCATACAAATTTTCAACCTTATTATTTTTCGGTACTATTTTGGTTGATATATTTTCAAAATTGATTTAGTTTTCTTTTGTTTGAACATAATACATATGCTGAAAACAACATTGAGAAAAGAAGAAAATGTGTCAAAATACAGACATTTTTTGACTGGTGGGTTTAGGAAAACTGTAATTACAAGAATTTGTCCTAGATAGATACTAAATTTATACTCATGAACCTGATAGAGGTCAAATAAGTCATTATTTTTCCTATCACTTAGCCTATATTATTGTCATTTATCGAGTTACAATTGCCTATTTTTTAGATAATCATATTGCTTTCTGTTATTTCACTTGATTTTAGAGAATTGCAGATTTTCAATGATATTGGAGCAAAAACAACTATAAAACACACAATTCTGACATCTCAACCTCAGCCGCACGGATGCCTTCATCCGCATGCTACCCGAAAGAGCTATCGTAGACAGTTATGCCGTCCGTGCAAATCTCAGCCAAACTGCATGCTATTTAGGCATCCACAAGCAAAAACTGCCAGAATAGCGGTTACAAATATAACTTCCCAATTAAGGCCTATATAAACATATGGACACTTGGGAAAGATCTCTCTCTCAAACCACAGAAGAATATACACATTTGAGAGCACTTAGAACTAGGGTTTCACTCTAGTGGAGGCTATACAAAGGAGAAATCAATAAGGAATAACAAAGTCTCCATTAGAAGAGGAAGGAGAGACAAGACGTGAAGACGGCGTGCATGAGATAAGGGGCAACATAGGTGTTCTCCCTCCATCTCTCTTTATTGCTCTCTTTCTTTATATACTTTGTCTCTTTTGTTGTTGAACCCACCATGAGCGGCTAAGCAACCCTTTTCTAGGGTGAAGACATGTATCTTGAATTCTTATGAGTTTAATCCAGTTGTTCATTTATAATTATCTTTGCACTATGATCTAAATTCTTACTGAGATTTTATGCCTTATGTTATTGTTTATTGTGTGCTTAAAGTGACCTCGTATGTATGGAGTATGTAATCCATTCATACCCTTATTTGGGAGGTTAACCAATATCCGAAGAATATAAGAATCTTAGATACAAATAGAATAGACTGACCGGTTGACCGCTTGTATTCGAACTACAATAAGGGACCTATTAGGAAGTGGTTTAGCAAACGAATGTCGCATTCCATGACTAGTAGTGGGGTAATCTTGATTATTGGTATTGTGAAATATTAGTAATTAGGACTAATCATTAATCTTAATGTAATTGTGCTAAGTATCCGACAAGTACTTACTCACTTAGGGTGTTGTGAGACTGACCGGAGATCAACACTAAAATAGGATTAACAACTCTCAGATCGCATTGATACCAGTGCAGGGTGTGTATAGTTCAGGCCAAACCGTGTGCGATTATGACTCGAGTTGAAACCAAACTTTGTATGGTTTACCCAGGCGTGTGCGGATAGTGATAGAGCCGCATACTACTGAGTAACTTTACAAACTGACATGTATTAGCAGTAGCATGCTATTGGTGACAGACCGTGCGCAATTGTTATGACAACCAGAACCTAGATTAAACAAGTTTGAATTATAGAATATCTGATTCCTTAGAAGCCCATCTTCTAAACACTTAAATCTACTATTACTCTATTGTAATCCAACATTACAACCGAGCAACCAACAACCAAACAACCAAACACAATCAATCAACTTAAAGGAACCGATAACCTAGACCTTAGTTTACATCTTAGATCTCTTAATACACCATTCCTACGGATTGACACCCCAATCTATACTATACGATAGATTCATACGCTTGTGAATCGACAATAGAGTAGACATTAGGGTTATAAATATTATTATCATTGATTTGCACCCTATCAGAACCAAAATAGTTGAACCAACCAAACTTTCGTAGAACAATTGACCGCTCATTATGTAATTATCTCATATTAAATCTCTATATAAACCGTGCATAATCAGTAGCAATAATCATCAATCATAGTAATCGCAACATAAACATTAAAGAGAGAAAAAAAATATCAATTCATGGCTTCATGTTTCTCTCTTGTAATCTTCTTTGCTCTCTCCATCTCTGTTATTAGCGCCACCACGACCACCTCTAATAATACAATTTTAGAACCTCTACTATCAGCATGTAGGCTGACACCTGAATCAGAAACATGCCTCGAGTACCTTTCAATGTTTCCGAATAGATTGATAGGAAATATCCATAATATCACTACACTCAGTCTCAGGTAATGTATATATTATTATGTAGAGGAGGGTTCAAATGCGTCCACCATGCCTCCATTTTTAAAAAACATTAATAAATCAAAATATATATCATACATGTAAAAACCTGTTATTTTCTCTATGTGCTCATAAAAAAAAATCACATTTTGATTTTGTTTTTATGTGAATCAATCATTTGAAAATCAACATCTATAAATTATTTATATTAGTATGTTTTTTAGAAGCTCTTGATGACAACTAAAACAAAGTTGAAATGTCACAATTTTTTACACATGCATAGATAAAATGATGTAGATCATACCCAACGGTTTTAGTTTGACTTTTAAGGTATAAATTTTAATTTATTAACATTTTTAAAATGGAAGCAGGATGGAGGCATTTGAACCCTCATTAATATGTATATAAATGTGTACAAACATAAATTAACAAGAACTATTTGTCCTTGGTGAATTAAAGACTAATATTTATCTTGCATATGACGTATTTTTTTTAAATAAAGAGTAAAATGACTATTTTATAGACCTAAAATGAGTTTTAATAAAAATAATAATTAATTAGGTAAAATTGTGAGTCTTTTAAATTTAGAATGGGATATTGATGTTTTTAAAGGGATAAAAATACGTAATATTGATGTTTTGGAAGGGGATATATGAAATTCTCCCTATTTGTTGTCATATGACAATAATTGTTAGACCGCAGAGAACAAATATTTTTTTTGTATAGATAAACACTAAAATGATCTCTTAATCGATGCCTAAGCCTAAATTAACTATTTTTTTTTTCATTATGACATCAGTGCTTCATCTTTTCTGGCAAAGGAGATCTATGCTTTTTGTTCACACAAAAGTATGCACAAAGTTTCAATACAGCAAGCTGTACCTTTTAACCTTGTTTACACCTTTCGAATCAGATTGTGAGTGTACAATCCTATCGAGTAGTATTTCAGGGTATTGATCCACTGGACAGTTACTCAAACTAATTTGGTTCTAGAAGTTCTGCAAATGGTTAGTTTGTTTGTTTAAGATCCTAAATTTGATTGCAATAATTAAATGACAGTAATTAAAAGTTTGGTTTTATCAGATTATAAAAGGCGTTTCCAGGGTTTCAGTTTTCATCTTCCACTCTGCCTCTCAGCACCATTCATGCGACTAGCTTCCTTTCAGAAGCGACCCTTGTGACGCGACCTGCGTCAGGTATGACGCAACCCACATCAGGTATGACGCGGCTCGCGTGGGTATCGAGTGAATACAACATGCTTTATTTCTGTGTCAGTTCCTTGTGTAAGGCTCTACTGACAATACCTAATGTTCCTAAACCTCAACTCTCGTTTATTGGCTTAATAAACTTGGTGACGGAAATACAATTTTACCTTCTTAGGTTTCCAACCCCTAAACTCGCGTTTATTGGTATTCAACCTAAGTTACCTGTTCGGTTTACTAAAGGCATCTATTATCTTACGATAAATAGAAAGATTCACCTTACAATTACTATTTGGTCTTGAGGACCTACCTCAAATACTTGGTCTGGTTGAAAGAAACATCAAGGCTAAAATACTAGAATAAATGCTATAAACATCTATCAGTAGACAATCAAGAATCATTCAATCAATTTCAACCAAGCAATTAAAATAATACTCAAATCAAATAAACACAAATATTCAACACAGATTCAAACATGCATAATAAAACAGAGTTTCTGACTACATCATAACCCTAGAAAATAAGAAATCTACTCATACATGATCAAAAAGCAAATAAAATAATTGGAGAAAAGAGAGTTCATAATGAAATGATAAAACCTGATGAAGACAAGCTTCCTGCCGAGCCTCCCTCTTCCAAACTCTCAAAAACCAAGTGGAGAATAATGGTGGTTGTGTAAAGATCGCTTCTAAAGAGGAGAGATATCCTTCCTCGTGCTGCCTCCCCCTTATTTATGGCTATTTTGTAACTTGGGGAGCAAGCAACCAAGGATGGAAGGTGAATCAATCAAGATCTCATGAAATATGGCAATAAATTCAGCTGATGCCTCTCTAAAATGATTTCTGTGATTTGCACATTATAAATTTTGATTTATAACCTTCCTAGAATTGTAGATCTTGTTGTCCTCTTTCCAGCAAACTTTTATTTGCCTAAAATGGAGTTCGTATGACCAAGATATGGTTAAAATACGAAAAGATGTCGAAAGCTGAAATTTTCATATTTGCTCTATCGGCTTTATGCGCGACCCGCATCACAACTGACGCGACCCGCTTGGAGTCTGCGCGGCCCGCGTCCTGCATCTGTTTATGCTGTGAGCCAAACTTCAAATGGGCATAACTCATTCTCTGTAACTCCGTTTTCAGTGTTCTACCACTTTTCGGAAAGCTTGCGAGAAGATCTATAATTTGCTCAATTTCCTGTAATTTAAATAGACTTCGGAAGTAACTTGATTCTTAGTATAATTCTAAACTAAATTAAACTAAATTAACCTAAATGCATGGAAATTGGTCAAGTTATTGATATGAAATCCTAGGCAAAAGTATACATATTTCATGGTCATCACTTTTATTTCACTTTTAAAGGAGGAGGTTCCCTTTGCAATTCCTACATATAAGCATTGCCTGAAAGGTTTTGAGGTTGCGATCAAAGACATTGTGCAACGATTAGATGACTTAACAGAAGCATTGCGTAACAGATACTTTGTAGATGTCAGTCTTTGGATTTCAGAGGCATGGACAGATGTTGTTACTGTTGAAAAGATTTGCATAGAGCACAACGAGCAGCCAAAGATACTGCAGCTATAGAATTTGATGAATGATCTGAGAAAAATGTTGAGGGTTATATCGGCACTTTTCAAAGCTCAATGCGAATACCAACTAATTTTTTTTAATGCTTCAAATTGTTATTACTGTATATTGCTCCTCAAAAGTTCTGATTGATTGGAATGTAATTAACTTGGTATGTAATTTGTATTTTGAATTTGATGCAGCAAACATATTGTTAACATGTGTTCTCAGATATCATGTTGATTATATTTCTTTGGTAATCTACTATTTCCCATTAATTATAATTTCAAAATTAATTATGTTTGATCAAATTTAGTTTCCAATATATGAATTTTTGTAATACACAATTCAATGATTTTTCTTTTCAAAATGTTTGCTTAATTTCTTAGATCAATGTTTGTTATTTGAGATTTCATCAAACAAACAAAATGGTCAAGTAGATAACTACTTGTGAGTAGAACTAAGGTGTTCTTAAGTTCACCAACCTCCTTGTTGAACTCAAGTCTAAAACATATCGAATCAGTTTTAAACGATGGATTTAAATCATTGAAACTTGTCTACTTTACGAGTGATACGTCTACATGTAAAAAAAATTTAATTTTGAAATTAATTTTGCATAGAGTAAGTGGTCAAAAAATATTCAAAAAATAAATGCATTAAAATTAATTTATTAACCTTTTTAATTTTGTTCTCTTGACTTTATACTAAATTAATTCAAATGTTTAAATTTGTCACATGTAGACGCATCACTCATAAGGTAGATGGGTTTCAATGGTTCGGATTCATTATTTGAATTCAATTTGATAGATTTTAGACACGCGTTTACTAAGAAACTTGGTGAACTTAATAACACCCTAGTTCTACTCACTACTTGTCATCATCCTATAATTCCATAGTTCGTAAAGGAATGTTCTTAACTTACCGCAACAAAAAAGTAGAATGCCTAGTTGCTGTAGCTTAATACTCTCTAAATATATCCATAGAAATTTCCATATGTATGCACAGGACAAGTATCGAGTTTTTTTTTATAAGATGGACATTCTAATTTGATCAAGGGGTTTGGTAAAATTGTCATTATATGAAATTGTTGGTGACAGAAGCTATCGTCAATCAGTTCATATCAAGTTCCTATGTAAACCGTGTATAATCCACAAGCAACTGATTACTGTGATCACAAGGCAAGGAATTATTAAAGGATTAGCAAAAAGAAATATCAAGTAAATGAAATCTTTCAATCTCTACTTGCAGTATGCAAGAAGACACCTGAAACATAGACATGCCTCAAGTATGAAGTATCTATTAGTTTTCCTAAAAGGCTGGAGAAACAAATATTTATAGTATCACTGTGCTCAGAATCAGGTATAGACATGATGATATTATATGCACTTGTAGCCCTTATCTTGTATATATTCTTATTCATGCCATCAAAAGCGTAGGAACCCTAGTACTGTGCAATGCTCCACACATCTGATCCGTTAAATACGTAATAACATATCAGATTCCCACAAATGTCTTATTGAATGATTTGGAATCTAGACCATTTATGGAAAATTGATCCTTGCTAATGGACCCAAACTAATCAATCCAAAATTCCCTACTATTCTTCATAGTCTTCTATTAAAATATTAGAATTTATAAGCATGGAAGTATTTACAAATAATAATAATGCAATTCATGAGGTGAAATAATAGATTAAATGGATCCTATTTTGTGTATTGTTCTTATAGTTAGACATACATCTTCTTTGTGAAAAACTCAAACCTCGAACAACTACTGATACCAAAATTAACAATGTACTGTCCTAATTCTTCGATATCACATCATTGCTGCATCATTTTTGGCAAATGACGTCCACAATATCATACCTTTTTTGAAGAAGGCCTACTTGGCAATTATGAATTTGAGCAATCCATAGCAATTGCACAGTTGCTGTGAGGACATCTAGAAACGATTGGATGTCTTAAACACAATCATTGCGTAACAGGTTCTTTGGTACTTTAATTTTGGAAGCATTAGCAGATGTGAGAAGCTTAATTTCGCCACAAAAACTGCTAGAAGGGACAAGTTGTACCAGATAGCAGCACTGAATTATTGTGATATCACATTGCAAATGTTATGCAAATGGATCTTTCTTTTCCTAATTCAACTTCCTAAGATCTACCCCATTTTTGGTTGTGGCATAAAGGGTGGCATAAGAAGTTTAGGTCTCATTATTCTATCAAACGAGCATTAATTGAGCTGGACTAAGATAGCATACTCCAATCTTTAGGTCGGCCTAAATTAAACCACCTCACATAGTGGTTTAATTTTATTGCATATCATGACCTAACTTGCATTATTATAATAATATTTTATTTGTATATAATTAGTATATTATTAATAATAATAATTATAATTATATAATTAATATCTTATATTGTTGCTATATTAAATAAATATTATAACAATATTATATAATTAATATCCTTTTATTAATAATAATTATTAATATATAATTATATAATTATTATGTAATATTGTTAATAAATTAAATAATTATTATAATAATATTGTAATATATTATAGTTATTATTAATATATTAATACTATATAATTAGTATCTTATTAACAATATATGACTATATAATTAATATGTTATATTGTTAATGTATTAAATAATTATTATAATATTATTCTAATATATTATAGTTATTATTAATATATTAATATTATGTAATTAGTATCTTATTATTAATAATTATCATTAATATATAATTCATATCCTATATTGTTAATATATTAAATAATTATTATAATAATATTATAATATGGAAAATGCTAATATGTTACGCGTGGCATAGAGGTAGGGGTGTAAACGGATCGGATATTATCCGCATTCATCCGGATCCGAATTCGAAAAATTCCGAATACAGATATTCGGATACGGATATTTTCGGATACGGATCCGGATTCAGATAATTTTTTACCAGATACGGATGCGGATACGGTTCTGGATATTGAATTGGATACGGATAATTATCCGTATCCGACAACTTATTTAATTCGGATATCTGAATTCTCCACAGTCACTCTAAATCTCCGATAGAGACATATAGCGATACTGAACGATTATGATTCTATGGTCTTACTATCTTAGACTTATAATAGTCTATAAATAATATATTTTTATTTTTATTTCCTTCTCCATTCAACTTTTTCTACTTTGACTAACTTAGATAAATAATATATTTTATTTTGGCTTCCTCTACAAGCTTCAACCGACAAACATCTCCGTTGTTTGATATTATTTTTCACTTGCTCTTGTTCAAAGTTTCACAAATAATATATTTTATTTTGCTCTTGTTTAAAATGTATATTAGTAATTTATTTTTAATTATCCGAATTATATTCATATCCGTATCCGTTTCCGTCCGATATCTGATCCGTATTCGTATCCGTTTAATATTCGATCCGTATCCGTATCCGAGACTATCCGTATTCGTATCCGTATCCGAAAAATTATAATGGATACGGATATGGTAAGGCCACTATCCGATCCGTATCCGACCGTTTACACCCCTACATAGAAGGCCTCCATGGAACAGGTCAATATTTGAGTTTTCAAAATCCTAGCGGTCGATCTGAATCGTTCAATATTATTTCCATATAAACATGTAATTGCATACCAAATTTTACATTTTTTAGATTTTTCTTTTACTTTTTTTAGATAGGTAGAAATAACTTGATTTGAACTTGAGCCGTTGAACAGAGTCCCTCTATGCTATGCGTAGCACCGTAACTAACTTCATTATAATATATTATAGTTATTATTAATTTATTACTATTATATAATTAGTATCTTCTTATTCATAATCATTATTAATATGTAATTACATAATTTGTAGATCTTAATATTATTTTCTTTCTTATGCGGATTATAAATGCAGTAGGTTTGTTGCTAGAATTTTCACATTACTTAATATGTAATGACTTTCGAAAAGAAAAAAAAATTCAGATGTGGTCAAATTTTAATTGCTCCAATTTTGTTCTTATATGTTCTGAAAAACAGAAGTTCTACTTTTCAAATGTGTCATACAAATTTCCAACATTATTATTTTTTGGTACTATTTTGGTTGATATATTTTCAAACCTGACTTAGTTTTTTTTTTTCGTTTGAACATAATACATATGCAGGAAACAACTTGAGAAAAGAAGATAATGTGTCAAAGTACTAACATTTTCATTGGTGGATTTAGCAAAACCGTAATTACAAGTATTTGTTCAAGATAGATACTAAATTTATACTCATGAACCAAAATTAGTTGAACTAACCAAACTTTCGAAGAACAAATTGACCGCTCATTGTGTAATTATCTCATATTAAATCTCTATATAAACCATGCATAATCAGTAGTAATCATCATCAATCACAGTAATCGCAACATAAACATCAAAGAGAGAAAAAAAATATCAATTCATGGCTTCCTGTTACTCTCTTGTAATCTTCTTTGCTCTCTCCATCTCTGTTATTAGTGCCACCACGACCACCTCTAATACAATCTCAGAACCTCTACTAGCAGCATGTAGGTTGACACCTGAATCAGAAACATGCATCAAGTACCTTTCAATGTTTCCGAATAGAATGACAAGAAAGATCCATAATATCCTTGCACTCAGTCTCAGGTAATAATACATTATTATGATGAGGAGGGTTCAAATGCCTCTATTTTTTATGCCTCCATAAATAAATCAAAATTCAAATCTAAAATGTCAAAATAAAACGTGTTAATTTCTCTATGTGCTCGTAAAAAAAATATCACATTTTGATTTCGTTATTATGTGAATCAATCATTTGAAAATCAACATTTGTAAATTATTTATATTATTATGTTTTTTACAAGCTCTTGATGACAACCAAAACAAAGTTGAAACATCACAATTTTTTACACCTGAATAGATAAAATGATGTAGATGATATCCAAAGGTTTTAATTTGACTTTTGAGTTTTGAATTTTGATTTATTAACATTTTAAAAAATGGAGATAGGATGGAGGCATTTGAACCCTGCTCAATATGTATATAATTGTGTACAAACATAAATTCACTGGAACTATTTGTCCTCGGTCAATTAAAGACTAATATTTCTCTTGTGCATGACGTATTTTTTTTAATAAAGAGTAAAATGACTTTTAATAAAAAAAATAATAAATTAGGTAAAATTTGTGAGTTTTTTAAATTTAGAAGGGGATATTGATGTTTTTCAAGGGGATAAAAAATACGTAATATTGATATTTTTGAAGGAGATATATGAAATTCTCCCTACTTGTTGTTATATACAATAATTGTTAGACCGCAGAGAACAAATATTTTTTTTGTATAGATAAACACTAAAATGATATGTTAACTGATGCTTAAGCCTAAATTAACTATCTATTTGTTTTCATTATGACATCAGTGCTTCATCTTTTCTGGCAAATGAGATCTATGCTTTCATAATAATTGTAAAGGAGGATGTTCCCTTTGTAATTTCTACATATAAGCATTGCCTGAGAGGTTCTGAGGTTGCAATCAAAGACATTGTGCAACAATTACATAACTTAACAGAAGCATTGAATAACAGATCCTTTGTAGATGTTGATGTCAGTATTTGGATTTCAAAGGCATCAACAGATGTTGTTACTGCTGAAAAGATTTGCATGGGGCACAATGAGCAGCCAAAGATACTGAAGCTATCGAATTTGATGAATGATCTGAGAAAAATGTTGAGGGTTATATCGGCACTTTTCAAGCTCGATGCAAATACTCACTAATATTTTGTTAATGCTTCAAATTGTTATTATTGTATCTAGCTCCTCAAAAGTTCTGATTGATTGGGTTGTAATTACCTTGTCTGTAATTTGTATTTTAAATTTGATACAGTAAATGTATTGTTAACCTGTGTTCTCAGATATCATGTTGATTCTCTTCCTCTGGTGATCTATTATTTCCCGTTCATTATAATTTCAAAATTAATTATGTTTGATCAAATTTTAGTTCCATATATGAATTTTGTAACACACAATTCAACGATTTTTCTTTTCAAAATGTTTGCTTAATTTCTTAGACCAATGTCTGTTATTTGAGATTTCATCAAACAAACAAAATGGTCATAATAGATAACTACTTGTCATCATCCTATAATTCCATAGTTGGTAAAGGGATGTTCTTAACTTGTCACAAAAGAAAAGCAGAATGCCTAGTTGCTGTAGCTTAATACTCTGTGAATATATCCATAGAAATTTCCATATGTAAACCGTGTATAATCACAAGCTATTGTCAACTACTGTGATCACAAGGAAAGGAATTATTAAAGGAATAACAAAAAGAAATATCAATTAATGCAATCTCTCAATCTCCACTTGCAGTATGCAAGAAGACACTTGAAACATAGACATGCCTCAAGTATGAAGTATCTGTTGGTTTTCCTAAAAGGCTGGAGAAACAAATATTTATAACATCACTGTGCTCAGAATCAAGTATAGACATGATGATATTATATGCACTTGTAGTCCTTATCTTGTATATATTTTTATTCATGTCATCCAAAGCGTAGGAACCCTAGCACTCAGCAATGCTCCACACATCTGATCCATTTAATACGAACATATGAGATTCCCACAAATATCTTTTTGAATGATTTGTAATCTAGAACCATTTATGGAAATCTGATCCTCGATAATAGAGCCAAACTAATCAATCCAAAATTCCCTACAATTCTTCGTAGTCTTCTATTAAATTGTTAGAATTTATAAGCATGGAAGTATTTAGAAATAATAATAATGCAATTCATAAGGTAAAATAATAGATTAAATGGATCCTATTTTGTGTATTGTTTTTATAGCTATACAGACATCTTTGTCAAAAACTCAAACCTCGAACAACTAATGATACGAAAATTAACAATGTACTGTCCTAATTCTTCCATATCACATCACTGCTGCATCATTTTTGGCAAATGACATCCACAATATCATACCATTTTTGAGGGCCTACTTGGCAATTCTGAATTTGAGCAATCCATAGCAATTGCATAGTTTCTGTGAGGACATCTAGGAACGATTGGATATCTTAAACACAAGCATTGCTTAACAAGTTCTTTGGTACTTTAATTTTGAAAGCATTAGCAGATGTGAGATGCTTAATTTTGCCACAAAAATTGCTAGACGGGACAAGTGGTACCAGATAGCAGCACTAAATTATTGTGATATCACATTGCAAATGTTATGCATATGGATCTTTCTTTTCGTAATTCAACTTCCTAAGATCTACAGGCCTAAAATACTTCACTGCAAAAGATAAAAGTCATCCCCTCCAATCAAGTTATCAAGATAAGTATTAGATCTGACAACATCTTAACGTCTTTTCTTTAATGATGGCATGCCTAGGGGCAGATAACCTGTATAAATACCAGTGTGATAACTAGTAGATGCTATACAGCATGAAAATCTAATATAACATCCCAACGCAAATAAGAAACATTGATCAATCCAATATAATCCACTAACACAGAGATAAACGCAAGCCTACCAAGTACAATACAACAATAAGCAATACAAGCAACAAATCCTGGTGCAAGTTCACCATGGACAGAAAAAGGTAGAACCCAGCTTTATTTAGCTCATAATTTATTCCAAACCCGAGTGACAAAATCAGGCTAATAGCAGCATTTTTTTTAAATATCTTTTTAATTTAAACTTTCGAAGTTTTGAGGGAGTTGCCTTTCTCTTGGAGGCTTGAAAGGAGGCTCTCAAAGCTCTTTTTAAAGGAATCAACTCCCTCAAGTTCAAGTTGTGTGCCAACCTGGCTCCAGTCGATGCCTAATTTCTCCAGGGCACTGTACACACCTTCAGCCTCTGACACATTCACATCTATTGTCCTTGCAATGGTGCCATGGTCAAGAACTGCATTAAGAGCCTGATCAGGCATTGTGGAGACCTGAAAGTGAAAAGAGAATTAGTTTATTTTTGGTACTGAAATGCTGAAACCATGCGAAGAACCCAGGTAAGAGAAAAGGCAAAAGAGCCAGAATCTACCACATGACTTCGGTTTTGAACCTACCATGCATTTGTAGCAGTACAGTACTGAACCAATTTCTCACCCCCCCCCCCCCCCCCCCCCCCCCCCCCAAACCAAAAAAAAATAAGAATAAAAGGAAGATAAAAGAACCAACCCATTCTGCACAGTTCTCTCGATATAAAACAACACAAAAATAAAGAATGATAAATGTAGTAATAATAACATAATATCAGCAAAGAGAAATTAAACTTCAATTAGGGTTACTCACGGTATCAGGACCAATGAGAGGGTCAACATAAAGGGTATCAGGATAAGCTGGGTTCTTAACACTAGTGGAGGCCCAAAGAAGCCTCTGTTTCTTGGCACCTTTCTTTACCAATGCGTCCCATCTGGGACCTGAGAATTTCTCCTGATACAGCTTGTATGCTAGTTTTGCTTGAGCAACTGCAGCCTAAATGGGTGCAACAAATAATTTGTAAGAGAAAAGAAAGCAGTATACAAGTACATTCTTAGACTTGGGAGAAAAGAGTGCTTTAGTAAGAAAAGAAAAAAAAAAGACAAGACCCGAAAATCAACCACTAATCTGAATGAACATGTCTAGTTGTGGAGTAAGAGGTGGAGTAAAACCCTTGCTCCTTACTCCACACTTAAGCTGCCAAATGGGTAAAATATGAGTAAGATGAAAAATAATCTAAGTTACTTCGGAGTAAGTTGCTCCACCTCTCTAGACGGATGAACTTACTCCACACTTGCTCCACTTGTAGGGGCCACAATCATAGGCAAAGGTTCATTACTCCACTGTCATAGTCAGAGGTTCATTTCCTAACATCTTACTCCTCACGGCAGATTAATTTAAGCTATGACTTAAGTTACCAAACAAGTAAAATATGAGTAAGATGGAGTGAGCAACTTAATCCTCCTAAAAATTAAATAGCAACCAAACATGACCAATGTCCTAAAACCCTCATAATTCAATTCAAGTATGTGCTTCTACAGCAAAGTAAGATGAATAGAAGTTTGAGGTTGTGGACAGATACCTTGCCACGAAGATCGAGAGCTTCAGGGGTACCAATCTTTTCAAGCATTTTATCAATGAGGCTATCCACACGACTAACAAAGAAGGAGGCGACACTAGTAACTCTTGAAAGGTCACTCAATCCAGAAGCTTCCAGACCATCTAGATATGCATCAATTACTGCTTCATACCTCGCCAGTGAGAAAATTAACTGCCCACAAGTACCAACAACAAAATAATAAATTAATCATACAGATGATTATTATAGTACAAAGTCATAACAAAGAACCAAACAGAAGTTGAAAAAGTATCTCTACCTGGCATCAATATGCTGGTCTATTATCAGGATCCAAAGGTAATTACTATTACAATAGAAAATATTAAATGAAAATAAAAAATTGTACTCACAGTGACATTGACACTTATGCCATTAGCAATGACCTCCTTTATAGAAGGGACACATTCAGCAGTGGCTGGAATCTTGATATACACATTGGGGCGATTAACAACTTTGTGCAGCCACTTGGCAGCCTCAATCGTGCCTTGAGTGTCATTGGCCAGTCTGGGGGACACTTCCACAGATACATATCCATCAGCACCATCTGTCTGGTCATAAATAGGTTCAAAGAGCTTGCATGCATCTTGGATGTCCTTGATAACTAGCTCCCAGTACACGCTATCAATGTCATTTCCAGCAGATATAAGCTGCCTGAAATTTAGAAACCGTGGCAAAGATTATGCTTTAGTTTAAATGTGCAATGGAACCTGAATACCAAGGTGCTGCAGGAGAACGAGATATATCATGTAAACCATAGAATACAAAAGAAATAAACAAGAATTATTGCACGACATAAATATATCATCTATATGCTGTGCATTTTTCTATTCTTTAAGAAGTGCCCAAGAGTGTCCCTTCCAGCTGTATGTAATTCAGGTGCTTTTGATGGCAACAATCATCTGCTTATAACATTTCTCCATTTGAAAGGATGCATGTGTCCAGTTAAAATGTAACAATGACAGAAAAAAGTTTCCTTATTTTTAGTCCCATAACATACAGGAAAAAGGAAAAAAAATCATGATAGAAGACTTACTTGAATTGTTCATCATAGGCACTAGAAGATGAAATAGCCCTCTCAAAGATCTGCATAAGCAAATGATGACAAAGTTACATATTGAACAGGTACCAATTTATAATTTGCTAGTCTTGTCTACCTCACCAAATTTGGTCAAATACAAGGAAAGGTAAGCCAGAACTTATGATAATAGCCAAATAGCCTATGCCAAAACAGTACAAGAGTAACATCAGAACAAACCTATTAACTTCAGAATAACTCCAAAAATTGACTTATCTAGTCAAGAAATGTATACCTTTGGTTCTAAACCTAGGAGACTCTAAAGAAAAAAACAAACTGACACCATTAAACCCAAACCTAGACTGAACCCAGCACGACACAGCCTTGCCACACCACAACCAAAATCAGTAGAGAACTCCATCTCAAAAGAAAACCCTAAATTCTAGTCTGGCTGTTGTCAGAGGGAGGGGGCAGAGAGGTAGATGTGTGTGTCTGTGTGTGCACAGAAAGAGAGAGAGAGAGAGAGAGAGTACTGTAGGATTGCTAGTGACTCCACGGACCCCACTGGAGATAAGTGGGATGAGGTCAGTGACAGGTCGGCAGAGATTGTCATACCAGGGAGACTGGCCTTGTTGCTCATAGAGGTAATGAAGAGTCGTCTTCTTTGTTGATGCACCATTTCCATCCACACCACACTTCACCCTACAAAACGTAAACAACAGAATTTATAGTAGAAAAAGGTAAAAGGACTTTTTCATAGATGCCCCTATAAAACATTAAAGGATTGTATGTGACCCTGCAAAATGAAAATATTTTCTCATACCACCAATTTTAATAAAATCAAAGTTCAACGATGACCTTGACTAAAAACATAAAGTCTGCTAAATTCACGAAATTCACTTAAGATATTACAAAATGTTGAACAGAACAAAATTGCAGTTATCCTGAAGTAGAGATAAATTTCCCCAAATTAGCTTCTTTAAAGCAATCTCTAATTTTATTTATGGAGAGGCAATAAAGGCTTTACAGTAGCTTTTCAAAGTGAAACACATATACTCCAATTCAAATGTACAAAAATGTCCTAATCAAATGTCAAGGTAAAAGGGAAAGCCACATTTTGGAACAAGTTAAAAGAGAAAAGAGGACCAACTTGTCCAAGCAACAAAAAAAATTTGAAAAATTACTTTGTATTATCTGTGATGTACTTCTATCTATGTCTCAAACGTGCTTCACAGAATTAGCAAATTTTGTAAGTCCTCACTAAAGAGATATTAAGAAAAGTCACTTTTCATTTGTTCCCCTTAAAAAGTGTGCATGTGCAACACAGCCCACATATGAATATTTTGAATGGTAAAAAAATATATATTATATACACTGCAAACTATCAAGGAAAATCAACTTTTAAAATGCAGTAAGTACAGGAATTCCACAAATTTTGGTAGAATTTTGATCATATTTATTCGATTGCAACAATTCTTGCCTCCGCTGAACACATGCAGGAAAGCCCGTGCCCATACCAGTCACATGGAGACGAAACAGTACGCTTTCATGTATTTGTACGAGAATAAAACAGAGAGAGAGAGAGAGAGAGAGAGAGAGCATACACCAAACATCTCCTCTGGTTGTTGGATCGGATCGATAGGCGAACCGGGGCCGCAACACTCCGGACAGGTACATAGCGATTTGGTCCTACATGTAACCTGTCAGATCGGATAGAAGAGGATGCAACAAAACTTGGTGTCGCTAGCTTAGAGATCGTCGCCATGGTTGATTATGGTAGGTACAAGGAGGAGAGGGGTTTTAGTAGGTGAGGTGAGAATTTATGATTCAATTATTTTAACTAGAAAGAGGCTTGATTTTTAGAACTCGGGTTCCCCTTAAGTAACTCAAATTTTGAGTTAATATCCGAACCATCCGACCTGTCCTTGCTCGAATATTAAAGGACACCGTGCATTACATCTCGGGTAGGATTGGTCCGGATTCAAACACAAAATTTGAGTTACTTTAGGGAATGTGGACCCTTTGTTGTCTCTCCGTAGAAGGGGAAGGGCACAATGGGAAATCGACCCGACTAACTCGGCCGGGTTTGGTGAGGCTACTATGCTCCACTGTTGTAAATTTGTGGATCTCCTCTGGTGTAGCTGGTTGTGTGGTTAATTGGATATGACCGTTATAGCGAACTTGTGATATGTTACCAGGTACACTAATCCAGAACTCCATTGCTATTAGTATTTTTTTCAGCATTATATTTGTAATTATTTGAATGAAGATATATAATATAAAAACAAATAAAAAATAATTTATAATTCAAATTTTATTGACATTACATAATACAAAATACTATACCTCAGCGCATTACAAATGTTACTAAATTACCGATGAGTAAAATGAGTTAGATCTTTTAAGCTAAAAAGGTTAATAATGACTAAACTAAAATATCATTGCAAGCCATATTTTGTATAAATCTCCTCACATATGGACTCATAATATAAAATTAGATTATTATTATTATTATTATTATTATTATTATTATTATTATTATTATTATTATTATTATTATTATTATTTGTAATCCAATAACTTATTTTTAATCTAAATTTGATGACTCAAATAATGTTTTTTTTATCTAATGTGTGTTATTTTGATCTACTCACTTAGTTGACAAACAAATAGAAGATAAGTTATTTTACACTTGAAATAGCTAATAACTTGAAGTAATTTAAGTTAAATATATTATTTTTATCTTTATCAAAATTCTCTAATTATTTAATATAAGTTGTTAGATTTAGTTAATATATTAAAAATGATTAATTATGCTTGTAAGTAAGTTACAGCTAAACTGAATATTGCAGGATTAGATCTACCATGTTAGTTATACGGTTTTTAAATACAGAAATAGCCACATAGAATCATAGAATGGAAATAAATAGACGCGTCACTGCTGGTGTTTACCTAACCAGGGTTATCTCTCTGTTGTTTGATGGAAACAAATCTGCTGCGATCCGAATTGATTGAACATTACTCTGAAATTCTTGTTTTTTCAAATTCAACTGTTGATTTATTTTGAGATACGTGTATAGAAAAATTAACTGTTTGAAAATACGTGCACAGAAAAAATTAAATGGTTGGATTTAAAAAAACAGGAATTTCAAGATACTATTTATTAAATTCGAATCGCAGCAGATTTCATTTATTTTAAGATTTATTTGGTCTATAACGATTTAAAATTTAGATGCAACATTTAAGGATTATCTCCGGTTAAAAAAAAAGGTTATAAATAAGGAAAACATTTTTTGTAACACACTTTTTTTATGTGAAAAAAGACAACATTCTGCGATTGAGATATAATTGAAAAGTGACTTCTCATTTTCGGAGAGGTTGTAGTTGACCACTACAAGCATTTTTTTTTTTTTTTTAGACTTTTGGGGGGTTGCAAATGATATCTATCATCGTTGAAGAAGCCAATTGAAAGTGGTACGCTTTGACTAGCATGAGGAGTCAATTAGCCATCATTTAAAATCTTAATTCTCAGGGTTGAAAGAGAAAAGAGCTCAAACGGCCGATTTATTTTTCCCATAGCATAAAAACAATAAAAGATAGATCCGTACTACTACATGGTCCGGATTTTTTTCTAAAATAAAATCAATTTTAATTATTTTAATAAAACAAGCACTATTAGTTTGATTTTTATAAAAAAAACAGCTTCAGCGATGAAGGAATCGGTGGAAGAATAATTTAAATTTTGTTCTAAAAAATTTACATTAGTTATTTCTACTTATTTCTTTCTCAGTGGAACTGTTTTTTATAAAAAAAAAAAAAATTCAATAATGTTTGTTCTATTAAAATAATTAATTTTTTTTTTAAAATTCATGGTCCTTATCTAGGGGTGAAAACGGAGCAGATAATGTTGATACCATATTTCTATCCATCGGATAATGAGCGGATACGAATATGGATACGGATAGTAAACAAATATCAAAATTCAAAACCAAATTCGCCTTAAACGGATACGAATACGATGCGGATAATTGACGGATACTAATTCGAATATGGAATAGAAACGAATAATTGTCGGATAATAATCATATAAATTTTATAATGTAAATATGATTTTAACTATATTCAAATATAAAAGTAAATGAATATAATTTTAATTCACTTCCTTTTAAATTCCAAATGAATTTTGAATTCCAAATGTAAACTCACGGTTGTCAAATTGGAGTAAAGCTAATATACACTTAAGTGTACCAATGAACTCATATACTTAACTCTAGAACCGTACGATTAGCTTTGAGATTTGTGTATATTCTTTAAAAGTCGTGTAGCTTCTTTAAAAGTCGTGATACACGAATTTCAAAACTAATCGTACGGTCCTAGAGTTAAGTGTATGGATTCATTAATACACTTAAGTGTATATTAGCTTTACTCGTCAAATTGTCAGAATTTTAGACTTTTATATCAAATCAGGCTCAACAGGCCTTTCATAATTATAAAGGTCCACAATAGATCCGTCAAACTCCAGTGCTCCACGCAGCAATTCATTTCACCAAGCGGCGCTATCCGGTTTTTGATATATGTGATTGTTTAGTCCCACACGAAAATATTAAAAAGAGTAGTTAGGCAGAGTGCAAAGCGGAAGGCACTTGCCTGGTCCTCGAAGATTGGTGACCCCTATTAGCGAAGGAAAAGATTTTTGCCAATTTAGCGGGTCCGTGTTTGGGTCCGAAAGGATCGAATATATACGGATATCCGCTCCGTTTAGGCTCTTACGGAATTATCCGTATCCATATCTGGTTTATTTCATCATACCCAATAAATATCCGGATCTTTATTCGGAATTATCCGTATCCGTTTTAAACGGATTCGGAGTGGATATCCGTCGGATAATCTGGCTCCGTATTTACCCCTCCGTATCCCGTTTCATATTGCAACTGCGAATATTTTTTAGCGGGCCTGCTGGGCCAGGGTAAAACCACAGGAAAATTTCACTGTTGATCCTGGTTACTGGTTAAAAAAATTCGCGATTGAGGGATAAAACAAGATTTGGATCATGGTAAAAAATTCCGCTCTTTTGTGGCTGACTCTGTCATGTCCCACTTGATGTACTAAGTAGGGGTGTGCAAAGATTGGTTTATTTTATTTTTAAGTAAACCAACTAGTTTAAGTTAAAACGGTTCGTTTGTTGGGCTTATTTAGTTCAGTTTAATTTATACACTATGCTTGTTTGATTTTTATTTTTATTTTTAATCAAACAATACAATTGAAAACCGAATAAGGCAAGCATCCTTTCAATTACTGAACCAACAACATTCGGTTTCCCATTTGGTTAACTGGTTTATTCATTTAATCTTGGTTTATATTTACACAAATTTGGTTGTGTATTATTTCGGTCGGTTTGAACAAACCAACCAATAAACATCCTCAGCACAAGCTATGTTCAACCTCTGAAACTATCCAATTTCATTAATTTTATACATAGAAAGTTAACATTGAGCATTACAAAAGTTACAACACTGTTATTTTTGTAAGAGTAAGATAGCTTCCAACTTATTATATATGTATCAGTTATGAATTATAAACTATGAATCATTTTCTTCAGGCAGAATTGTACATTTTATGTACTGTTACGTATGTAAACAAAATACAAGACATAACTATATAACCTTCACTATAGAATAAAATAATTCTTGCAAAAACAATGTACACTTAAATCATTCTATATACCAGAATAGAAAATCTAACTCAGGCAAACAGCACTGTACAGCCTACCAAGGTTTAAGATCCCCAACGGGCCCTGCAGTCCAGTTCAAGGCCTTCTGGCCCGCCTTCAGATATACACTTCGATCATGCGGCAGCTTGCGGGCCAGCCCGTTTAGTATCTGGTGAAAAGCATCCCCAGGATTCGCTGGCTGAGGAAACAGCATCGCCTGTTTCATGGTTGGATTAGCCAACAATCTCTGCTTCCTCAAGATAACCTGTAGCATGATGTAAGAGTCCACTCAGTATAAGGTGCATTTTGGTAATTCAGCCTTTTCAACTTTTTGAGAGAATTTTTTTAGCTCAATAGAAAACCAGAAGTGTTATTTTTATACTACTGATAAATTGTTGAGGTTCTATTGCATGAATATTTGGAACAAAAGGGTAACTTTACAACTAATTCTTGATTAATAAGGAACTTGTAGTTGAACTGCTACTTGTACTACGGTCGGTACCTAATCTCTTTTGATGAGGACAGAAATCAAAATTTCAGTACTTCACAAGTTGACCTTGTGCTAATTTACCAAAATATTCAGAAGACCATTATGTTAGGTATACTTTTGTTTCGAGTACAAAAAACAAAGAAGATCCCTACAACTTTGTCCTCTTTAATTGTTTACAAATGGTGAGGCAAAGTAGTCATTCTAGAACAAACTCTTCACAAACAAACCAAACGAGCTTACCTCAGTCGGTATGGAAGTCAGTATGGTATCTAGTCTGGGAACATCTTCCTCCGCGACAAAGACACCGATCTCCTCCCAAGGGATGGCGTCGGCAAAGGGGAGGACAATGTCATCAGCGATGATGACAGGAATGCAGCCAAAGACAACGGCCTCAACAAGGCGTGGGCTCCACGGGGCCCAACCCAGTGGGCACAGACAGAACACAGCCCGCTGCATGTCCTCATAGTACGTAGCTGGGTGCTCGGTTGAGATGTCAAACAGTGGGTTGTCCTTGAAGTTCTCCCAGACTGATGCACGGGCCCCACTAGGGAATGAAAAAAACAGAAACAGAAAGTGAATAATAATGCAGAAGGAATCATTTTATCCCTACACAATCTAAAAAATATTGTGCAATTTGCAAAACAAGAAACGTCCGATGAAACCCCGTTTCCCTCCCCAAGCAAAAAATAATGAAAGAAAACAAATACTAGTGGAACCCAAAAGAAACTTAACATATCATGTATGCTCAGAGATACATCAAATCTCATGCAAGTGACTATCAGCTATAAGGTGCATTAACCAATTTCTTTGAAAATATTAAAATGACCTCCTAGTTCTCTCATAAATGTGGAGAAAAATAATAACAAGAGCGAGTTTGAGTATTTGTGAAGGAAGAATGTACAGAAGGAATTCAACAGATGATATTTCCATTTTGTTTCCATGTGAAATTTTGTAGAGAAGCTTACCGTGCATAATAGCCTCCTTCTGGGTCATTACCAACATCATAGAATAAACCACGGAAATATACAAAAATTGACCGAGGGGTATCAGGAGGGATAATGTGGGCCCAGATTTTCTGAGGTGGCGCAAAGGGAGGGATAGTGATGGACCCTTCTTTCAGACATACATGATTCCTCTGACCAAATGTCTGTACAAGTGTGGCCCGCTGAAGTAAGGGGAGAATACCTCTATCTATTGCCTTCTCTTCCTAAATTAACAAAAAAAAAAGAAAAAAAGATATTTGCTTTATTAAAAATCTGTATTCATACTTGTGAAATCAGTTTCTGAAATTCTGTTCAGTGAGCTTTCGATCCAAAAAAATCCTTGCCTTTTTCATTGTTGACACTTTTTTCTAAAAATAAAAAATAGATTAATATAGTAACTATTAATGCCTATTTTACATAACTGAAATGTTCAGATTTAGTAATTTGCACCATCCTCCCTAGGAAAATGCTACAACTCAAGTGTACCCTTCCAGTAAGTAAATTTGAAATGAATAAGATATTTCCAGTTTTGGTATATTCAGAAATAGCTAGTAGTGCTGCACTAGTACTTTACATCCGCTACAATAGTTGTCAATTATACCAAGTGCCACATATGGGGCCACAAAATGCCCCTCTAAAGAGCCATTCCGTGGGGCCCGTATGTCTGCGACCCAATGGCACCCAATAAAAAATGTTCATGCTGGTACCAGCAAATATATATAAAATGGTCAGTACTCAGTACCACTTCCAGTGCCAATCCATACAAGCTGGACTATACAACAGCACATGCTTGCTTTCTAACAAGTGCCATACCAGTCCCATGCTACATTTGTCAGCAGCATTGTTATACCAGTGTTTAAGTCCACAACTTCTCCATACCAGACCCATACCAGCACAAACTAGCCTAGGACATCAAGGATGAGACATTATTACCTGATAATGGAAACATGCTCCAAAATCATGAGGCGTCACAAAAAAGTGATCAGCTCCCTCAGTCCGGTTCCAATAAGGCCACTTCGACGCAACCAACTGTATCGCGCTTCGCATCATTCGTGGTGATTTAAATGGCAATGGCAACCCATTTGGGGTGAGGTCACAGGTCGTGTACACTGGCACAAAGAACCAATCAGCCTCTTCAGGATTTAGAGTTCTCACTGGGCTTTTTAGCAAAAATCTGTGCATAAAAACCTCAGCCGCAAACATATGTGTCAGGCATCGGGGGTCTTTTTTCACACGTTTTGTGTTGTATTTGCTTGGGAGGTTGTACACGTAAACTTTTAGCCGACCCACTGGGTTATCTTCTAGGACATCTCCTGCACTTCCTGCGGTACAAAAGAATAATTTTGTCACTAATTATCTAGTGAAGTTGCATAATTTGTTACTAAATTAAATTGTCATCTTTTGCTGTTAGCTTCTCAAGTTTATCATGTTAGATTTCCAGAATATATATACATTTTTTAAGAAAAGGTTAAATGAAATTGTACACATATAATGTTTGGATTTGATGCAATTGGTTGTGCGTGTTTAAACCTAAACACAAACTTAGCCTAAAAGATTACACATGTTTCAGAAAAATATTACAATTAAACTCACAGTTAACCCATCTAAGAAAGAAGCGCAGCCAATTCAGGATCATCTTCAGATCCTTTTTTTCCAAATTGAGGTCTGGAAACTATTTATGCAATCTAAAAATACTAAAAAATGTCCATATAATTTCAATCTTAGTACTTTGTTTATTGAAAAACGGAGAAAAGTAAAATGAATGTTTATGGGTGTGGAGCCCTTAAATTTGCTTCGTTTTTAAAGTTTGAAACTTTATCTGTTGCAAAAACAAAGATTAACAAAAAAATACTCACCAGAAATTCTCTCTGCCCTTTCACTATGTTCAATTTCCTGCGCACTAAGATTCCCAATTAGAAAGTAACAAAAGAAAAGGAGCAAGACCCATATCGCCTTGTCCATTGAATTGCACTTGTTCACCTCTCAGATTATAATCCAATTTCAAAGCAAAGGTGAATTGATGCTTAAATGCAACTACGAGAAGCAGAGAAAGCTGAGAACTTTATCCCCTTCTTCCCTAGTCCCCGAAAGAGAGAAGAATAAAAAAGAAAGAAAAAGTGGGTGAGGTGAGGTGAGGTTTTCTCGCTTCTGTAGCTTAAAAGAGGAGAAGAGGTTGGGGTTAGGCTTAGAGAGAGATACAGCTCTATTTCTCTCTCTACAGAGTAGGAAGGAGAAAGGTTAGGAAAAGAATTAATTTCTCGGCCATGTGTGATTATGAGTTGGATTTTGGTTTGGTGCGAGGTTAGCCTCTAGTGAAATATACCAGAAGCTGCTAGGCTTTTTTTAATAGGAAATAATTTTTTCATAAAGGTCCTCTTGAAAATATATGATATTTTTTTTATTATTGCCCCTAAACAACAATGATGTTTTTGGCATACATCTCCAAGTTGTATTAGCATGTTCTATAATATCGACAAAGCTTGCTCATTTGATTTATTATATATTTGTTTATTTAATAATAGATATCTATCGTTATAAAAATATATTCTAATCTAATTTGTACTTTATAAATTATAATTGATTTTCATTATAAATATTATTTTAGAAACATAGTTTTGTAAATTATTTTTGTCGGAAGTTTAATGTTTTTTTTGTTGTCGATATGTGGTTTTGTTACTGTATTTGCATTCCAACAAATATAACAATAATGTTAGTAACTTTTTATTTGACCAATTCAGTTTCTAAGAAAGAAAGCTTTCAAAGTAGGTGTTTGCCTATTTGAAAAAACTATAATGTACAAACAATAGAAAGATATGTGTAATGTGTTGATGTTTTTGTATCATGTCTCTCTCTCTTTATTTATAAGATATGTGTTGATTAGTTGATGTGTCTTAGGTATAATATAATTTTAAAACACAAAACCTGTTTTGTTTCTATGTTGAATTACTGCACAGTTAAATATTTTGATGGAATGAATCATGTATCATGCTTTCTCATCATTTAAAAGATAAGTTTGATTTCTCTGAGTTGTAATTGAATTATTATGCAGTTAATCATGTTGTCAAAAAAATTATGTATTTTAGTACTCTAAAAAATATTATTCATGTTCAAAATTTTCTGAACTTCAAAATTATTTGCTATAGTTATTATTTTAAATAAATAAAAACATTTCCTTCAACAACGAAGTTCGAAAAAACATAAATGTACAAAGAAAGCTTTGGATTCACTATGCAAAAGTGAATAAATTTTTGGGTTCCAGCATAAATTTGAACTGAGAATGTTATTCGATGAGGGTTTCAATATCCCATCATACCTCATATTTTATATCTTTGTTTTTAAAGCTCAAATTGTTAATCCGGACCGCTCAACATGACATTTATACAAAAATATGCATGATGATGAAATTTCATAATTTTTGAAATATTTTTACTATTTTTTAAGATAGGTGCAAAATCATTGTTTTTGAATTGTTCAAAAAACAATGATTTTATATCCATCTTAAAAAATAGTAAAAAATTAAAAAAATTATAAAATTTCATCCCCAATCATAGTTTAGTATGAATATCATGTTGAATGATCTGGATCGACAATTTAGACTTTGAAAATAAAGATATACGATATGAGATATGATGCGATATGAAAAGCATTAGACATTAAAACCTCCTCATGTTATTTAGGGAAAAAGAAATTTTATTTATTTATTTGAAAACTGTCATATCAATAAATTATCAAATAAAAATGGCTGGTTGGCAAAGTTTATGCAAAGGCAAGCCTCAAAGGAAGAACAGAAGAGAGCTCCTTTCTGAAAAGGAAGCAAGGTATTTGACATGACAATGCACATGGGGGGAATATGCTTATTTGCATAGAAGAATTAAATCAATCATTGGTGTAAAGTGCTGGGTAATGTAATATTGTTATTTCATAAAACCATTAAAATTTTGTGGTCTAAGCTCATTACTTGAATAATTAATTAGCTAACCTAATTAACTAACCTTCTCCATTGCCTAATGAAATTTCGCTGTAGGCATAAACTTTATTCCTATTGTACGGTCAATCAATGCAAAACCTAAAGAAATAACCCGTTCTTATTAAATTATATTAATTAAAAATTTCGTGGCTATTGTCAAATATTATTTAATAATTCATTTTCCGCCGACAGTGCATGCCTTCTTTCTCTTATTTTTTTATTCAGTTTTGTTGCTACAATTATATATTGTGTCATATTTATATATTGGTACAATTACATGTCGCTAAAATTAAGGACGAATCTACAGTCAAGTTAGAATGTTTAAAGATAATTTTTTAAAATTATATACATGTATATTTAATTATTATTTTTAAGCTTTTATAGAGTTCACTCTCTCATAAAAATATTAAATGTATGTTTGTAATTAAGTAATCAAAATTTTAATTTTGTAATTGTAGTTGTAGAGATTTGAGTTGAAATTTCAGTAAACACACATTATGCACTTTATATTTCAAACCTCCAACCTAAATTTTCTAATTTTTCCTCTGCCTAAAATAATTCAAATTTTATGATATAGAAAAAGTGAAAATAAATATGTTAAGAAGGTTCACCGAATACCAATGGAGGTCAAATTCATTTCCCTTTGTGTTGGGGATTTGTTTAGTTGAGGTCGTTAGAGATCTCCTTTTTAAATAATAGAAGATATTAGCCGACGCCAATTTTTTTTCATAGACCAAACAAAGAACTCTAACCCATTCACACGCATTTCCTCCACAACGAAAAAGTAAACGGAGAATTTCATACACATCCTTCAAAAATAACAAAATTATGGGTTTCTTCTTTTAAATCGTAATATCATATTTATCCTTCTAAATTTTAAAAACCAACAAATTTAACTATTTTATTGCCTTTTTTCCTTATTAAAAACTTATTAAAAAAATGTAAGCATGTTTAAGAGAAATGTTCAGTCTTCTAATTGACCGGTTATGTACACAAATGATTTTATTTCTTACTTGTTACAATACAATTGTATGCTTAAATGTCACTATGTATATGTCACAAGTAGAGAAATAAATATTGTCTCAAAAATTGATTATTTAAAAGACTGGATATTTTTCTTTAAGGCATATTTTTTTTAATAAAGAGTAAAGTCAATACTTTCTAAATTTAAAATGAGATTCAAGAAAAAATGCAACCAATTGGGTACATTTGTGAGTTTTTAAAATTTACAAGGGTAAATATGATATTATGAATTTTAGTGTTAGAATATCTAATTTTAAATTTATTAAAGAAATTGAGTATAGCTAGGTTGGTCCACTTCCATATAATCTTGACTCGACCCATTAAAGCGCGTCAAATTTGGGAAAAAAATGGGTCTTTTTCTTCTTTCTTTTTTCACCTGAGATGCGTGTCTTTTAAACAAAAAACATGAACGAAACATGCGTGCCTTTTTTTTTCCCCTGAAATGTTCCGTGTTTTTTTAGCTTTTGGAATTTGGATGGTAAGGTATCAATTTATGTAACGAGATTTGCTAATAATTTTCTGACTTCAAACCAAAGTTTTATAATTATATGTCAAATGCACGTAAATTAATTGTCTCAGACATGCATTATTTTTTGGTACTACATTATTAATTTTTTGGTCTCATCGAGAGACGCTCGATGTATAAATTGAACTTAAATGTTTTGGTTGCTTCTTCTTGTTTGGCATGCGAATTTTGTTAATCTTAATATTTATTTATAAAGAAATCACAACTTCCTTAATTTTTTTTTAAAATAAATGGCAAAAGGTAAGAGATAATATTCTATGAGAGTTAATAGACCTTAAAACAATCATAACAATTAATATTATATTACGATTCCTTTAATTTACAATTTTTTGCATATATTAAATTTGAAAAAAAATGAAAATTAATAAAACGAACCGTAACATGGAAAAATTTATGCAATCATACATGATACATGTAAATATGTAATAGAAAAAATAAAGTTCTTCAATTATAAAAAAATAAAATAAACAGATCCGAGACCATCAAAAGGCAACATTTGGTCATATAAATCAATTGCCCTATTAAATAGTTCTTAGCTGTCAAACAGTTGCATCATTTTCCCCATAAATGTGTTATAGAAGATCAAATTGGGGACCGACAACTAAAGCGAGGATAATGCAATAATTAAAAGATGCCTATGCCTCCATGATTATTGTACCTTCTCTTTCCCGTTCCATATCAAATAATTAAGTGCGACAGCACTACAGCAAATGAACTTAATTATCCGGTAAATATATATATATATATATGAGTGGGGTTAAAATGCACCCTCTTTTTTGTACTCCAAATGTGGACCCTCCTCTCGTTTCTTCATTTTTAAAATTCAAATAGTTAATTTGAATCTACCAATGTGTTCTACATATTAAAATGTGCTTGGAGACCAAATTTTACATTTTTTGAAAATTTTTTACTATTTTTTCAGAATTTTTTATTAAACTAAACAATAATAAAAAATTCAGCACAGTGATGATTTTCAAAAATTCTGAAAAAATAGTAAAAAATTTCCAAAAAATGTAAAATTTGGTCTCCAAGCACATTTTAATATGTAGAACACGTTGGTAGATTCAAATCAACTATTTGAATTTTAAAAATGAAGAAACGAGGGGAGGGTGCATTTTAACCCCACTATATATATATATATATATAGGTTGGCTAAGATCAAAGTGGTAGTTCCTAAGCTTTGGTGCTACCAATTCATTTTTCAATTTTCAAAGTTCAAAACGTCGATCCGAACCGTTCAAGTTGTTCTCCATATTAAATTGTGCTTGGAGACCAAATTTTATATTAAAATCAGAAGCCACCGTTGGATTAGCTGTTTTCAAAGTGGCTTAATAAATAGTAAAAATATTTAGAAAAATATAAAATTTGGTCTCCAAGCACAATTTAATATGGAGAACAACTTAAACGGTTCGGATCGACATTTTGAAATTTAAAAATTAAAAAAAGAATTGGTAGCACCAAAGCTCAGGAACTACCACTTTGATCTTAGTCAATCTATATATATATATATATATATATATATATATATAGGAGCATGCTAGCGTGCTATGCATAGCATAGAACCCCTCTATGCAACGGCTTGGATTTTGAGTTTTCAAAATCCTAATGGTCGATCCGAACCGTTCATCTTGTTCTTCATATTAATATGTGTTTGGAGACCAAATTTTACATTTTTTGGAATTTTTTTATTATTTCTTTAGATTTATTGAAAATCGCTGTTTTTTTATGGTACAGATTTGCTGAAAACAGCAATTTTCAATAAATCTAAAGAAATAGTAAAAAAATTCCAAAAAATATAAAATTTGGTCTCCAAACACATATTAATATGGAGAACAAGATGAACTGTTCGGATCGACCATTAGGATTTTGAAAACTCGAAATCCAAGCCGTTGCATGGAGGGGTTCTATGCTATGCATAGCATGCTAGCATATTCCTATATATATATATATGGGTCTGTCTAAATTGCTGCTGGCAGCATTTCAGCAGAGATGCTTCTGGGGCTATATTTAGCCGTGTGATATCCAAACGACAAATCTCAACCATTAGATGCTTAATCTATATTATAATCTAGTTGGAGACCAAATTTTACATTTTTTGGAATTTTGTTACTATATATTAAACTGGTTTGAAAACCGCTGATTTCAGTAAATTTCTGCAGCATTGAAATCAGCGGTTTTCAAACCAGCTTAATATATAGTAAAAAAATTCCAAAAAATGTAAAATTTGGTCTCCAAGTAAATTATAATATAGATTAAACATCTAACGGTTTAAATTTGTTGTTTAAACATCAAAAAATAGAAAAAATAGTGGCAACACCGCCGGCAAAAATGTTGCAGACAGCAAATTAGTCACAACCATATATATATATATATATATATATATAATTTTGGTTTTTGCAGTGCACTGATAGCAGTGCATATAGATATAAATAATAGAGTTAAAAAAAAACAAAAAAAATATATGACTTGTGTATCATATAAAACTAAAATAGTATTTTTAATATTTTTACCTAACTTATTTGCTGGTAGTTTATAAATCGTCAATACACATTTTTGCATCCCAGCTGCAGTATAATTTTGCAACCAAGATGGCATCGGCAAAGGAGACATTATATGGGCATCAAATTAAATACATAGCTTAGTTTTAAAAGCAAAATTATCACTCTTCTTTTTCCAAATTACATCTCATACAGATTTTCTTCTCAAGTCAATTTTCAGCAATTTCCTCAAACCTGGCAAATTAACCCACCTATATTTCATAAAAATAGGTAACAACTCATTATATGACCAACCAAATTTGAACAAATGTGACTGGTTTTCTGGGGGTTAATGGGCACATTATGCGTCGGATGAAGACGTTTTCATATTCATATTTGTATAGAGTTTCGAATTAGTTTTTTATATATTCTACTGTGTTCATTAAGTATTGGACTGATTAATACGCTATCTTTACTCGTTAAGATAACATATAATTATTGGCTAAATTAATATATTATAAAATTAATCTAAAAATCTAAAAATATATATATTAATCATATCTAATATAACAAATATAAATATTTAATTTTTTATTCCATTAGTTTGAAAATTATAAATTATTAATCAAATATAATGATACAAAATGTTATATAATTAAATTTCTCATAAATTACTACTAAAAATATAAATGTTGAAAAAGAATAAAAATTATCGTAATTTACATAATTAAATTAAAATTATATAGTATATGTATAAATAAAAGAGTGAGGCTAGCTATGGTACCCTGCATAACACATTAACCTACGCTATAGATTCAAATCTTCAGTTTGAAAGTCCTAACTATTGATCCGAATTGTTTAACATGGTCTTCATATTAATATGTATTTATAAACTAAATTTTACATTTTTTTATATGGATAGAAAATCACTTGATCCGAAAATTCTAAACCATCCAAAAATAATGATTTTCTATCCATCTAAAAGAAAATAATAAAAAAAATTCAAAAAAAAAATTAGTTTACAAGTACATAGTTATGGTGACTATATTGAATAGTTCGGATCGACCGTTAAAATTTTGAAAACAAAAATATTGAGCTGTAGTATGGACTAATCCATGCTATGTATCATAGCCTCGCTCTAAATAAAAAATATCATATATAATTTAATATTTATCAGTTACTTTATAATTGTCAAATAGCTCTTATTCATATTCTTACCCCCATAAACTAACAATTTTTTTACCCAAACCTACACCTATTAAGTTAACAAATAATTCTTATCCATACCAACTTTATTGAATATACTATATAGTCATACAGATAGGGTAAACAATTAAAAGCCGTTGGCTGGCTTAAAGCCTCAATATATATCATGGTCAACATATGTATTATAAAATGTTAATTTCAATGTACCTATTGGAAGGACATGCTTACCGTAAATGCGATTGATGATAAAGACAAAGACAATGCCTTCTACTTGAAGGGCATGCTTAATTAATTACCATTTAGTTTTACGTTTGTTATTTAATTGTGAGGATTAACTTTTAAGTTAGTGACAAAAATAATATTTTCTATGTACTTTGATGATATTATGTGTGCTTGATAACTAACAAGTCACAAGTCATGAGTGTGAGTCACCTTGAAGGCACTTTTGCCAATTAGTTTTTCTATAGTGAAATCCTTTTTGGCTTGATTTCGTGGAAACCGTATCCTCTCTATTACTACAGAGATACTGTTTCGTAGAGTTACTAGATCTGAACTGTTCATTTTAACTTGGCACGAATCTCAAAGTCAAAAATACTATCTCCTATTGCGACCTGAATCTCAAATCGTAAAGTGAGGGTGATCCTCTACTATACTACAGAGGATACGGATTCGATTTCGTGTGGCATGGCGTATGCTGTTGGTTGGTCTGAGAGATAGATTCTTCCTCGTCTCAACCTTGCAGTTACAGAGGAAGAAACTATGAATATTTAATGTAGTGTAGAATGTTGATACTCATTGTAAAAAAAATTATATAATTTGTGTGCAAGAATTTTGATGTATCGGAAAGATTTTTTTTTATTTTTAAAGTTAGTGATTTTTGATAAAAAAAAAAAAAAACGTATTTACAACCAATTAAATTGCTTTTAGTGCCAAGACAATGAGAATGATAATTTCAACATTTTCTCCTTCTACTCGAAGTAAAGATTTCGGCCTAGGCAGAGAGAGGAGCATCTTGTACATCTTGTTAGAGCCCAATGTCAGAGCTGAAGTAGAGGCCTTCGTGGGCTTAGTTGACTATTTATTGTTCTTTCTCGTGTGTTTTTATCTTCTTAATTTCCATCTTCAAGTACATCTGCAAATAAATGGATACTAATGACAGAAACCTCAATTTTAATCAAGGTTCTAAATAAGCGTCTATTGCGTCATAGCGGGAAGTCTACAAAAAAAAAAAACTATAACAAATAGCGACGCTATAGAGAAAGCTATGTTACATAGCGTTTTTTTTTTTTTATAAAAATTATATCATATATTTGTACTAAATATCAATATTATCTAAGTCTTATAGAAATAAATAATATCAAATTGATTAAAAAATTATAATATTTATATTGAACTAATACAAAATCCAAATTGCAACTCAAAATATCCATAGTAATATTTATCATAAACTATTGATTTTTTTTATTCAAAATATATTTAGCATCATGACACAATCTTTCTTTTTTCTATTTAAATTTTAAAATAACCTAGACGTCATGACATAATTAACTATCTTAATCTATTCAAATTAAATATTCAAACTACCATACAGTAAGTATCATTTTGTTACTTGAAAAAATATCTTAATATATTCAATTTGAGTCTTTATTTAAAGCCCATATAAATTAAAAAGAAGAGAAAAAAAACTCATGTTGCATAGCACATTATAGCTTTTTTATTTGATTTCGTTTGATGGATCTCTCATTTAATAATTAATAGTTTAATATAAAACTTAGTATGTCAATTGCAAAAAAAAAAAATCACGGTTAAAATCCAATCTAAACCTTTATTTAAAGCTCATATAAATTGAAAAGGAAAAAAAAAAACCTTATGTTGCGTAACGCACGCTATTTGCGCTACACGCTATGCGCTATAGCTGATCGTTATTACCGCTACATCCTTTTGAAAAACAAACATAACATACGCCAAAATATGAATATTTAAAATTGCTTGACCTCAATGAATATAATATAAACAGTAAACTGAGAAACTAATTACGGTGGACTACAACAATAGCTATCTCTGTGTATCAGTAACAACAGAGGAATAACTGCATACATATATATATAATGATGACTGTTTGTACAAATTGAACAACAATGAAACTACGTGAAAATTAAACTTTCCATGACTCAAACTAACAACTAGGATCATTCATGGGAAATTGAGCAGCCCATTTCTGGCCGAAAATAGAAAAAGCAGCGCAATGATTATTGCTTCTCTGGAGGTACAAAATAGGAGAGACGAGACTTTCTGCGCATCCATGAAAGATGTTGCAGTATTCTGCCCATGCTGAAGGGTTGGATAGAGAGAATATTTCTGGTGGTTTCATTCTTCATGTCATAATAGAATGGGGGAAATAGAAGTTTCCTGTCACGGGTTATAAAAGGCCGGGACCAGCAAGAGATGTCCTTCAAGATATACAAATTGGCTCCCATAGAATTCCAATTATCAATTTCTATAATACATAAGCGTCCTCCGAGCTCCACTAATCTGCAAATACTTTAGCCTTCTGGAACTGGTAACATGCATGTAGTATCGGTCTTTACATCAAAAGCGAGAATTAGCTTTGACTTTGACTTTCCATTTTTATAGTTACTAAACCGGAGAAGCCAATGAATAGCACCATTCAAGAAAACTGCCATATAATTTACCGTAATGTAGTTTGGAATTCGTTCAAGCCGCCTCCATTTGCATGAAGCATTAGAACTGCTGCCAAGGGTAAAAAACCTCAACCTCTGTACCTAAAATTTTTCCAATGATTCTTACAATTTTGTATGTGTCCGAGGAATCATCATATCCGATCCCCACAGAGATACGATCGCCTATTTGTTTCGAAATGGTGAAACTTTTGGGTAGTTGTGCAGTTTCCCATATTGTTGGGTTCACAACATTTACAAAACTGGTATCATAGACACACACCAGACTGTTGCATGCGTTCAATAAGGTACACGAATCATTCCATGTGGAAAACCCAAAATGTAACTTAAAATGCAATATTCAAAAAGGGCAAGCTCCTTCTGTGCTATAATTTGACAAGAAACACAACTTGTCTTCTCCATTTGAAAATTTAAATACAACAATTGGGTCATTCTGATTCATCGCTCCTTTAAGTGCTGATAGGTAAACCGAGGCATAGTCATGGAAGCCCACACCTTGCATGTGATTCAAAGCCTAATGATTGAATCTGCTGGTAACTGAAATAAGATATCATCCATTAAATCAAGAGCAATGTCGGATAATCTACTTGATGATCCAAAATTGTAATATTCCTGTACTTGCATGTTGCTATTTGCAAATTGAATCTGTGTAGTATTCTGATTCCCATTGTTCGAAGAGCAGTTCATGGTTCCGATTTCGCTACATTTATATATTTTCTTTGCCATCTTACATTTTGAATCTGCCCATTTCAAGCAAAAAAAATGGTCTTTGGTGCCAGGCATAACCTTTACCAGAAGGCGTAACCTTTTGAAAGGGTTATTTGCTTGTACTTCTTGATCTTTACAAATTCACCCTACAAAATTATAAATTTGCAAACAATGATGAGTAAATATGTACTTCGGTTTATAGAATCAAAATGTACTTGACATATATTATATAAATACCAAGTTGCAATGAGATGAAGGATCTGTCTGAGAGCATATTGCACTGAATCAAAGTGGAAGAAACAAAGACAGAGATATCTCTCATCGACCCAATATGTCAGGTTGCCAAACAAAGGGTTCGTTCTTGCTCCTCCTCAATGGACGACACTTAAGCAATCCTGTTCTCTCGAGGATTCATTTCCAGTGTAATTAAGAAAATGATTTTGAGGAATAAACCTTCAGAAGAGAGAATTGTGCTATCTAGAAATAAGAAAAAAGAAAAAGAAAATGGGAGAATAATAAAGTCTTCAACGAGGTCTATATATCATAAGAAAGCCGATAATTATGGTCATATAAATTAGGACTTGCTAAATAAAAACAATATTTTTCTAAACCCACCTTAGATACTGATGCCAGGATAAGCATCCTATGTATGTCTTTAAAAGAAAACTAGCATCATATCCGTGCATTGCAACGGAAATAGATTATTTCATTATAAAATATTATAAAATGAAGAAGATCAAACGTTTCATTATTTCATTATTTGCGTGACCTTTTTGAAAATCAATCGTTCAAATACGTGCTGCACAAATCTCAAAGCAATAATAATACTGATACGATACAATACGGATACGAATACAACGATATGGCAATTTTAAAAAACGAAGGATACAATATAGCTATTAATATATATATATGAGTAAAGCTAGGGTGTGACATGCTCACTAATAAAGTTTGGTGAGTATAACTCCAAAAGTATATTGGATCGATGTCAAATGCCAAATTCAAACCGTTGAAATCCATGTACTTCATGAGTGATGCATATACATGCAAAATTTTGAAAGTTTCGAGTTTATTTGATACACGGTCAAGTGGTCAAAGAAATGCACATTTTATTATAAGTTATTTTATATATTCAATTTTTATTATTTATTTGACCACTTGACCGTATAGCAAATAAACTCGAAACTTTTAAAATTTTGCATGTATATGCATCACTCATAAAGTACATGGATTTTAACGGTTTGGATTTGGTATTTTACGTCAATCCAATATACTTTTGGAGTTATGCTCACCAAACTTTATTGGTGAGCATGTCACACCCTAGCTTTACTCATATATATATATATATATTTCTTATTTTATATATGATATTTATATAATTATAATTTAAATCAAATTTGTAGAGCAAGATAGTTAAATACTATATTTATCTACAAGATAACACATGTGAACTCTAGTGTAGTGGTAAGAATTTTGGTACGAACCTTGCCTTCAGCAGAAAAAAAAGGGTGCGCGATGCACAGGCTCGGTCCGCAAGCGACGTACGTTGTTCAGAGACATGGTTCACGGGTGCGGTGCGCGGTCTATGGGTGCTGGGATCATATGCGGCACGACCAATGCATGCTTAAGTGTTGAAGCGCATAATTTGGAAAATTTGTCTATGTGCGATCTGAAAATTCAACAACTGAGCATCCTAAAAAAAAAATCAGTAAATCAGAACCCTTCCAGGATCTAGACATTAAGTTTCTTAATAAGGAGGAGAGATATGCAAGGAATACACCTTAATTATGCCTAGTGCCTAAAATTAAGAACCTATTTTAGCAACTTTCAACAAAAGAAAACATATATGGCACTTGATAGCAGGTTGCTTATGAGTTAATTTATTATCTAGCTTGCATCATATATAATTTTGCACTGCAAGTTTATTATTATTTTTTTCTAAATTATAATCTCATAGGATATTTCATTACCAGTTAAAAAGAGTTCACAATAATTAAAAATAAAATATAATCTCGCTGTTCCAAGCTAAAATCTGGGGGGAGGATCTCATCTATAATTCGGCTGTTACAGGAGGGCTACGACCCAACTCTCCCGGCCTGGCCCAAAATTATTTTTTTTCCCAGACGCTCCACACACACACACACACAAAATCTTTCCTAAATTATAAAAATAAAGAAAAAGAAAAGGAAAACAGATATATATATATATATATATATATATATATATATATATAGGAATTGGCTAGCATACTATCCATAGCTAACTCCATAATTTGCTACGGTATTTTCTACCGCATGATTACTTTAAATTTCGTGCAAAGAGATGAAGCGCTGAATTGAATTGAATTAACGGGAGACGAAATTGAAATCGCCTCTTTGTTATGTCTTCCGCCCAAACTATTCCGTCTTTCCAACCATACCATTTTCCCCCGCCCCAACCCTCGCTAGGGTTTAGCCCCATGCCTCTCTCCCCGCTCACCTCGTCCCAGTGCGGATCTCCTTCTCTGTCGCACATTCTCCCTCTCGCTCCTCTCGCGACTGAAGCTCCTGTAAACCCTCTCTCTTCTGTAATCGATCGAATGACGCGTCGTCATCGTCTCTCCAATCGCGTTGCCCTCTCTCCGCTAGGTAAGTTCAACCCTTCTTATGGAATTATATACGAACCAAATTTGAACATTTTTTTGGAACCTGTGTTTGTGGGATTCTTTTTAATTCGATTTGGCAAGTGATTTGAGCCGATATAGGTTGCTACTGGTATCATGTACAGGTTAGTGTCCATCCATTTTCAATTTCAATTAATATATATCCTTCCTTTTAAATTTTCAGGTGTTGCTTTTTGACTTCCAACCGAAAGACCCAGAAAACATTTTTGCCGCTCTTGCTGTCATTTCTGAGACAAAGTTACCTGGTACGTACTATGTACACTACGTACCAATGCATATATAGTTAATTACTATGTACCATGCCAGTGCTCTTATTTTTCTCAATTTTACAATGGTCATTCTTAAAAGAGAAATTACAAGAATACCCAGAACAAGGTGTTGGTTTGTTGGATTTTCAAAAGGAAACTCACTTGAGATTGCAAATAGATTCAACCAAAACTGGTCCACAGACTTAGTTGTCAGCACAAATGATTCTCGATATTATACCAACGGTAAATATTAAACAATTTACTGATAAGCATAGGTTTCAGAACATTTACTGATATTACTGGCACAGAATGTTTACATTTACTGATATTTACTGATATTTTAAGCTTTCCCTTTCCTGTTTTTGTTTAAATTTTGTTCCTAAATTGAATTAGAATATATTGGTTAATTAGATCCGTATGCATGGTTCAGAATCAATTAATACCAGTATATAAAATCTGTGCTCTCCCAAATCCAATGTTTAGTTTTAATTAATTTAATTGAAATTCAACTCGGCCATTAAAATGTGAAATAGTGAACCAAAAATTCCCTGTATCGGTGAGTTCAGCTGTATTCAATTATAAAACCTACAATCTGCAAGATAGTTTGGATGAAAGAATTACTATGAATTCGAGCTGAGTTTGTTTTCCGAACTCTAACTAGCGAAGTGTCAATTTCTATTTTTGCCACCTGAGCGACTATCCATCCTGTCTGTTCTGTCTGCTTTGAGCACTTGTAAAGTTCCTAAATTCTCTATGTTTATCTTATCATCTCTCCTTATAATGTCATTTGTTTAGTAAATTGCTATTTGTTTTTCTTTTCAGGAAATTGCACAAGGAGTGCCTCAGCAAATTTTATGGTTCCTTTTTTGGTAGATTAAAAAGTGGAGCTTAATGTGACTAAAGAGAGTTACAGAAGAAAATGTATTAGATTGGTGTGTCTAGATTGTTGTAATTTTTTGCTTGTGTGACTAGCAATGTATCATATTTTTGCTTGTAACTCTTTTTCCTTGTAATTTCGAATCAATGTATTTAGAGCAAAGTAAGATCATGTAGCATCAATTTTGTCATTTTTCATTCTGTTATGATTTGTTGGTGTGATACTGTTAAATTCTTAAATATATATTGTTTAATTGCAGGCCTATGCTTTGTGAACTCAATTATTTATTGATACTGATTCTTTATTGGTACTGTTATTGTAATACTCTTTGTAATAAGTACAATTTGTACAATCCTTTTCTATTTTCTGACACAAGGCATTTCTGTCACCTTTGCAAAATAAGATAAAAATTAAGAACTTGAGTACAGATTTTCAAGGGCATAATTGAAATATTTTTTAAACTTGATGTGGATTTAATTGAAATATTATGCATATTTGTATTTTCATGGAAACCAAGCAAGAATAGAACACTAGAATCATGCTAGAAAATTAATAATAAGAGTGCTACAATATGAGTTACATCCATCTCAACAAAATAAAAATAAAAAATAAAAATAAGTCATTCAAGCTACTACTATCCATTAGCCATTTCAGATTAATAAGAGTCAAATACAATGTTACATCCATCTCAACAAAATAAAATAAAAAATAAAAACAAGGTGCTACAAATAGAAAAAATCTTCCTGGTGTAACTCTTCTTAAATAACACAATCGTCACTGATATCACCATCTTCATCTCGTTTTCTCTCTGTTAGCTTGCTCTTGTTTGCGCTACAAACACAAAAATTCATGTATTCATATAATAAAAGTTGAAAAAAAAAACAGAAAATTAATATAATGCATGGTAAAATGACATTAATGTACCAGCAAATGACAATTTCATAGAGATATTTTCAATGCACAAATAGAGATTGTCAACTATATAGATCAACATAACAACAATACAAGCAAGTCACAACATCAAGCAGTAAAAAGAACAAAAAAAAGAATAACTCTAAAGATTTGAGCTGTATCCGCCCCATATTTACAATATATGTATAATTATGCTCCTTTTCATGAGATTAGAAAAAAGATAATACCAATTATTACTATGTGAATAACTTTTGCAATCATACTCGGAAGAACCAGTACTGCTGTTCAGGTTTAACAATTGCAATTATGACCTAATTAAGTATACCTCATTATAATATATACTTTCTGTTCTCACACAGTAATTAAACAGAACCTTTACCAGTAGAGCTTTGCCTACTTACTCATAAAAAAGTAGTTATTTCATCAAATTTTTTTACTGGTAAGACCAAAAATTCAGTTGCTATGAATCTAGTTGTTGCTATGAATTTGGCAAAATTTAAATTTAGATTAAAAAAATAGAAAATACAGGGAAATAATTATATAAGTTTAAGAAAGAACTGAAGGTACAAAAACTGAAACGAAATATAAATAGGATCTAGGATTTTCAGTTGAAATTTATTTTTTTTTGTTGAAAAATCAAACTTTTCCCTAAATTTATGGTCTTCAGCGAGAGAGTAAGAGAGTGAGTGAGAAATAGAAAGAAGAGACTAATAGTTAAATAGAGATAGGAATTACCAGATCGAAACGCAGAAGATGATGAGGCTCTGTCGGGTCGAGCATCCTTTCGAATATAGGGAAAGGGTGAGAGAGAGGGAGCCGCTGCGGCACTGCCAACTAAATCTTAGTAGAGAGAGGGCGAAGGGGATCGTCGCTGATATGCTAGGTTTTTTTTATCTCAGAGAGATCTGGCAGCGGAGAGAGGGCAGCGAGTGAGAGGCGTACAACACCATCGGAGAGAGGGCAACGTGCGAGAGGAGGAAAAGAGGGCGCGGCTATAGTAGAGGAGAGTGGGCAGGGAGGAGGCCGGGAATAAACCCTAGCGAGAGTTGGGGAAACGGTTTGGTCAGGGGAGGAGACGGTTTGGATAACAGAGAGAGCGATTTCAAAAAATTTCATTTCCGTTAACTTCAGAATCAGCGTTCCTTTCGTGCACGAACTTTAAAGCAATCCAACGTATGAAAATACCGTAGCATATATGCACATTAGCTACCGATAGCATGCTAGCCAATTTATATATATATATATATATATATATATATTGGTCTGTCTAAATTACTGCTGGCAGCATTTCAGCAGAGGTGCTGCCTGGGCTATATTTAGCCGTGTGATGTCCAAATAATAAATCCAAACCGTTAAATGTTTAATCTATATTATAATTCAGATGTATCAATTGGACAAATACGTCCATAGTAGCTAGGATGGGTTTAATCTTTTGCTCAATGCTCAAATGGATAATTAAAGCATCTAAGATTATTTGGAGACCAAATTTTATATTTTTTGGAATTTTTTTACTATATATTAAGCATGTTTGAAAACTGCTGATTTCAGTAAATTTCTGCAGCATTGAAATCAGCAGTTTTCAAACCAGCTTAATATATAGTAAAAAAATTCCAAAAAATGTAAAATTTGGTCTCCATGTAAATTATAATATAAATTAAACATCTAATGATTTGGATTTGTTATTTGGACATCAAAAAACAGAAAAATGGGTGGCAGCACCGCCGGCAGAAATGATGCCAGCAGCAAATTAGCCACAGCCATATATATATATATATAGGAGTAAAACTAGGGTGTGATGTGCTTACCAAGAGGATTTGGTGAGCACAACTCCAAAAGTATATCGGATTGACATCAAACGCCAAATCCAAACCGTTGAAATCCTTGTACTTCATGAGTGATGCATGTACATACAAAATTTTTAAAGTTTCGAGTTCATTTGCTACACGGTCAAGCGGTCAAAGAAATGATAAAAATTGAATATATAAAACAACTTATAATTAAGTTATAAAAAATTTATTTCTTTGACTGCTTGACCGTGTAGCAAATGAACTCGAAACTTTAAAAATTTTATATTTACATGCATCACTCATGAAGTACAAGGATTTCAACGGTTTGGATTCGACGTTTGAAGTCGATCCGATAAATTTTTGGAGTTATACTCACCAAACCCTCTTGGTGAGCACATCACACCCTAGCTTTACTTATATATCTAGACCTGAAAACGGAGCGAATTCGGAGCTGATGATAATACCAAATTTGTATTTGTCTGACAATGAGCAGATACAAATATGATGATAAATATATATTAAAATTTAAAATCAAATTCATCTTAAATGAATACAGATATGGAGTAGATAATCTACGAATACGGATACAAAACAACTAACTATTGGAGAATTGAATTATGAACTTTAAGATGTAAATATTAATATAGAAAATTAACAAAATAAAAATAAAACAAATCAGAAGAAAATAAGGTAACTCTGCATAAATTGGAAAAATAAAAAGAAAGGAGAGTTGGAAGTCCGTTAATATATTGATATTTAACGGATATGGCCACACCTCCATTTAAACTCTACCTCTGTTTCCCAAGGTCTTTTATGCAAAAAAAAAAAAAACAATCTACCTCTGTTTGAAATGCATGGGAATTGTGGAGTAAGATGGAACTGGGGAATGGATGATAATTAAAAGCTACGTTCAAAAGTCATGGAGGCTATGTTTGGTGCTACTTAAAATTTAATTTTATGAGGTTTAATTTGCTTATTTTATTGTATTATTTTTATTTTTCATTTTATTTGAGAACTCATGAGTCATGACTCAAATAATCTGTTTGGAGAAGAGAAAAGTCGGATAATGAATTTGTATATGTGACAGTGACTTGTACAGAGAAAGAAGTGGAAGCACAGTTGGTTAGGTAAAAGTTTTGTAATTGTTGATTATTCGGTTTTTCCTCATGACTTTATAGTATTTGCGAAGCTTTTCAAAAGCAAGTGACCGATATAGGTGGAGTTATATAGAATAAGTTAATCCGTTTGAAGAGGGATTTAACTTACTCCGTTGTCCATCTTATTTTATTAGCGTTATTTTATCTCATCTGACGAGTTTTTTTTTTTTTTTAAATTAGTAGCTTGAATGTCTACTAATAATAGTGTGTTAATAATCGAAAAAAATATTTAGAACACTAAAAAAATAATTATTGCAGAAAACGAGCCTCTATTTTTTATTATATTCTACTTTAAATCATCACTATTATACTGTACTTTAAGAATCTCTATTCCATATCTACGTCTTTTCATTTAAAGAGTTGTTATTAATTAGGGGCGAAATATAAGTCAAGTTAGGGAGTACTAAATCACCTTTATATTTTTAAAATTGTGATTAGATGTATCAAAAGGGAAAGTAGTATAGTTAGCTAAAAGAAAGTTATAAAATTGTTGGTTACTCAAAGGTCAAAAGTTCGTCTCTGAAGATTTTTTTCTTAAATGAAATATGTACTGAATTTCAATAAAAAAAAGTTTAAATATATTAGCCCCCTATATCTAATTATAATTTTAAAGGGTTTTATTGTAGAGTCTGAAATCATAACTGGCACTTCATTGTCAAATAGTGCTCAAGTTTTCAAAACTAGTGACTTGACTGTATGGAGAAAAAAGGAAGAAAATCTTTAAAATTTAGAAAGTTCAAAGCAAAATCAGAAATACAAATGATATTTAACCGCTCTATCTTTAAATCCTTGTTCCGCTTCTGATGATCCGATTGTTATTGGAGTTATCTAATGTTAAACAATCCACTCTTATTTTTTACTCATTTGTTTTGTGAAATAACAACAATTTTGTACAATGTAAAATAAATTTTGCACGTGTCGTGTCCCGTGAATTGTTTAATTATCAAATCAGGTCTCAAATAATTTTTTTTGTGAAAAATTATTTTTAAATTATAAATTTAATATGAACAGTAAGATCAAATATTATTCAGATAAATATTGTTGTTAAACATACTAAAAATAATTGTGCATGGGCATAATCATCCAAATACAGATTTTGTGGACTTAACTTTTTTTTTTAAAAATATGTACTGATTTTTAATAAAAAAAATTAAATGTATTAGCTCCCCTATATCTAATTATAATTTTAAAGGTTTTTATTGTAGAGTCTGAAATCATAACTGCCACTTCAGTACTTCATTGTCAAATAGCGCTCAAGTTTTCAAAACTAGTGATTTGACTGTGGAAAAAAGAGAGGAAGAAAATCTTTAAAATTTAGAAATTTCAAAGCAAAATCAGAAATACAAATGATATTTTTAAAGTCGAATACAAATAATATTTGACCCCTCTATTTTTAAAGAGGAGGGTTGAAATGCCTCTATTTTTTGTGTCTTCACCGTGCCTCTATTTTTTTTAAAAACTTTAATAACTCAAAATTTAAAACTTAAAAGTCAAAATAAAACTGTTAGATGTAATCTATATTATTTTCTTTATGTGCTCATAAAAAAAATATCACATTTCATTTTTATTTTTATATGAATCAATAAGTTAAAAATTCAATGTCTAGAAATTATCCACATTAGTATGATTTTTACAAGCTCTTGATGAAAATCAAAATAAAATTGAAATGTTATAATTTTTTAAATGTGCATAGATAAAATAATGTAGATCATATCTGATAGTTTTATTTTGACTTTTAAGTTCTAAATTTTGAATTATTAAAGTTTTTAAAAACGAAGACATGATAGATACATAAAAAAATGAAGGTATTTGAACTCTCCTCATCATTAAATCCTAGTTCCGCTCCCGATGATCTGATTGTTATTGGAATTATCTAATGTTAAAAAATCCACTCTTTTTTTACTCATTTGTTTTGTGAAATAGCAACTATATATGCGTACAATTAAAAACAAATTTTGTACGTGTCTCCCGTGAATTGTTTAATTATCAAATCAGGTCTCAAATAATACTTTTTGTGAAGCATTATTTTTTTAAATAATAAATTTAATATGAAGAGTAAGATCAAATATTATTCAAATAAATATTGCTGTTAAACATACTAAAAATAATTGTGCATGGGCATAATCATCCAAATATAGATTTTGCGGACTTAAACTTTTCTGAATAATATGTTATATTAATGGTATATAAATTGAAATTGTTTTCATTTTCACGGTTAATATATAACACCATTGTAATGTGATGATATCAACAAAAGATTTGATAAACAAAAGCAAAAAGATCAGAAGAAGAAAATGTTCTTATTTAAGCCCTTGATATTCTATGTAATACAATTCTTGCCCTCCAACTTTGGATTCTCTAGCATAGCAATTTGTGACATATGGATCTCTCACAACATGCTAAAAGTACAATTTAATTTTGCAGTTGGGTTACTTGAAAGACAATACTACAATTATAAATCACTAAATATTATAATTACTTTATGTATTACCATTAACTAGGTCTCAATATACCAAGAAACATTAATGCTACAGTTTCACTTTCACCTACAATTTTTACTCCAAGTACATCAGTTGGAGTATTCAGGTTGGTAACTAAAGCTTATTAATTAAGAGTGGATAAGTGACCTATGAATTAAAATTTAATAATTTTGTCATTTATACTTGTACATCTTTTTGCTGCTCATATAAAATAAAATTACAGTAATTTGTCTAGCGTTACTGATCATAATTTTCTACTTGCGTCCTTGAGGTTATTAATTATTAAATAATGGGATACTACAAGAGTCTCGAAACAAAATAAATTCGAGGGCTATACGAAAAAAAGACCAACCAAAAAGTCTTGAGGAGATCATATGACCACATATAACTTGCTCCATGTGTAGGTGCCATCCCCATTATTGTTGAATGTACCCTTGTCTATATATATTACATAATTCATCATTTCAGTATAAAATCATTATTAACAATTGCCATTATAATTTACAATATACACCTGACTGTTGCACTATACGACAATTGTTATTTTAAACTTCTATTATAGATTATTTAAATTTTATTTTGGGAACCTAATAATAGTCCCTCAAGCAAAATTTCCTGAAAATCTTTCGAAATTTAACTTTTTTTCTTTTTCTTTTTTTGGGAGTAAAGATTAGAGGTCAAGTCACTTAACTATTTAATACTTTTGTTATTGTTGATCCCAAAAGCACCTAAAGGATAGAGGGGTTGAATAGGTCTTTTTATATTTTTGATCTAAGTAATAATAATCTAGTGTGTCTATAAGTTATTCTTAGCGAAAACTAGATTAACTTTGTCATAAACTAAATATAAAGTAAATAGTAGAGTTTAGAGACATTTGATACGAGAGTTGTTTACGGAGTTCGGCACTAACGACTACGTCTCCAAGGCTTGTGACCTTCTTGATGGCGCGCCTTTCTTTACCCAATGAGAAAGGAGTACAAGATGGAACCAGTGAGCCCTTACATTCTCTGGGAAGTCACACGGCCCTAACAGGACAATCCGAGTCACAAGGACTTTAAGGATTGCAAGATGAGCACAAGGCTCGAAGTAGTAAATGATTCGATCACGCAGGATCACTCTAGTAGTTGGTTGATTGATTGAACAAGCTCGAGATTGATTGTGTATATTGAAGTTGGAGTGCACAAGTAACAACGACTTTCTTTAGATCTGTAAATACGAAATATTAAAGTTGTAGGCGACTAGAGTGATACTCCAAATATTAGTATAGCTTCTATTTATAGAGAGCTAATAAAAAGAAAGTAAGTGATGCTGACCGTTGTAATGGTACAGGAGACCGTCACTACGGTAGGTCAATCGGAGTGGTTTGGAGTATAACAATGGTCACTGTTGATAACGGTAGATGACCGTTACAATGGTTCCCACCATGAAAATTCTATGAAAGTATTAGGGTTCGGTGATGCTAAAACATATTTTATGCGTCACAGGATTTGTACATGATTTATTTATTTTGTTATCATGGTCACTAGACCGTGTCAACAGTAGGCCTCACTTAGGTCAATCTCAAGCTTATTTTACCAATCTTACATATACGTTATTCTTAATCTTGAGTTAATGCTTTTGTTATCCAGTGTCTTGTGCCTTCATGACTACATCTATGATGTTATAATGCAGTGTATTAATTCATCTTTGATGTGTAATTACTATTCCTTCACTTGTCATGAATCTGCACAGATACTCAAGAGAAAAACTGTAAAATGCAATTATGTATGTTTTGCAAATCTAGTCAAACAAATAAGTCGAGAGCTCCCAGAAACCAATAGTTATTATAACAAATAATTTTTTTATTCAGGTTTCAAACCCATAATCTCGCATATAGAGATCATATGCCTTGAAATCTAACTATTTGAGACTGCACTCTAATTACTTTATCAGGACCATCTTCCAATATTTATGTCTAACATACCAAGTCTTTTTTTTTTTAAATGAACATAACAACTCTTTTCTCTTCTCTCTCATCACCACCAATATTTTACATCTTTACATGTGTCAAGTAATTTTATCTAAAATATTTTATCAAATTTTAATTATTATTTTTATGCATGAACTATTTAATCTTACATAACTATGTATAAATATCTACACAACGAAGTATAACTATTTGCACGATGATATATAAATACTTGCGGAACGAAAAGTCATAAAATATGAGTGATGTATAAATACTTAGTGGTTTTAGATTCACAAAAATCCTCACACATCGACAAAAATATGAGCGAGATAAAACAGAGGGAAAACAAGCTCACCTCTAAAAATATGCAAAAGATGAGTGAGTGGTGAGAGGGAGAAAGAAAATAGTTGATATGGCAAGTTTTTATTTTTTTTATTTTATATATTAGGTATAAATATTTGATATGTTATATATTAATAATTATATTTTGCCAATTGTAAATTTGTTAGTGACCTTATAGAAAGTGGTTCCGATAAAGTAGTTAGAGTAGAGGGATTTCACATTCTAATTTAGTGAGTTTGGAAGATTTTTAGAGGACTAAAGAAAGAGAATAGTATAATTATTCTTTATTTTAATTATAGCACAGTACATTTGGCCATTTCAGGATGTAATTTTAGTATTTTAGAAATGTTAACAAAAAATAATTAAGGAATGTTTTGCGAATGAGGACTTGTAAGTTGGAATAAGGAGTGAAGCTATTATACTTTGTAATGCGCACATATGTATTGTGAGTTATATTTTTTTTAATTTAAATAGTTAAAATGAACTGTTCAACATGAACTCTATTTTATATTTTTTTTAAACTTTTATTAATCACCTGATCTAAATATTATGGACTATTTGAAAGTAGTGATTTTTCAATCTATTTAAACATAATAATAAACCAATTTTGGAAACTATCAAAATTTGATCTCTAAGTAAATTTTCATATGGAAATCATGTTTACTTGTTTCGAACAACTGTTTGAATTTTAAAAAATTAAATATTAGTTTATAATAAAGATCAATTAGCACATTGCAAACTAACATAACTTCACTAGGGTATGTTTGGATGCACTGAGAATAGAGCTATTCCATTCTAGAGTCCATCGAAACAACATCAAACGCTATTCTGAACAACCAGAATAGTTTTGTTCCGCTAACCCAACAAATACTTGGAATAACGTGAATGAGCTCTTCAATAATAGCTATTCTCAGTAGCTATTTTAAAGAATGCATCCAAACATATTTTTAACTATTCTGAATAGCTTTAAGTTAGCATCATTCTCAAATAGTAGCTACTCTAGCTATTGTTCATAATAGCTATTCTAGCTTATTATGGAGTGCATCCAAAATAAATATTATATCTATTTATTTTAATGTAATTCATCCTCAACAATCTGTCTTGATCTATCACGATTGAAATTCAGAGTCAATTAACGGAATTCTTCGCCGGTGGGACCCACTGATACTTAGATTTTAGCGTACTAAAACGGGCTCCACAATTATTATTATTTATTTGTCAAAACCTTACTACCGTGTAGTTTTCTAACATTTTGTGCAGAAAGACCGGAAGAGCATACAAATTGTGGCTATAAATCTCTGCTCTTTCTCTCTCTCTAACTTTCTAACTCTCAACCTAGCTCCTCCTCCCCAACTTACCATTTCTATTGGTAGTTGGAAAGAGGAGAAATTAAGTGAAATGAGTACAGTTAATGAAGAAGCAGAGTGGGGTTTAGTAGCCAAAATGAAATCCTTGGTTGAAACTCAAGTTCCTTCTGCCAAGGTACTAATTACCCCCTTTTCATCATCTCCTTAATTTTTATTTCTTCTACATAATTTTTAAAAAGATTTCCATACATTAATTGTTTAGCTGAAATATACCCTTGTTGATGTGATCTTACTATAATTAAACCTTTTCTGTTTATGGCGCTTATATCTGATCGATATATGATTCCATTGATGGCTGTTTTATGTCCCTTGGATTAATTTTTTCTTTTGTAAATATTGTTTTGTTAAAAAAATGAAGTAAGAGGGAACAAAAAGCGATGTCAACCTTCAATAGAGGAACCCACTTTTTGGCATATATTAAATATAACTAATAAATACAGCTTAATTTATAAAGTGTAACGATTTAAAATTTTCCGTGAAATAGTATAAATTAAGATTTAATGATTAAATAATCGAAAGGGCTGCATAAGAAGTAAATTAGAAAAAGTGATGCCTCATGAAATATTTATTTTCTTATTTAATTATTATTTAAAAATATCAAATACATATGCGTCCCAGATCGCGCGCGCCAACTAATTCTGTTTTTTTTTTTTTTGGTTTAAAGTCGCTAGCTTAAATATTTTATTATTAGTTGAACGGAGAACGAATAGAACAAGGTCCTCAATTAATTAAGATGAATTTCAACAATTATCTTGTGCCAAATATAGAACACAAAGAATTTTACAAGCAAAATGTAACACCAGAGTTCATGGCAGTATGTATGATAATATGTCCCACAAGCCAACCGATGAACAACCAAATTTAGTAAACATTCCTTTAGCTTATTAATAGGTGGACTACAAAAATCTTCCACCATTTGCAGGGATATAAGTACTTAACAATGTTGATATCGTCACATATATATACTCCTATTGATAATAGCAATATCCACAAAACTAGCAATTTTTATTAGATTATTTCAGTGATAGCCATTATTTACCTTCGTAGATAGACATATCTTATAGTACTTAATTATTTAAATTCATTGACATTTAATTAATCTTAAATTTTAAATATTATTTAATTCTAGCCAAAAGATTTCAATAAATAGTGAATTTTTTTTGTACTAGTACAATTAGCTTTATTGTCTGCGTATCAAATCTTATATAATTTAGAGTGGTGATAACATTACCCGCACTAAATACTCTTAAAATTTCTGCACCATAACTATTGGGGAGGACCAAAAAAATTTCAGTACTGAATTTTTTTTCTGTAAGTATTCATATTGTCATTCTCAACTATTTAATCATATTCACGGAAGTATTTAAACCTATACATCATGTTTGGTTGTGGCCTAAAGGGTGGAATAAGGAGCTTAGGCCTCATTATTCCATCAAACGAGCATTAACTGAGCCGGACTAAGATGGCATAAGCCGATCTTTAGGACGGCCTAAATTAAACCTAATCATATTCACGGAAGTATTTAAACCTATACACCATGTTTGGTTGTGGCCTAAAGGGTGGAATAAGGAGCTTAGGCCTCATTATTCCATCAAACGAGCATTAACTGAGCCGGACTAAGATGGCATAAGCTGATCTTTAGGACGGCGTAAATTAAACCACCTCACATGGTGGTTTAATTCTATTCCACCTCATGACCTAACTTGAATGATTATAATAATTATTATTAGTATATAATTATATAATTAATATATTAAATAATTATTATAATAATATTATATAATTAATATCCTTTTATTAATAATTATATAATTAATATGCTATATTGTTAATATATTAAATAATTATTATAATATTTTATAGTTATTATTAATATATTAATATTATATAATTAATATTTTTCTTATTCATAACTATTATTAGTATGTAATTATGTAATTAATATGTTACATTGTTAATATAACTAATAATACTAGAGGAGGGATCCAATTACACCCTTTTTTGGTGATATCGGATTACACCCTGTGTTTTCAAAGTCAAACAGTCGATTCAAACCGTTCAACATGATGGATATGTTAAAATATACTTGTAGATCAAATTTTATATTTTTCTAAATTTTTTTACTATTTATTAAGATGGATACAAAACTTCAACAGTATGAATATAGCGATTTTGTTAAATACTTAATAAATAGTAAAAAAATTCCAAAAAATATAAAATTTGATCTACAACCACATTTTAACATATCCATTATGGTGAACGGTTTGGATTGACTGTTTGAAATTTTAAAATTTTAAAAATTGAGAGTGTAATTCGGTGTCACGAAAAAAAAGTATACACTCCCCTTATTTCAAACAAATTCCTGATTATATTTATATTCATGAAAATTGGTCTGTTAATATTATTTCTGGTTAAATATGTATTTTTAGGAAACAGATAACTTCACCTTGAGGAGGTTTTTGCGTGCGCGTGACCTGGACATAGAGAAGGGCTCTTCTCTGTTTCTGAAATTCCTGAAATGGAGGAGACAATCGGTACCAAACGGATTCATATCGGAGTCGGAGATCCGAAATGAATTGCCCCAGAGAAAGGTGTTCATGCAAGGGTTTGACAGAGCTGGAGGGCCAATATTACTTGTTTTTGCAGCTAAGCATGACTACTCCAAGAGGCACATGGATGAGTTCAAGCGTAAGTACCCACCCCCCACCCCGGTTAGTTCAAATTTTGACCGAGCAGCTTTTAATTCATGCAGAGCACATATAATAGAGTCAAGACAGCTTTACATATGACTCGTGCGTTGCACGAATAAAAAACTGCTATGTCCAAATCTTCTAACACCCCCCCTCCTCTGGATGTAAATAACAGTTGTATTCTCTGATTGCAGGTTTTGTTACATATTTTCTAGATAAAGCATGTGCAAGGTACTTGTTTTGATTTAAATTTATGTGTGATTAGTTTCCAACTTCGAAAATTTTGAGGCTTTTCTATAGTTTAGTAAGTACTTGCATATTCTTTTTCAAGCAACTAAAACTTGCAATAGTATTGTTTTCTTTTATATATGCTATTGAAAAAAATGTGCTAAAAAATAATATTTATATCTTTCTTTAATATTCATCTTTGTTACCAGCTGCTTCTTTTTTCCCCCTTTTTTTGGCATTACTAGGGTATGTTTTGCTGATATATAGAAAGTTTGGGATTTATCATGATGTCAACAAGAAAGCAAGACTATTCGATCTACTAATTTTCGTGTTCCTTTTTAAATAAAATTGAAGAAACATATCTACTAAATTGAGTTCAAACTTTTTCATATTGTCAATTACTGCTATGATATTTCTGACAGCAACAAATTAAATTACAGGATGGCGAGTGGTCAGGAGAAGTTCATTTGCATAGTGGATCTTAAAGGATGGGGATATTCACATTGTGACGTTCGTGCTTACATAGCAGCTATTGAAATCATGCAGGTACTTTTTTATTATCAAAATAAGTATATGTGTGTGTGTGTGTGTGAGGAGGGTTCTAATGCCTCATTTTTTTTATACCTTATCATACTTCATATTTTATATCTTCATTTTCTTCATATTCAAAGTCTAAATTGTTGATCTAAACCGTTCAACATGATATCCACACTAAAATATAGTTAGGGATGAAATTTTATAATTTTTAAAATTTTTTTACTATTTTTTAAGATAGGTAGAAAATCATTGTTTTTTGAACGGTTCAAAAACAGTGATTTTGTACTTATCTTAAAAAATAACAAAAAAAATTCCAAAAAATATAAAATTTCATCTCCATGCATATTTTAGTATAAATATTTTGTTGAACGGTTCGGATCGACAATTTGGACTTAGAAAATGAAAATATAAAATATGAGATATGATGAGGTATGAAAAAAATGAGGCGTTGGAACCTCCTATATATATATATATATATAGAGTTGGGCTATGGTGCATTGCAATGTATGGACGGGTTTGTGCATTGGACCATAAATCTAAAATGCAAAATTCAAATGGTTGATCCAAACCGTTCATCTTGTTCTTCATATTAATATGTGCTTGGAGACCAAATTTTACATTTTTCTGAATTTTTTTACTATTTATTAAGTATTTTACAAAATTGTTGATCCAACGGTGGTTGCTGATTTTACTGTTTTGTTAAGCCACCGTTGGATCAACAATTTTGTAAAATACTTGATAAATAGTAAAAAAATTCAGAAAAATGTAAAATTTGGTCTCCAAGCACATATTAATATAGAGAACAAGATGAACGGTTTGGATCGGCCATTTGGATTTTGAATTTTAGATTTATGATTCAATGGACAAACCCCTCCATGCATTGCAATGCACTATAGCCCAACTCTCTCTCTCTCTCTCTCTCTCTATATATATATATAACAGTAATTGATCCCATTATCCAAAAGATTAACCATATAACTCAATCAATATAAGCAAATGTACATGGTTTCACCAAGTTACAAGCTTCTTTTTAAGATTTTTTTACAAAATCTTTTTTTTTTTTTTTTTTTTGGGTTTTCAGAACTATTATCCAGAGAGACTAGGGAAAGCGCTTTTAATCCATGTACCACAGCTATTTATGAAGGCATGGAAGATAGTTTATCCTTTCATTGACAACAACACCAAAGAAAAGGTACCTTTTATTCGAATAAAAAGTGATATGCCCAAATACGGAAGGAAGAACTGTAAAAAAAAAAAAACCATAGAAAAGTTAATTTCTTGAAACACCTTAAAGTGCATGTTCTGTCAGTACTTCATATAAGAAACTTATTTATAATTACTGCACTCTGAATTCAGCATCACATTTTGATTTCATAAACAAAACAAAACCATTAGAAAAAAAATAAGAAAAACAAATAAGATTGAATTACAGTTGCATCCCAATCAACAATATAATACATAGTTTACAGAAACTTTGCAAGAGGCACACCAACGATCTGTTTTTATTAAATGATCATTCATGCATTTAATTTGACAATATATATTGATAATTCTATATGCAGTTTTTTTTTGTTGACGACAAGAAATTGCAAGAGGTACTATTAGCAGAGATCGACGAGAGCCAGCTTCCTGAAATATATGGAGGGAAATTACCTCTAGTTCCCGTAGAAAATGCCTGATCAAAGGTCATTTTCCTTAGCTTTCTTTAATTAATTTTCTCTCTTCAATTATAAAAAAAAAGAAAGCCTTCTACCTAGCTAATTAGGGAAATTTTTATGTCACCCTTTAGAAGCACTTTTCAAATACAATTTTTCACTGATATATATATGTGTAAAGGGGGCTGCTATTTTCAGAGCATAAATTCAACTATTGAAAGCGAAGAGGATCTTTTTCTTCTATGTACCAGTTTTGTCCTTTTTTAAAAACTTTTCTATTTTTTTTTACTTCTAATTAAGATCTGATATAATTAGAAAATTAATAACTAGTTATAAGTTCAACGAAATTGTTGGCCATCGAAAATAGGAATTTGATTCTTTGTTTTTCTCAATATCTTATGTTATCTTTCTTGATTTTTTTTTTTGGTTATAGAATTTAATGTTTATTTTTTGTTAGGAAGAATCAAAATGAATCAAAATATCGAGAAATTGTATATGTGCTTTTTAAGTACTTTTAAATTATTAACATAAAAACGCTCAGGAGCTCAAACTTTGTACAAAAAAGATCAACAAAATTTGATCAAATTGAACTTATGGTACTCATAAAATAACTATCTCAAAGCCTAAACTACTAAGATATTAATCTGATTAATGAATTAAATTTGTAGATGTTTTTCTCTTCATTTTTACTATATAATATCTAAAAACGAGTTTATAGAATTTGTAAATGCTAAACTAATTAATTTGATTGACGAATTAATTTATAAAAATGACTTTATTGTCTTTTTGAAAATATATGAAGAAGATAATATTAAAGAACGGATGACATGCTGAGTTGGATACAAATCAATGTCTTTTTTTATTGAAATTTAAGCCTTGATATATAAAATTATGTCATTACATTGATGTTGATTTTTTAACTTAATTTTATTTGAGGATGCATTATTTATTTTAATTAAAATATTTCTAATATTTTATATAACCACCATTCTAAAAGTAATTCACAACTTCGCGTATTTATCTTTTATTTATTTATAGACTATATAATGCTAATCTATTTCTTTGTGGAGATAAAGTTAATACGTGATTCTTTCTTACACACAATCATAACCACAAAGTAAAAGGAGGATAAAAAAAACTTGGTAGTCAAACACATATCATACAAAAAATTCAGTAATTCTATTAAATATATTTTCAATTTACAATAAATTTTATATTTTCAAACATGTAAGAAAGAACGTCCTATCAAATATATTAAAATTTTCTTTATGCTACACTGCTTCTAATTTAATTTCCTAATTTACAACCGTATTTAATTAGAAGTAAAAATAAGAAAGTATTTAAGAGGGATGAAACTAATATTTAAAAAAAAAGATTTCTCTCTGCTCTCAATAATAGAATTTTTGTCCTGAATATAGTCGCACCCATGTATAAAATGTGTCAATGACTAGGTTGATTAAGAACAAAAAAAATTGTATTATCAAAATCTAAATGCCCTTAGATTGAAAAGAACTGTTTTCTTGATCATGGCCTGAAGAAATTTTTACTATTTCTCTTAGTGTCAACAAAAAAGATGATATTAGTAGTATATACATATAGAACTTCCTCTTTCTAGATCTCCAGACAGATCATCAAAGAAATTAATGCACAATTCTGCCGCCTCTTCTTTATTTGATGATCTTTAATGGTAACCTATTGTATCCTACGCATATGAAAAAAATCGAATAAAAACAAAAAATACACCAATGAGTACAACCATCATCAAGTTGGATTAAAACGATAGAGTTGTACTTTTGATCTTAGTTTACTTAACGACCTAAGCATTTATATTCGTAAGTTTTACAAAAATTCAAGTTTATTTTGTATAATGTTAGGAGGTCAAAAGATAAATTATTTTGGGGTTTTAATTTTTCAACAAACTTTTCGATATCTTGATCTTTAATTTCAGCTTGAGATGACTTGAAAGATTCAAGCATATAGATCAAAATCAATCATTTAAAATCTCTTAGTAAACTTTAAATCAATATAGCTTTTTTTATCTTTAGCGGATATCCTAGTTTTCCATGCGCCCCACGCCATAACATAGTTTATTAATACTTTATTTATTAATCTTGCCACGCTGTCCATGATATTTAGAGGAATGGTATCAATAGATGAGACTTTAGAGAAAGGGGAGAAATAGACTTTTTTTAGTATGGAAAGAACTTTTAACACTGGATCAACTGTTACAAGAAATTGCTGTGTATTAGCATTTTTGTAAAATTGTTGAGCACAAAATTCAACGGTCTGAAAACAATAGTTTTATAAAATACTTAATAAATAATAAAATGATTAAAAAAAAGAAGTAAAATTTGACCTCCAACCACATTCTAATATAGAGATCATATTGAATGATTTGAATTGGCTGTTTGGACTTTAAAAAATCATATTGTAAGATATTATAACTATAGAATGTTGCAAGTGGATTCCTTCTCTCTCGCACACATATATATATGAATTTCACTAGTCAGCCACCAAAGTAACCCTCATCAATATTTTCTGAATGTCAAGCCAAGTCACCAGAAAAGTAATGACGATGGCCAATAATTTTCATTTATTGAAAGAGTGCAGAATTGAGGCAAAAAAAGAATTCACAGTTGTTATATATTTGAGATAGAAAAATAAAAAGTCAATTTTATAGACTTATTTGTAACATATTTCCAAAGGAATTGTTTGTATTTGTAAGATGTATCAATAAAACAGAATCAGCTTGGGTCCAAGGGCCAGCAGATCCAAAATGGTTCCAACAGGTTCTCTTACCGTCAGATTTGTTTTAGAATTCGTGTGTACGGATTTTAAAGCAGACGCAAAATTGTTGGCGTGAATCCTAAAGCAAATCTGACGGTGAGAGAACTCATTGAAACCACTTTGGATCCAATAACCATTGAACCTAAGCTGTTTCCCAATAAAACACTGTTGGGAGCCACTGCCAAGGCCTAAGAAAGAAGACTTAATTGTGAATTAGAATTAGGGAACCGGAGGTTTCAGGAGGGAAGAAGGAAAGGAAAAGAAGAATATTTTAATCCTAAAAATTTAATAAAACATTTTAATACTAATTTTTCAAGGACCAAGAAAATATTTTGATGGGAAACTAACAAATGAGTTTATTTTGATGATTAAATATTCTAATTTATAATTTGGATGGATTTTTTTTTTAAATTGTGAAGTTTTGATGAGTATACACTCATTTTTCCATACTTTAATTCTCATCTAGAATCGGAACGGATAGTTGTGATCGTACCTGATGATCAGATTGTTTAATCTCATTCATTTATGGATTAAGTACGGAACAAATCCAATGGAGATTTACTTTTTCTCAATTCTTTAATTTTAATCATTTATGGACCAGAACATCAATTCTTAACAAATAGAGGGTTAGGTATAATATTATGCAACGTGGTTTTAAAATTAAAAACCACGACAATATATTTTGTGGCGTGGTTTCAAAACTAAAAACCACGGCAATATATTCTGCAACGTGGTTTCAAAATTAAAAACCACAACAATATATTCAGCGGCATAATTTTAAAACTAAAAACTATGACGATACATTATGCGGTACGTGTGGTTTTTTAAAACCAAGTTCTTTATATATTCAGTGAAAATTATTATGTTTATCTAGCTAGGATTTTAAATACCTTATTCAATGGTTGAAATTGATTATACGTGCTTATAAATAGTGTGAGCATACTTATTTTGTACACCACAAATGTGCTTCTCTTTAAAAAAAAAGAAGTTGGTTGAATAAATTTGTGCAAAAATTTATTTTTATTGTTTATTTATAAATACGCCCATCTGAATTTAATGTAATAATAAAACAAATGTTTGATTGTAGACCATCATTGTCGCTGTGTGTTGGTAATTTATGTGCTAATTATCAAAATCTAATTTTACGCTTTTAAATTCATTGCAAGTGCATGCCTTTGAGCTAATACTTTCACGGTCTGCTAAAACGAAACAATATAACCGGTCTCTTCATTTATTTTGAGAACTGATAACGAACACCAAAAAAGTCTCACGAAGTTCTGTTATAATAGTAAAAGGTTGCAGAGAAGAAAAATAAAAATAAAAGTTGATTACCAATAGTGCAATAGATATAGTTGAAGTAAGAAAATAATGCATAGGAGGATCAGTAAACTATAGCCTCTGATGACAATTTGCTCCCAACATATTCATAACAATATGGAACAACCATATGAGATTAAACAAAAATTTCATCTAATAATCAGATAAAATAAAAGATACAAAATGACCAGAAAAAAAAAAAAAACTAAATTATGTTGCATATTACTGTAGGTTTTAAGATCAAAACCGCCAAGAAGGTTCTCTCTACACCTGCTGTTAAAAAAGAGTTAAATGATAATTGAAATTATAAAGAAATTTCCTATATAATAAGCAATGTGCAAAATAAATCTGCCTAAATTAAACTAATTTAATTCCTTTTTTTAATTATTTTGGATCTAATTAAACACAAATAAGTACCTACAAGTATCATCATAGCTAATACAACCAGAACATCTTTTAAGTAAAATTTTAATAGATGTCTTCTGGCCTGAAATTGCAGGAAGCTCTAGCATTTAACCCGAAATACTACCGCAACTCGTTAATTTGCAATTTTATCTTTAAGATGAAGAAGTTTCACAAGAAATGAGATCAAAATCAAGCACCGGTTCTTGCAATTTCAATTCAGAATCTATGGTTGAGGGTGCTCATGTCTTTATCTCTATTTTTGAAGTTTAAACAATCAATCTAACTTTCTCAATATGATATGAAAATATTAAAATATACTTAGAAATCGAATTTAATATTTCTTTAAGACATTTGACTATTTTTTTAGATTGGTACAAACTACAAAGCATTGCTTGTCAGAAGAATAATGATGTACCTATTTCAAAAAAGAGGAGGGATCGGATTACACCACTATTTTGATGACATGGTGTGACAATGTTTATTTTTGAAATTTCAAAATCCAAATAGTCGATCCAAACCGTTCAATATGATGAATATATTAAGAGTAACATGGAAATCAAATTTTACATTTTTCTGAATTTTTTTACTATTTATTAAGTATTTAACAAAATCGCTATATTCAGACCGTTGAATTTTTGAACCCCTCTAAATAAACCAAAAAAAAATTCATAAAAATGTAAAATTTGATCTGTAAGCACATTTTAACATATCCATCAAGTTGAACGGTTTGGATCGACTGTTTGGACTTTGAAAATGAACGGTGTCATTCCATATTACCAAAAAATGGTGTCATTTGATCTCTCCTCTTCAAAAAAATGAGATATTTGAACTCTGTCTTATGCCTTAAAATGAGCCCATTAAGGCCCTGAACTGAGTTATCTGTTCACGTTTGTTTTCTGTGCGGACAATTTGTCTAAACCCAAATGGGTAAGAAGTTACCCGTTTAATTGTTTTGATAGTTCAGTAGATCATCAAACACATAAGGGCCCTCATTTACTCATTCTATAGTTGCTATGTACGACTGTACTATCTCAGATGAAACTACATTTAGAACTCAAATTTACTCGTTATCGGAATACATGCTTTTGAAAAACAAACATAACATACGCCAACTATGAATATTTTAAATTTACTTATTTATTTGTTTAACAGTAAAACTAATTAGGGTGGACTACAGGAAAAATATATAGCTATCTCTGTGTATCAGACTATCAGTAACAAACAGAGAAATAGCAACATATATAAAGCTGACTCCTGTACACAATGAACAACAATCAAACTGCATGATAATTAAACTTTTCCATGACTCAAACTAAGAACTAGGGTCTTCATGGGAAATTGAGCAGCCCGTCTTTGGCCGAAAATAGGGAAAACAGCACAAGGATTATCGCTTCTCTGAAGTTACGAAATAGGAGAGACGAGACTTTCTGCGCATCCACGGAAGATGTTGTTGCATTCTTCCCTTGTTGAAGGGTTGCAAAGAGAGAAAATTTTTCCAGAGGTTCCATCCTTCGTGTCACAATAGTATGGGGGAAATAGATGTTTCCCGTCACGGGTCGCAACAGGTCGGGACCAACTAGGAAAGAAGTCGATAGTTTGCTCTTTTTCCCATTTACAATTATCATAGTCCTTTAAGATATACAAACTGGCGACCTCAGAATTCCAATTTTCAATTTGTATAATACATAAGCATCCTCCAAGCTCTAGTAATCTGCAAAATCTTAAGCCTTCTGGAACTGGTAACATGCGTGTAACCTCAGTCCTTACATCAAAGGCGAGAATTAGCTTTGACTTTGGCTTTCCATTAATATAGTTACCAATCCGGAGAAGCCAATGAATAGCACCATTCAAGAAAACCGGAGCCATATCATTTGCCGCTATGTAGTTTGGAATTCCTTCAAGCTGTCTCCATTTGCATGAAGCATTAGAACTGCTGCCAAGTGCAGATACCTCATGCTCTGTACCCGAAAAAAAATTTCCAAAAATTCTTACAATTTTGTATGTGTCCAAGGAATCATCATATCCAATCCCTACAGAGAAGGTATAATCCCCTAGTTGTTTGGAAATGGCGAAATTTTTGGGTAGTTGTACAGTTTCTCGTATTGTTGGGTTCACAACATTTACAAAACTGGAACCATAGACACACACCAGACCGTTACAGGAGTTCGATAAGGTACACAAACCATTCCATTTGACAAACCCGTAAGGTAACTTAAAATGTAATATTCTAAAAGAGCAAGCTTGTTCTGAGCTATGATTTGACCAGAAACATAACTTGTCTTCTCCATTTGAACGTTCAAATACAACAATTGGGTCATTCTGTTTCATTCGCTCCTTTAAGTGCTTATACTGACTCTCATCATTCGAAGAGTTGCTCATGGTTTCAATTTCGCTGCGTTTATAAATTTTATTTGCTCTCTTAGATCTTGGAAGTGCCCACTTCAAGCAGAAAAATTGGTCTTTGGTGCCAGGCATAACCTTTACCCCGTTGTAGGCGTACAAGATTTTCTCTGCTTCATCGTGAGTTTGAAATGTCATGAAGCCATAACCTTTCGAAAGGGCTGTTTTCTTGCACTTCTCAATCTTTACAAATAATTGTTCACTTCATAGCTATAAATACTTCCGTACATAGATATTAATATTTTAGGAAAAAAATTCGAATTGTAGATTTTTTGCGATTCCCACAAAAAATTATTTTTCATATTTAATTTTCGGTGGCCCCCCCTACGAGTACAGTTATCAACTTCCTTTAATTTATTGCTGACGTGGCTTAATAGAAACTCTAAACTTAATTTCAGGGATGTAAGAGTTAGAAACTTTAGAGATCATAATTTCTAAAAAGTGGTTAATAGTTATTTAGAAACTCATCTGAGTTGTTGAGATATAGATGCATCTCATATTAGAGCATTTACATCCCAGCAACTCAAATGAATTTATAAATTAATATTAACCACTTTTTAGAAATTAAGGTCTCTAAAATTTCTAATTTTGATATCTCTAAAATTAATTTTAGAGTTTCTATTAAGCCACGTCAACAACAAATTAAAAAAGAGAAATAATTTGAACCAATCATTTGGCCAACATAAAGTTTATAAACAGTTTCTTAATAATAAACTTTATTGTATATTTCCAAATAAGAAATTCTCCCACATCACTAAAACTGAATTAAAAACTGTCACTTCATATTAGAAACTCTAATAATACCATGGATGTAGATGCTCTAAACAATTAAATCCCTCACTAAGCCCTTAGAGTCCTCCGACCTTCCAGAAAGTCAACGTCCGTTGATATTCAAACATTTAAAATATATCTTTAAAATGTTACTCGCAACTCTTTAAACCTTAGTCTACAACCCTAAATTCCTTAAATATGGTAGTTGAAAAAATGGAAATATTTTTTCACCTGCTCTTCTTCCTTTTTTAGATTATTCAAAATTATTTTTTCTACTATCTATGAAAAAAAATTTGCAAATAAAAAATACAAATATTTTCTACTTGATTTTCTCTTTCAAATAAAATCCATGAATAATAATTTCAAGTTATATTCGGGTCATCATTTTTTTACAATTTCTAATTCTCAAACATTTAAACCTCTGTTACAACCATTTAAAGTATGATCAAACATTTTAACTTGTTTACAACTTTATGCTCATTTTATCTTGCATCTACTACTAGTTGTCTTTCATCTTCATCTTCTTGTATTTCATCTACTATTTGTTGTATTTCATCTTCTTCTAGTTGTATTTCATCTTCTTCTAGTTGTATTTTATCTTATACTGGTTGTATTTCATCTTGAATTTGTTATCTTTCTTGTTCTTATAGTTGTCTTTCATCTTCTTCTGGTTGACTTTCATTTTTTTACTAGTTGTGTTTCATCATCTTCTTAAAAAAAAAAACTAGTTTTTTATATTTTACTAGTTGTCAGTCATTTTTTGTATTTAATCTTCTTCTAATTGTCATTCATCTTCTACTAGTTATTTTTCTTTTTTTACTGGTTATATTTCATATTCTTTTAATTGTTTTTCATCTTCTACTAGTTGTTTTTTTTTCTTTTACTAGTTATCTTTCATGTTCTATTGGTTATCTTTCATCTTCTTCTAGTTGTCTTTCATCTTCTACTAGTTGTCTTTCATCCTCTTCTAGTTGTATTTCATCTTCTACTGGTTGTCTTTCATGTTTTTCTAGCTCTCATTCATCTTCTTCTAGTTGTCTTTCATCTTCTACTAGCTGTCATTCATCTTCTATTAGTTGTTTTTATTTTATTTTATTATAGTTGTCTTTCATCTTCTACTAGTTGTATTATATTTGTACTGGTTGTATTTCATCTTCTTCTAGTTGTCTTTCATTTTTTACTAGTTATTTTCTTCTTCAAGTTACTTTTCATCTTGTATTGATTGTTTTTCAGTATCTACTAGTTGCCTTTCATCTTCTTTGAGTTGTATTTCAACTCTTTCTAGTTATATTTCATATTATACTAGTTGTTTTTCATGTTTTTCTAGTTGTCTTTCATCTTGTATTGGTTGTATTTCATCTTCTTCAAGTTGTCTTTCAGATTATACTTATTGTCTTTCATATTCTTATAGTTGTGTTTCAACTTCTTCTATTCGTATTTCATATTGTACTGGTTGTCTTTCATCTGCTACTGGCAGTATTTCATCTTCTTCTAATCGTATTTCATCTTCTTCTAGTTGTCTTTTGTCTTCAACTATTTTATTTTTCCTTTCACTTGTTGCCGTTCATCTTTTACTTGTTGTGTTTCATTATTTTCAAGTAGCATTTCATCTTGTACTGGTTATCTTACATGTTCTACTAGTTGTATTTCGTCTTTTCCTAGTTGTATTTCATCTTGTACTGGTTATCTTACATGTTCTACTGGTTGTCTTACATGTTCTACTGGTTGTATTTCGTCTTTTCCTAGTTGTATTTCATCTTATTTAAGTTGTTTTTCGTCTTATACTGGTTATTATTCATGTTCTTTTAGTTGTCTTTCATCTTCTTCTAATTGTATTTCATCTTCTTTAAGTTGTCTTTCATCTTATACTGGTTATTATTCATGTTTTTTTAGTTGTCTTTCATCTTTTTATAATCGTGCATCATGCATACTAGTTGTCTTTCATCTTGTTTTGGTTGTTTTCATGTTCTACTGGTTGTCTTTGATCTTCTTCTAGTCGTGTTTCATCTTCTACTAGTTTTCTTTCAAGTTATACTATTGGTCTTTCATGTTCTATTGGTTCTCTTTCATGTGCTACTAGTTGTTTTAATACGGGTTGACTTCCATCTTCTTACGGTTATATTTTATCTTCTACTGGTTGTTTTTCATATTTTTGTAATTATCTTTCATCTTCTTTTAGTTATTTTTTATCTTGTACTTATTCTCTTTCATGTTCTACAAATTATTTTTCATATTCTACTGATTATCTTCCATCTACTACTGATTGTATTTCACTTTATTCTAGTTGTATTTCATCTTATTTTAGTTATATTCAAACTTGTACTTTTTTCCATATTCTTCTAGTTATTTTTCATGTTCTTCTAGTTTACTTTTATCTTTTATTTTCCATTTTCAATGAGTTGTGTTTCATCTTTTTCTAGTTTTTTTTTTATTTTGTACTGGTTATCTTTCATTTCCTTCTAGTTCTCTTTAATCTTCTACCAGTTGTTTTTCATGTTATACAAGTTATTTTTTATCTTCTTCTAATTGTTTTTAATCTTCTACTAGTTTTTCATCTTCTTTTAGTTGTATTTCATTTTTTTACTAGTCGCATTTTATCTTGTACTGGTCATCTTTGATTTATTTTTGTTATTTTATTTTCCTAAGCTGATTCATACCTTATGATCAACATTTGTATTATTTTGTCATTTTGGTTTGTATAAAACTTTTGTAATGGACTATTTCATCAATTAAATGGGGGCTTGACCCCTATTTTTACTCAAAAATATATAAATGTTGTGATTGTCTTGTTTTAAAGTGTGGTACAATAAAAACTGCCTTCTTACTGCTTTAGAAAATGTATTAGTCAACTCAAGATTACAACATTATTGTTTTGTGCTAACGATAAGAAATTATGCAGGCTCACAAGCTACCAATTCAATCTAAGCATGAGCATAGAAAATCCTACAAGCTCAATATCTACCGATCTGAGCGCATAAACTTTTGGTTCTACTTTTTTTTTCTAATTTTTCTTGTCCACTATTGTAAAGGGGGTTCAGTTGTAATAGTTAATGTTCTGGTACAGATGTTGTATGTACTAGTACAAAAACTATATATAATTGTTTCGTCTGATTAATAAAAATACCTACAGGTTTTAAAAAATAAAAAAATGATCAATGTTGTTCAGTGACAAACTGCAAATTGATATACTTTGATTAAACTGAAATTTATTTGTGTTTAATTTTAATCAGTCGATAAGTTTAATTCGATTGATTCAATTTTATTTTTGAAAATCGAATAAAACTTTAATTTGACTATTTCAATTCAGTTTTAACCTAACCAAATTCAACAAAATTTCATATTAAACAGGGGTATAAATGCAAATATTATTCGGAACAATGAAAGCATGAATCATGCATCATGATTCATGCATGCATGAGTTCCTCTCGCTACTAAGTAATAACTAAACAGCTCACTATGCAACCTACGCCACTGACATATTTAATTTGTGATGTTTAATTTATTAGGCACTCGTCAAGCAACTTGTACTATTTGCTTTGTCATGTTATATCGATCCACGAAGGATTCTGCGAATGGAGGCCTCATTCTTTTTCCGATTATTTTTATCTGCAACATTTGAAGAAAATAAATTGTAATAACTACCGTTGTTTTTGAAAAATATTGAAACATAACAAGGATGTTGCGATTCATAGCGTTTGATCCGCATTTTCTTTCACGTGGATGCTATTGTTCATACCGTCAAAATAAATGTATTATAATCATATCTAGTTAAGTCCACAGAAAATAAAAATAAAAAATAGGATAAAATATTTTTAAATTTGATATTTGTTTCAAGTTAAAAGTGAAATTATTTGCAGGAATAATTATTTTTAAATTAAAACATTATTTCCAAATTATTTGTACATAATATTTATCAAATATTTCCAGAAGACCGGATTGGAAACCTACGCAATGCCATCTACTAAAAAGTGAAAATATTATAAATTTTACATACTTCTTATTTTCCTTTTTAAATTTCATTACTTGTCTAAAAATTTAAGCACAGTAAAAATAGATATTCACTACAAGAATTTGTCACTATCCACGAGAATAAAAGTATATTCATTGTCGGTATCATCGCGGAATTGACATAGTTTTCTAAAAAATAAAAAAACTATCATGTAATAGATGTGTAGCACTCATGACAAAATCTCATTTAAAGTCAGTTGTAAACCGTCTGATCTATGTTAAAATTTACATAAATAGTTTAGATTTACATAGCCATTCAGAGTTATTAAGTTTTAAATATGTTGACACGAATCTTAATACATATAGTTTAGAATTTGAACATAAATATTTAAAATTACCAAACATGTACTAAATTGTACCACAATAGTGAGAAAATTGTACCGAAGTTTAGTGACCTCATGTGAAAGTAACTTTTTTTAAATATTTAAAATTATATTGAAGTTTTAATTTATTAACATTGAAAGTAACTTTTTTCTTAAATGAACTGGACCATAATACTCTATCATCTCCGAATTGCTGAAATATTTTTTATTTTTTATTTTCAAAAATCCCTAGTTACAATGCACAACATTCCTTAAGAAATATTGAACGACATAGAATAAAACGACAATAATTATCAATAACGGTACAAGCAAATGATATAACTGGCAATATTATATTATTCTGATAATTAACAGATGACAATATATATATATAGGTTGTGGCTAATTTGCTGCCGGCAGCCTTTCTGTCGGTGGTGCTACCACTATTTTTTCTATTTTTTTATGTTCAAACGACAAATCTAAACTGTTAGATGTTTAATCTATATTATAATCTACTTGGAGACCAAATTTTACATTTTTTTGGAATTTTTTTACTATATATTAAGCTGGTTTGAAAACCGCTGATTTCAATGCTGCAGAAATTTACTGAAATCAGCGGTTTTCAAATCAGCTTAATATATAGTAAAAAAATTCCAAAAAAATGTAAAATTTGGTCTCCAAGTAGATTATAATATAGATTAAACATCCAACGGTTTAGATTTGTCATTTGGACATCACACGGCTAAATATAGCCCCGGCAGCACCTCTGCTGAAATGCTGCCAGTAGCAATTTAGACAGACCCTATATATATATATATATAGAGAGAGAGAGAGAGAGAGAGAGAGAGAGAGAGAGTAAGGCTTGGATGCTATGGATAGCATATAGAGCTACGGTGCTACGGCTCAATATTCGATTTTTCAAAATCCTAACGGTCGATCCGAACTGTTCATCTTATTCTCCATATTAATATGTGTTTGGAGACCAAATTTTACATTTTTTGGAAATTTTTTACTATATTTATAACTAGATAGAAAATCAAATATCTGAATGGTGCAAAATTTTTTAGATCAAGTGATTTTCTACCTAGTTAAAAAAATAGTAAAAAATTTCCCAAAAATGTAAAATTTGGTCTCCAAACACATATTAATATGGAGAACAAGATGAACGGTTTTGATCGATCGTTAGGATTTTAAAAACTCGAATATTGAGCCATAACACCGTAATCCTCTATGCTATTCATAGCACTCAAGCCTTAATTATATATATATAATTAATAACGGTATGCCACTTGGCTCCATCTTGTGTAAATACATCTTTTAGTATTAATATAACTGTTGACAGCATTTCGCTGTCAACTATAAAAAAAAATTAATAATAGTATGTCGTACAACAAACAACGTGACTTAAACAAAATAGAATAAAACGACATACAACAAATAATGTGATGAAGTGCACCGAATGTTACGGGTGCATGCATACTGCACTATGCTGGCAGCAATGTTTACAAGTTAGAATAGGTCTTGTGTTATTCTACTTTTCTTTTGTTATTTTTCCTTCTTGAGGGTTTTTTTTTATATATTAAATTGTGTAAATATATTTTTCTTAATCAATATATTTGTTGGCGGCAATCTTTGTTGTTAACCATAAAAAAAAAAAAAAAAACAAATAACGTGATATTTCGAGTTAAAAAAAAAATATCAGGTGTGCAGTTAATACATGCACAGCACCCTTATGGATGCACATAATGTGTTCCTGTTCTGGTGAATTATGTCAATAATATTTAATATTTTTTATAAGATGGTAACAAAAGAAAAACCGGAAAATATAATTCAGCAATTTTTATGAAGTACTTTATTTACTTTATTCAGGAATTTTATATATCAAATACGTGAGTTGGATTTTTGATTCTTTAAGCAGGTGAGACTAAAAGAGGATAAAATAATTCCCGGGGCTATATACGAAAAAAAAAGAACCCAAAAAATTATTGCGGTGGCTCTATGACCCCCACATATCCCTTGTTCCATGTGTCGGTGTCATATGTCATACCCTTTGTATGTATTTACAAGTACATTTTAATTTACGGGGGCAGATAACTAACTCCAATTACTTATTTTCTAAACATGTACTCAATTTCATATGCACCTTAAAATGTATAATCAAAAGAAAAAATTTAATTATTGTTGTCTATTACATGATGTATCTTTATCTATTTCAGAATAAAATCATTGTTAATCATTATATATTGTTATCAAAAGATTCAAGACAAAATGTATTTTGACAGCTATCAACTAAGGAGTGGCAAAAAAAATTGTAGTTCGTGATTCGATTTGAGTTTAATTAGATTCAAAATTAGTTTGTTATGAAACAAATCAAATCAGTTTGGTTCGAATCTTATTCAAATCAAACTTAAATTAGGTATAATTTGTTCGAAATTAATTAGCGAACTATTTAGGTTTGAATCTTAAATAATGCAACTAATGGATTCAACAGTTAATCTTTAATAATGCGGGAACCAAACTTGTATCATAGCTCAAAATTGTTAATATAATGATAACTTATAATAGAAAAATGCTTCATTTGGCTAGATTCATATCATGATTTTAATTAATTCAGCAGCATAAAAGGTAAAGAAATCTTGAACTGACTCATAGTCCATTAGTGTGAATTCGTGAAAGGTAGAAAGAACCCGTGTGAATTTTGTTTCACGAGAAGAAAACTAATGCATAAACTACTGATATAACTAGGGCTACCAAAAAAAATTGTAGTTCGTAATTTAATTGACTTTGATTCGAAAAATTTGTAGTTCGTAATTAATTCGATTTAAAATTAGTTCATAATTAATTCGATTTAAAATTAGTTCGATTCAAAACAAATCAAACTAGTTCAATTCGAATCTTATTCAAACTCGAACTCAAACTGAAATAAGTTCGATCTAATTCGTTGCCAGCCCTACGATCAGCAATTTGCAGTCATAACTTTTCAGATTCATTATTCATACTTGACAATAAATATTTAATTATTCTCAATATACACTTGACTATTGCAGTATACACACTTGTTATCTTAAACTTCGTGTGGATTAATTTAAAATTTTAATTTAACTATTGCATAGCACACTTGCTATTTTTTTATTTTTTTTAAGTTTAAACAGTTAATTCAAACCGTTTAATATGATATTCATATGAAAATATATTTAGAAACTAAATTTTATATCTTTTAAAAACCTTTTAACTATTTCTTAAAAATGAAATATAACCAGATCTAAAAAATTTGAATCATCCGAAAGTAGTGATTTTTTATCTATTTAAAAATATAGTAAATAAAATTAAAATGTAAAATTTAATCTGTAAGTAAATTTTTATATAGAAATTATATTGAACAGTTTAAATTGAATGTTGAACTTTCAAAACTAAAATACAAATTTATAATACATACCAATCTGCACATTACAATTACAAAGTAACATAACATCACTCTTGAGATAAATATAATATCTACTTGTTATAATTTAATTCATCCTCAAGGCCTCAACCATCTGTCCTGAACTTCTGATCTATGACGATCGAAATTCAAACTCGATTAACGAAATTCTTGTATGGTGGGACCCACTGATACTGACCTTGAGCGTACTTACAAGGGTACCACAAAAGGTTATAATTTGTTTTTCATATTCTTGTGTGTAATTCTCTAACATTTTGCACAGGAAGACTGGAAGAGCAAACAAATTGTGGCTATACATCCCTTTCTCTCCCTCTTTTTCTTTCTATTTCTCTTCCTCTTTCTCTCTCTCTAATTCTCAATCTCCCCCTCCCCCACTTCCTCTTTTCTAGTGGTAGTTGGAAACAAGAGAAATTAAGTGAAATGGGTACAATTAATGAAGAAGTAGAGTGGGGTTTAGTAGCTAAAATGAGATCCTTTGTTGAAACCCAAGATCCTTCTGCCAAGGTACTAATTACCCCTTTTCTTCATCTCCATAATTTGTATTTCTTCTACATAATTTTTAATTATTAGCTGAAACATCCCCTTGCTGATGTGATCTTACTATAATTAAACCCTTTCTGTTGCTGATGATGATTTCATTGATGGCTATTGTGTGTCCCTTTGATTAATCTTAGTTTTTTTTTTTTTTTTTTTTTTTCTCTGTTGTAAATTGTGTTTTATAACAAAAAAGAACTAGTCTAAGATGGAACAAAAGCGAGGACTGCGAGGTCAACCCAACCTTCAACAGAGGAACCCACTTTTTGGTATAATTTAACTAAAATACAGATTAATTTATAAATTTCAGTGAAATAGTATAAATTAAGTGTTTATGATTAAATAAGTGAAAGGGATGCCTCATCAATTATATATTTATTTTATTATTTAATTATTATTAAAAATTAAATACATTTGCCTCCCAGATCACGCCAACTAATTTCACCTTTTTTTTTGTAAGTCGCTATCTAAAAGATTTTATTATTAGTTGAACGGAACCACGAATAGAACCAAGTTCCTCAATTAATTAAGATGAATTTCAGCAATTATCTTGTGCCAAATTATATAGAACACAGAAACCTCAAAAAAAAATTATATAGAACACAGAGAATTTTACAGGCAAAATGAACACCAATTCAAGTTCATGGCAGTTTGTGTATAATATATTCCATAAGCCAGCTGATGAAGAACAAAATTTAATAAACATTATTCAGCTTAACAATTGGCAATATACTAAATTATTTGAATCCACTGACAGTTGATTAATCTTCAATTTTGACATATTATTAAAATCTAGTAAAAAAATTCGATAAATAGGGAAGAATTATGTAGACATATATATCGTTAGCTTTATTGTATTTATTTATATTTTTAAGTGTTATTAGACATTATATAACAGATCATTTTTATGTTTATATAATACATTCTTTACAAATTTTAAAATTAGAAGTTATTTTTTGTGATTGCCAGGTTAATCCATTGTTGATACATTCCAACTTATGGTTAAACTTATTATATACTCACAAGTATATTTATCTTGTCTCTTTAAGACAGATTTGATCAAATTTCTTCTGTAAAAGTATAAATTTATAAAATTTCTGCCCGCCTTAAGAAAATGTCACTATCGAAATTATAATTCATGACAGTAGCAACTATTTCTTCATATATTAATTTCTTAATTGCTTTCCTCTACTATCCAACTATTCATAATAACATTGAAACATCATAAAGTGTTAAAGGTACACTCCCCTTATTTCAAACAAATTCCTGATTTTATTTATTACTCATGAAACTTGGTCTGTTAATATTATTTCTGGTTAAATATGTAATTTTAGGAAGCTGATAACTTCACCGTGAGGAGGTTTTTGCGTGCGCGTGATCTGAACATAGAGAAGGCTTCTTCTTTGTTTCTTAAGTACCTGAAATGGAGGAGACAATCGGTACCAAACGGATTCATATCGGAGTCGGAGATCCAAAATGAATTGCCCCAGAGAAAGGTGTTCATGCAAGGGTTTGACAAAGCTGGACGGCCTATATTAGTCGGTTTTGCAGCTAAGCATGACTACTCCAAGAGGCACATGGATGAGTTCAAGCGTAAGAAACTATACCTCCTCCCCCTCTCTGTCTCTCTTCTGGAAGGACAATAACAAGTGTGTCGTCTCTAATTGCAGGTTTTGTTGCATATTTTCTAGATAAAGCATGTGCAAGGTACTTGTTTGATTTAAATTTATGTGAGATTAGTTTCCAACTTCCATGATTTGTAGGCTTTTCTATAGTTTAGTATGTAAGGTAACTTACATTTTCTTTTTCTAAGCAACTAAAATTTGATATATCAGTTTTTTCTTATATATATGCTAGTGAAAAAATGTGTAGAAAATTAGCTACTAAATTGAGTTTGAACTTTTTTCATAGAGTCAATTATTGCTATGTATGATACTTCTGACAGCAACAAAATATATTACAGGATGCCAAGTGATCAGGAAAAGTTCATTTGCATAGCAGATTTTAAAGGATGGGGATATTCGCATTGTGACGTTCGTGCTTATATAGCAGCTATTGAAATCATGCAGGTACTTTAATTTCTTTTCAATCAAAGTATATAACGGTAATTGATCCCATTTACCAAAAGATCATTTTACCATATTAACCAATAACCAATCACTATAAAATCAACTAATTAAGCTGCATTTGATGCTAAAGCGTGAGATACATGTTATGATAGCTTCCATATGTATATCTTAATAAAACAAATGCACATGGGTTCACCAAGTTACAACCTTCTATTGAGTTTGATCAGTAATTTTTTTTTTTTTTAATATTTTACAAAATCATGCATTTTTTTTTTTCAGAATTATTATCCAGAGAGACTTGGGAAAGCTCTTTTAGTCCATGTGCCCCAGCTATTTATGAAGGCATGGAAGATAGTTTATCCATTCATTGACAAGAACACCCAAGAAAAGGTACCTATTATTTGAAAAAGAAAATAAACCCAAAAATGGAAGGAAGAACTGTAATAACTAAAAAAGCCAAACAAAAGTTTCTTCAAACATCTTGTAGAGTTCTGTCAGTATTTCATCTAAGAAACTTAATTACTACACTCTGAATTCAGCATCACACTCCTTTATATCATAAACAAAACTAAACCATTAGAAAAAAGAAAAAAGAAAAAATAAGATTGAGTTACATTTGCATCCCAATCAACAACATAATATATAGTTTACATGAACGATCTTCTTTTATTAGATCATCATTCATGCATCTATTTTGACAGTAAATATTAATTCTATATGCAGTTTGTTTTTGTTGACGACAAGAAATTGCAAGAGGTATTATTAGCAGAGATCGATGAGAGCCAGCTTCCCGAAATATATGGAGGGAAATTACCTCTAGTTCCCATAGAAAATGCCTAGAGGCCATTTTCCTTAGCTTCCTTTGCCTAAATTTCTCTCTTTAATTCTTTTTTTTTAAATAAAAAGCGTTATACTTAGCTAATCAGAGAAATGTTGATGTCACATAGGTGTACTTTTCAAATACAATATTTCACTGATATATGAATAAAATGTGTCAATGACTAGGTTGATTAAGAACAAAAAAAAAATTATCAGCATCAAAGTACCTAAATGCCCTCAGATTGAAAATAACTGTTTTCTTGATCATGGTCAGAAGAAATTTTACTATTTCCCTTAGTGTATCAGTAAAAAAGATGAAAGTAGTATTTACTAAATATATGTAGAACTTCCTCTTTTGAGATTTCCAGACAGATAATCAAAGAAATTAATACACAATTCTGCATTTTTTTTTATTTGATGATCATTTGTAGGAGCCTATATATTGTGTCCTACGCATATGAAAAAAATCACAAAAAAAATAATAACAAAACTAAAAGACACCAATGAGTACGACCATCATCAAATTGGATTAAAACATAAATTTGAACTTTTTATCGTATTTTTCTTAACGGCCTAAGCATTTATATTCCCAAGTTTAAAAAAAAATTCAAGTTTGTTTTGTATAATATTAGGAGGTCAGAATATAAATTAGTTTGGTATTTTTGTTTTTCAACAAACTTTTCAATATATTGATCTTTCAGCTTGAGCTGACTTGAAAGATTCAAGGATCGAATATAAATATTTTGCTAATCAAGTAGATCAAAATCAATCATTCAAAATATGTTATTTAAATCTCTTAGTAAACTTAAAATTAAACTAGCTGTACTAATCATTATCAGATATCCTAGTTCTCCATGCACCCCACGCCATTACATAGTTTATTAATACTTTATTTGTTAATCTTGCCACGCTGTCCATTATGTTTAGAGAAATGGTGCCAATAGAGGAGACTTTAAAGGAAGGGGAGAAGAATTGGTCCAGACTTTGAGTATAGAAAGAGCTTTCAACACTGAATCACTGTAAACAGAAATTGCTGTATCAGATGGCTCTTTCTTGCTAAATTAGTTTAACATAAAAGTTATTGTACCAGATGCATCTTTACTCAAAAAGAGCTTTCAACACTGTATCAACTGTTAACAGAAATTTCTGTATCAAATGGCTCTTTCTAGCTATATTGATTTTGACATAAAAGTTGATGGACCATATGGCTCCTTTTTGTTGTATCACGTTTTACATAAAAATTGCTATACAGACAGATAGCTCTTTCTTGCTAAATTGATCATAACATAAAGATTATTGTACCAGATTTCTCTTTCTTGCTGTAACCATCCGAACGTTACGCTGTATCATATGGTTTTTTCTTGCTCTGGTTCAAGCATAAAGGCTAAATTTAATTGTAGAAAGAAAAAAAAAATCAATTTCTTAAAAGATTTTCTATATACTCATGAACATCTAAATCCCAAAAAAAATAATGGTTTCTTTGCAGTTGAGAATTAATAAATTGAAGTTAAAGAACCCATATCCACAGATTATAATTTCCTTAAAAATTCTCATAGAATAGGCACTTGAACAAAACTAGAGTGTAATGTGCTCATCAAGAAAATTTGATGAGCACATCTTCAAAAGACTATCGGATTGACTTCGAACTATAATTCAAACTATTAAAATCCAAGTACTTCATGAGTGATATTTGTGCATATAAAAATTCAAAGTTTAAAATTCATTTAGTACATGATCAAAATCAAAAAAAATGATAAAGCGTTTGTTCATATCTAATACATAATAAAAAAGCAGAAATCTGGTATAAAAAGAATTATAATTCAGAATAAAATACAGTCATACAGAGATCTGCATGTGCTCAATTATTCTAGTCTTCAAATTAATATTAGTAATGATTTGGTGATAATTTCATCTAGAATTAAGTCAAAGGGACAAAATCTGCATGGCGTCGAGTCCATATCCCCTGATTCGACGCTGAGCCAAAAGTATTTCTGACTTTTTTGAAATATAGGGAATCCACTCTACAATTCGTGCAAACTTACTATAAACGATTAGGGGTGTTCAAACGGTTCGGTTTGTTTGGTTTTTAACTGAATCGGAAAATTTCGGTGTAAATGGATTGGTTCTTCGGTTTAAATGGGTCGGTTTAGTTGATTTTGAATAATTTCGATTTAGATATTTCAAAACTGACTAAACCGAACCAACCGGTTTATATTGGTTCGACTCTAATTTTATTGGTATTATAATGATTTCATTAAATCAAATCGGACCAAATCAAACCAAACTTCAATTGTTGTTTATGACAATGTATTTTTTCCGTTAATAATGGTATTAATAGGTTTATTTCTGTTTGAACTGAACAAACCAAAATTTAGTTCAGTTTGTCCAGTTCGGTTCTATTTTCAAAACCTAAGAAAATTTTGGTTTTATCATTTTAATTCAGTTTGAATTGAATCGACGGTTTGAACACCTCTATAAACGATCATGATCTAATCTGACCCTGTTAGATACCTTACCTGACCTGATTCGAATCCCCCATTGTACATAGAGATTTTTAATGGCACAATTTGCATGCTATTATTTTTTTTAACTGAAAATATATATGAAGCTGAGTTGGGGTTTCACCAGAGAACACTATTTCCGTGCACCCGTTTCAAACCGAAATCTCACTGTAGTTGGGTCCCCTGATTTTGAAAATTTTGATTGGAAAAAACATAGACAGTTGATGGTAAATGAAGTTGTCGAACGAACAGGAGAGCTCATGACTTTAAATAATCTTCGGTTGAGTTGGTCTTCTTTTGCATATGGGCACAAAATATCATTTATTTTAGTTTTAGCCCTCTTAACCTCACAATGTTGTATATAGTCAATAATTTTGAACTCATATTTCTGAAATGAAAAATGCTAGGTGGAAAATTGTAGCAAATGCTTCTTGCATGTTATGAACATACAAAAAAAATGGTATATATAGTACTTTAATATATTTTAGTGTTGTCGACTTGTCGTACATATAATTCTGCTGTAACACATGTTAATTATTTTGTCTCTGTTCATAATAGAGATCGAGATCTCTCAAGTTATATAACCAAACTTTCTTTTAGAAAATAGTAGGCGAGTGACCAACTAAATATATATATGGACCGTTGATCTTGTTCTCTATATTAATATGTGTTTGGAGACCAAATTTTATATTTTTTGGAAATTTTTTATAATTTAATTAGATTTATTGAAAATCGTTGTTTTTCAGACAAATCTGGACCATAAAAAACAGCGATATTCATAAATCTAAAACAATAGTAAAAAATTTCCAAAAAATGTAAAATTTGGTTTCCAAGCACATATTAATATGGAGAACAAGATAAACGATTTGGATCGACTGTTAGGATTTTGAAACCTCGAATATTGAGCCGTAGCACGAAAGGCCTCTATGCAACCCATAGCATATTAGCCAAATCACACACACACACACATATATATATATATATATATTATTAAATTTTAGAATATAAAATTGAAAGAAAAATTTGGAGTTTACATGAGTAAGAGAGCTAGAGGAGGGGGAAAATGAAAAATAAAGCAAGATGAAGGATTGCACACAAATCTAAAATCTATTCAGATAAAAAATAAAAAATAAAAAATAAAAAACTTAATAGAAGTGTGTGAAGCAAAATATATGAGGTTAAGAGGACTAAAAATATAGTAAAACCAATAATTATTTTTTTAGAGTGTTGCCATTGGTCAAAGGTCAAACGATCTTTTCTTTCATTGAAAGATGTGATTATTTCCCTTTTAAGAAACAGAAATTGGAGGAATATAAAAGAATGTGTTTCATGGGCTTCAATGAGAATGTTAATACTTCAGGTTTGAGAAGTACCTCCTAATATTTCCAATTTTATTTTTTGAAATAAGATAGGGTCAAGCCTCTAATCTTATTTCTATTGATAAAAATGTGATACGGTCAAAAGAGTAAAAAAACGTGAAATTGTTCAAATGAATATTGAGGAGAAAAAATAAAAATAAAAATTACATCTTCCATAATACTTGACCAACCAACTCCAAAATGATATATAAATTATCTCTAAATATTCGATTACATCTCTCTTTTCATAACATAAATATAAAAAATATTTTCATCTTTGAATGGAAACAATCGATAAAATAAAGAGGAAAAATTACAATATTACTTTTGAAAGACTAATATTTGACAAGTACACATAGTCTCTTGTGTGAAAATCAAACTTACATGGGGAGGCTTCTTTCCACATAGAAGTCAACAGTGACAACGGAGGATTTGAATCAGCCACTGTCGACTTCTATGTTGAAAGAAGCCTCCTCATTTAAGTTTGATTTCCACACAAGAGATTCTGTATACTTGTCAAATATTAGACTTTCGAAAGTATTGTCCATTTGTATTGTATCTTTTTCTCCTTTATTTTCTCGATTATTTTCATTCAAAGATGAAAAAAAAAATTATATTTATATTATGAAAAGAGAGATGCAATCGAATATTTAGAAATAATTTTTATATCATTTTGGAGTTGGTTGGTCAAGTATTATGGAAGATGTTATTTTTATTTTTTCTCCTCAATATCCGTTTGAGCAATTTCATTTTTTTTTTACTCTTTTGACTGTATCACATTTTTAATTTATCAATAAAAATAAGATTAGAAGCTTAACTCTTATCTTATTTTCAAAAAATAAAAATGGAAATATTATGAGGTACTTCTCAAAACCTGAAGTATTAACATTCTCAAACACATTCTTTTATATTCCTCCAATTTCTGTTTCTTAAAAGGGAGAAATAATCACATCTTTCAATGAAAGAAAAGATCGTTTGACCTTTTACCAATGCCAACACTAAAAAAAATTATTATTGGTTTTATCATATTTTTAGTCCTCTTGGAGGGTTCCAATGCCTTATTTTTTTCATATATTATCATACCTCATATTTTATATCTTATTTTCAAAGTTGAAATTATTGATCTGAACGTTCAACATAATATTTAGACTAGAATATGCATGGAGATGAAATTTTATATTTTTTAGAATTTTTTAACTATTTTTTAAGATATGTACAAAATTAATTAATCACTGTTTTTTAACCGTTCAAAAGATAGTGATTTTCTACCTATCTTAAAAAATAGTAAAAAAATTTCAAAAATTATAAAATTTCATCCGTAATCATATTTTAGCATAAATATTATGTTGAACGGCTCGGATCGATAATTTGAACTTTGAAAACGAAGATATAAAATATGAGGTATTAAAAATATGAGGCATTAGAAAGTATTTATGTATGTTCATAACATGCAAGAAGCATTTGCTACAATTTTCCACCTAGAAGTTTTCATCTCAGAAATATGAGTTCAAAATAATTGACTGTATACAACATTGTGAGATTAAGAGGGCTAAAACTAAAATAAATTATATTTTGTGTCCATATGCAAAAGAAGACCAACTCAACCGAAGATTATTTAAAGTCATGAGCTCTCCTGTTCATTTGACAACTTCATTCACCATCAACTGTCTATATTTTTTCCAATCAAAATTTTCAAAATCATTAATTAAAGTGGAGAACTAGAGATATTAATTCAGGGGGGCCCAACTAGAGTGAGAATTCGGTTTGAAACGGGTGCACGGAAATAGTGTTCTCTGGTCAAACCCCAACTCAGCTTCACATATATTTTCTGTTAAAGAAATGATAGCATGCAAAATGTGACATTAAAAATCTCTCTGTTCTCTCCACTCTCCTCCTTCCCCTTTTTACTTGGTTGAAGAAAGAAAAGAGTACTGAAATGGGTACGGTTGATGGAGAAGCAGAATGGGGTTTAGTTGCCCAAATGAGAACCTTTGTTGAAAGTCAAGATCCTTCTGCCAAGGTACTTGCCCCTTACTCCTATCTATCTATATATATATTTTGTCTTTTTTTTTTTTTTCCTCTTTTTTGCAATTTTAGATGGATGGAATAGGACTTTGTTGGTTCAACTGTGCTCTTTCTTTATCTCATGCACATACAGGCGAATGTGCAAAGATTTGTATTGTTAGAAACACAAATTTGAGCTCTGGTACAACACCAGAAAACATCCACCCTTAGCTGTACATGCATTCAAGTAATAATCTGGTACAGCATTGAAATTTGAGTTGTGAGTCAGACCCAAAATTTCGCACTGTACCAGTACAATTAAGATCGTTCTAAGTAATTTTTTTTTCCTACTCAATATTGGAAAAAAGTCAACAGTCAACCGTTATATAATAATAAATTAACAACACATTAGAGATATGATTACAACTTTTTCTTTATTAAATAACCAACCTGAATTTTACGCCACTAGATCAAGAAACAAAATCCTTGACATGTAGCATGCCGTTTTTCTTTTCTTTTTGCATACCTACTCTCTCAGTAAAAGAAAACATAATCTGTGGAAAATATCCAGGAGACAGATAACTACACACTTAGGAGATTTTTACGTGCGCGTGACCTGGATATAGAGAAGGGCTCTTCTCTATTTCTGAAGTACCTGAAATGGAGGAGACATGCGGTACCAAACGGATTCATATCGGAATCAGAGATCCAAAATGAATTGCCCCAAAGAAAGTTGTTCATGCAAGGACTTGACAAAGCCGGGCGGCCTATATTAGTTGGTTTAGCAGCTAAGCACGACTATTCCAAGAGGCAAATAGATGAGTACAGGCGTAAGTTTGCAAGGCTTTCTCTCCTGTGTCGCTCCTCTTAAAATAAATAATAAACAAACAAATTAATCAAATTAAGAAGAAAAAGAGGACGAGGTGAAAATAACAATTGTATATTTTTTAAATGCAGGCTATGTTACATATTTCCTTGACAAAGCATGTGCAAGGTGCGCTTGATTTATATATATATCCTTGATTGATACACACACGTACAAACATTACAATTTTTCAAGATGCTAAGTAGAATCTCAACTTGGAATCGATTTCTGTTTGTTCTATTATCACATAACTTGCATGCACTATTTTCTCCCCTGTTATTCATAAATAATTTCTTAAGAAGATTAATTGAATTTTGATACATTTCTTCAATATTCCTTCTTTAATTAACCGTACTTTTGGCACTGTATTGATTTTACAAGAGTTTTAGGGATTTAGTGTAAGCAGTCTGGACCTACTCTACTCCTAATAACTGTCTTTTATATATTGCTTCGAAGACTTATACACACTGAATTAAAGCGAAACAGAAATGGAGAAAATGAATTCTTTGTATTGGTCAATCTCAATTATTACAAGGTACAATGTGCTCTATTTAAAGAGACTTAATCACAGTAGCTAAGTTGTATAACAGAAAGCTGTTTAGAAAGCTGTTACAACTAATTACAATAACTAACCTTCTTAACAGAAGTTAGTTATACCTAATCTATAACAATAACTAGCTACTGGAACTAACTAATCTTATCATGAATGTTTAAATATATTTTGCATGTGTTCAATTATTCCTATGCTGTCTCTTTTTATAACTTTATTACTAAACTTCAGCAACTAAAATTATAGGATGCCAACTGGTAATGAGAAGTTCATTTGCATAGCTGATTTTAAAGGATGGACTTATGCGCATTTTGACACTCGCGCATACTTGGCAGCTGTCGAAATTATGCAGGTTCATATTTTCTATTTTTTTTTTTTCATTTAAGATAACAATAGATCTAGAATTTTTAACCATGAACCAAAATATAGCTTTTTTAGGAGCAGTCTAGAATTATGCTAAAATATCTGTTATATAAATTGATGGTAACTCAACAGAGGTGTTGAGACTTTCAACTGTTTATAAATCATGTGATTATCATTGCAACTGATATGCATCTTAAAGAATACATAGTTTTTTATCAAGCTAGAATCTGTTAAAAATTTATTGGTTTTTGCTTTTCTAATACTCAGGTTATATGCTCAACGGTGTATTTTGTGGTTTTCAGAACTATTATCCAGAGAGACTTGGGAAGGTGCTCCTAATCCATGTGCCCCAGATTTTTATGAAGGCATGGAAGATAGTTTCTCCATTCCTTGACAAAAATTCCAAACAAAAGGTAATTATGTTTTTTTAGTATAAGGTTATTAAACTTATTTAAATAAAAGAAGAAACAAAACTAGTTTGAAATTAGAAGCCAAACAAAACAAAAGTTTTTGACTTCAATTTTTTTTTACTAGTAATTAACATAACTCTGAAAAAGCTTTTAAACTTCATGTAACTTTACTAGTAAAATTTTCTTGTTGAAACCATACTATTTCCAAAGTCAGCTTCATACAACTAAATTTATATCAAAAAAAAAAAAAATGTAACTGTAAAGCCTGGAGTTCATGAAAAGAAATGGAACTATCGAGAGGCTAGGGACCTTTGTGATTTAAATTAATGTGTTTGAAAAATAAATATATATCTATGATAAGAGTAGCGAAGTGTTAGTAAGTTAATTTACTTATGAGAGATAATTTAATTTATTCAGTCGTAACTCTATCTTATTTATATTTTACATCTCCTTTGAAAATTGAAATGTAAAACAAAAAATTTACTGTACCTCTTATTTCACAATCAAACTTGTTGAAATTTTTTTAATTTGATCATTACATTTTCTAATTCCGTTTGACAAAAAAATCATTTTATATGTAGCTTGTCTTTGTTGAGGACAAGAAATTGCAAGAGACATTGCTGGAAGAAATCGACGAGAATCAGCTCCCAGAAATATACGGTGGAAAATTGCCTCTAGTTCCTATTGAAAATGCATAGAGGGTAATTTTATTTTTTCACATTGAAATTTTCTTTTTTCTCCAGAAATCTTGTTACTAATCTGGCATGGTGATTAATCCGCTCGAAATGTATCTTTCAGTATCTAAAGATTGTAAATGATTGATTATAATCTTTGATCTCTCTCTTCATTTGACATTGTATTAGATTGGGAATTGGAGGCAGTTCGATGAGCATCAAATCACAGTTTCAAAATTCGTGCAGATTAAGTTTGTACAAATATAGATGCAGATCGAACTGCTTCCCCTCCTTTACATGGATGATCACTGGGCTAGTGGGGTTTTATAGAAGCATATAAAACATGAGAATCAAGAAAACCTTTATTAACCAATCTATCCCTGATGTTTTCAAAATAAGACGAAGTTGCCCGATCTGAAAGAAATCATAAGACTAGCTCGAATTTTTGTGATCTCATCAAATATAAAAAGATTATGTGTGGGGGGTTTAAGATTTTAATGCGTAGTCTGGTAATTTCGTGAGGAAATTTGATAAATTAAAGTACAAATGAACAGTTTAAAAATTCAAATGAAACGCCTTAAAAATGCTGATTGCTGAAGGCCCATTAATCCATCAGAAAATCGAAAAAAGGAACTTCGGCCTACCATAAAAGGCTTGCATTTTGTTCAGGTATAACATTTGTACAACTAATTTAGCAAAACAATGAGCCGTATTGGGCCAAAGGCTGGTTTTCAGATTGGGTTTACAAAATTGCGTCATTCTGGTGGCTTTTCTATTTTTTTTTTTTTTCACTTTTTTTTCAGATTGGGTTTCTTCAATCTTTCTGTGCAGAATATTTGGGTTGTTCTCAATTGTTATTTGGAACAGCGAGAATAAAACCGTTCTGCTATTCCTACAAAACGTCAGAACAGCAATTAATGCTCTCTCAAATGTTCAATCCCTCCATCACTATTCTAAATATTTAATCCAAACAATATTTTCGCTATTCCGAATAGCACCACATCAACACTATTCTCACACTCTTCCAAAAATCACTATTATCATCTACTATTCTCAAATAGTAGCTATTCTAGCTACTCTAGAGTGCATCCAAACGTACACAGGTCTCTTTATCATTTGTACTAATATATAACAAACGGACGGAATTCAAATTCTAAGAGTGGAGTACCCTAAGTGATATGAATTCGGGTTGGTAAAGGAGTCGTTCGGCAACAAATGATTAAGAGCTTAAGGAGCACTAAGGAACTGATGTTTAGTTGTCTTAATTCATGGATAAAGTTAAGGAAGTTAAAGGAAAGGGCAGAGGTGCCTTAAGGTCCAGGAAGAGGATTAAGATTCAGGTAAAAGGAGACTAAATGAGGTATTATTAATCCGCGCTAAAGAATCGGTGTTCAGCAGGATTAAGCGGCCTTAAAGAGACTTAATCCCTTGTTGCTGAACAGTTGTTTAGTTGATGCAATTAGTGGAATAGATATTTGTGAAATGAGTTTTTTTAAGCTCTTAAGGAGAAACTAAGAAGGGCATGGGAGAAGTAGGATTAATTTTTTTGTATGAGAGTTCAAATGCCTCCATGTTTTTTGCCTCCATCATGCCTCCATCTCTCTCCATCATTTTCAAAGTTCAAACAGTCGATCCGAACCGCTCAACCTAACCTCCATACTAAAATATGTTTGGAGACCAAATTTTATATTTTTAGGAATTTTTTTACTATTTTTTTCGATAGGTACAAAATCAGTAAATCTGAACCATCTAAAAATAATATTTTTGTACCTATCTAAAAAAATAGTAAAAAAATTCCTAAAAATATAAAATTTGGTCTCCAAATGTATTTTAGTATGGAAGTTAGGTTGAGCGGTTCAGATCGACTGTTTGAACTTTGAAAATGATGGAGAGAGATGGAGGCATGATGGAGACACAAAAACATGGAAGCATTTGAACCCTCCTCTTTTTGTATAGAGTATTGTTTGGTCTACTTAAGAGAGATTAACTCTAAAAGTTAAACCATTTTTTTAGTACAGAAGGAGATTACATGGTGGTAGTACAGCTAAAGAAGTGAAAATCATTAGATTTTCAAACTATAGAGACCAAAACTAAATAAAAATCAATCGTATAAATTTGTTATGCTGCGAATAAGAATTAATTTTACATTAAAAAAAAATATTTTACTCCAAATTATATAAACATTATACATAAAAAATTGGAAAAGAAATATGGAGATGAATTGACCATTCAAGATACATAATTGCGCCTCTGGTTTTAGACTCGTCCATTGATAAAGAATTGTTTTTTTTTTTTTTTAAATCTTCGCAGAAGCTGCGAAGTTGTGAAGAATTGTCAAGTTGATAAAGAATTATTTTTTTAAATCTCAACCTTTGAGTACAACAACTCTATGACTTATTCCTAGCCAATTGTGCCACCTCCCCTTTCCATCAATAAAGAATTGTCAAGTTTAAAAATCATATATAAAATATGAGTAAGTCTATGGTACTATGCATATCACGGGTTGTTGCCGTGCTACGGCTCTATATTCGAGTTTTCAAATCCTAACGGTCGATCCGAACCGTTCATCTTGTTCTCCATATTAATATGTGTTTGGAGACCAAATTTTACATTTTTTGAAATATTTTTACTATTTTTTTAGATATTTAGAAAATCACTTGATTTGAAAATTTTGAACCATCCAAAAACAGTGATTTTTAATAAATTTTAAAAAATAGTAAAAAAATTTCAAAAAATGTAAAATTTGGTCTCCAAACACATATTAATATGGAGAACAAGATGATCGGTTCGGATCAACCGTTAGGATTTGAAAACTCAAATATAGAACCGTAGCATGGTGCCAAATCGTAATATGCATAGTACCATAGACTCACTCAAAAAATATTTAGAAAATTTGAACATAATTTTTTATTTTTTTGTCCAGAACTACAGATGCATAAAAACCTTTTCTCAAATAAATATTATTTTTGTTCAATATATTCTCTCTTATGCACAAATTTGATTTAACAAAAGAAACGAATGACTATTTTTTTCTTATTTAAAGAAGTGTGCGTTTCAACTACAACAATTCATCGTATAAATTAGTTTTAACATATAAATTGTTGTACCAGATGCATTTACTCAAAATGAGCTTTCAACACTGTATCAACTGTTAACAGAAATTGCTGTATTAGATGCTTTCAACACTGTGTCAGCTGTTAACAGAAATTGCTTTCAACACTGTATCAACACTAAAGGAGCTTTAACATATTAATTGTTGTACCAGATGCATTTACTCAAAATGAGCTTTCAACACTATATTATATCAACTGTTAACAAAAATTGCTGTATCAGATGGCTCTTTCTAGCTAAATTAATGTTGACATTAAAGTTGCTGGACCATATGGCGATTTTTTTTTTAAATAGAAATTCTTTTAATGATTTCAACGGAACAAAGCGTAGATTCTCAAAAACTAGCCTCCACCGATCCTACGGATCGGTGTAGCAAGAAAAATATAACCTACACCGGTCCTAGGGACCGGTGGAGCTAATTTCTCACTCCGCCATTCTTTTGCCATTCTCTCGCTACAAAAGATCCATTGTATACCTCCACCGATCCCTAGGATCGGTGGAGGGTTGATATTCAAATTTGAAGCCCAACGGTTACATTGATTCAATTATTATATATGATTAGAAAATGATTTCTAATCTTTATAATTACTGAGATTTATTTTTAATTCTATATATATAAATATAATAATTGTGAGTAAATATGAAAATCAAACATTTAGTTCTAACTTTAAACAACGGAATATCTATATTATATGCTTGCTAAAAGTGAACTAAAATATATATAAAAAATATATTCTTGATATCGATATTCAATTATTAACATTTACATTATACTAATAAATTCTAGATTTTTGTCTACTTGAAGAAATACTTAATTACAGATTATAATTTTAGATTATAATATATCTAGATAGAAATATAGAATACTTACTAATAAAAAGAACTTCTAGATTTTTATATAATTGAAGAAAATATAAATCTAGATAATTGAAGAAAATATAAATCTAGATAATTGAAGAAAATATGTATTAATAAAGAAAAAAAATTCCAGATTTATAATAATCGGAGAAAATACTTATTAATAAGGAATACTAGAGAAGTATTTTAATAATAATCTAAACTTTTCAGATTTTATTAAAAAATATACTTATTCATAAATTAATGTATACATTGGTATTTTAATTTAGTACTTCAAATTTGGATATCAATCCTCCACCGATCCTAGGGATCGGTGGAGGTATAGAACGGATTTTTTGTGGCGAGAGAATGGCGGAGTAAGAAATTAGCTCCACTGGTCCCTAGGACCGGTGTAGGTTGTGTTTTTTTGGAGGCTAGTTTTCGAAAATCCACACAATGCGTGCTTGTTCCGTTGAAATAATTAAAATAAATTCTATTTAGAAAAAAAAATCCCATATGGCTCCTTGTATTACCTTTCACACAAAAATTGCTATACAGGCAGATAGCTCTTTCTTGCTAAATTGATATTAACATAAAGAATGTTGTACCATATTTCTCTTTCTTGATGTAACCATTTGAACGTCACGCTGTATCATATGGTTCTTTCTTGCTTTGGTTCAAGCATAAAGGATAAAATCAATTTCTTAAAAGATTTTCTATATACTCATGAACATCTAAATCCCAAAAAAATTAATGGTTTCTTTGCAGTTGAGAATTAATACATTTAAGTTAAAGAACCCATATCCAAAGATTCTAATTTCCTTGAAAATTATCATAGAAGGCCCTTAATGTCTGTTCATATCTAATACATAATCAAAAGCAGCAATCTGGTATAAAAAATTATAATTCAGAATAAAATACAGAGATCTGCATATGCTCAATTATTCTAGTCTTCAAATTAATATTAGTAATGACTTGGTGATAATTTCATCTAGAATTAAGTCAAAGGGACAAAATCTGCTTGGCGTCGAGACCATATCCCCTGATTCGAAACTGAGCCAAAAGTATTTCTGACTTTTTTGAAATACAGGGAATCTGCTTTACAATTCGTGCAAATTTACTATAAACGATCATGATCTAATCTGACCCTGTTACTGTCGACTTCTGTGTGGAAAGAAGCCTCCTCATGTGGATTTGATTTGCACACGAAAAAATTCAGAGTACTTGTCAAATATTAGAGAATAGGACTATTTTTAGAATAGCATTGCTATTCTAAATTAGAGAGATCCAAACAACATCAGCTGCTATTCAGAACAGTAGGAATAGGGCTATTTCACTATTCGGACAAAAGGTTGGAACAGCAGGAATTGCTCTCTTCAGCCGAATAAAAAAAAGATAAATTCATTTTTTTAATATACTCACCTAACCACCGTTGGAAACAGATAGAGAAATTCAAAAGTAATATTGTAATTTTTTCCCCTTTCATTTTATCAATTGTTTCCATTCAAAGATGAAAATATTTTTATATATATGTTATGAAAAGAGAGACGCAATCGAATATTTAGAGATAATTTTTATATCATTTTGGAGTTGGTTGGTCAAGTATTATGGAAGATGTAATTTTTATTTTTATTTTTTCTCCTCAATATTCATTTGAGCAATTTCATGTTTTTTTACTCTTTTGACTGTATCACATTTTTATCAATAGAAATAAGATTAGAGGCTTGACCCCTATCTTATTTCAAAATGAAAATATTAGGAGGTACTTCTCAAACCTGAAGTATTAACATTCTCATTGAAGCCCCTGAAACACATTCTTTTATATTCCTCCAATTTCTGTTTCTTAGAAGGGCCCTTTAATAGCATGCAAATTGTGCCTTCAAAAATCTGTATGTTCTCTCTCTCTTCTCTCCACTACTCCCTCCCCTTGTTATTTGGTTAAAGAAAGAGAAGAATACTGAAATGGGTACAGTTGATGGAGAAGCAGAGTGGGGTTTAGTAGCCCAAATGAGAACAATTGTTGAAAGTCGAGATCCTTCTTCCAAGGTACTACTCACCCCTTATTCCTCTCTATATTTTGTTTTCCTTTTTTGCAATTTTAGATGGATGGAAGAAGCTTTTTTTGTAATTCTTGATGCGGTTAATGGAATAGGATTTTGTTGGCTCAACTGTGCTCTTATAAACAAATTTATTTTATCAAACTCCAACCTTTACTGGCCTCTTGAATCATCTTAGCTCTCTCTCTCTTTCTATATCTCATGCACATACGGGCAAATGTGCAAAGATTTGTGTTGTTAACAACACAAATTTGAGTTCTGGTACAACACCAGGCATTTGCCCTGAGCGGTACATGCATTCAAGTAATAAGCTGGTACAGTATTGAAACTTGAGCTCTGGTCAGACCCAGAATTCCTTCCATTTATTCCTTATTTCGATCTTGGGCCCATGTATTTATTAAAAACGTACCTTTGTGCTTATTCAGCTATGATACCTTGGTATCTTAAAAATATTAATTATTTTTGTTAGAAAATAAAATAGATCACCCAATAGGATTCATCATAGATCAAGGGCTCGGATTAAATCAAGTGTAGTACCAAATGTAATAGAATAGGCAACGGTACGTAGAAACAGTGGTATCTGTGCACAACAGTGTTGTAAATGAGGGTATGCGGCCGTCGGACGGTTAGGGTACAACCAAACGACTAATCGAGAATAATCGGGAATAATCGGTCGATTAGTCGAAAAATCCATGACGGTTTGATCACCGCCAATGACTAATCGGCCAATTAATTGGCCTAAACGGACATTTTTTACAACAATGGTGCACACCATAATTAGGAGTAGGTACCAACGGTAAAAAATATAAACGGCTATAACATAAAGCCATGTACTATAAACACCAACACAGTAGGTACCGTAAAAAATACAATCAGCATTATTCATCTCCTCGGATCTCATATATATGTTATCAACATTTTTGCTGGTGTATATATTGCTGGTCCAGCTTATTACTATCTCCTCTCCCCCAGAGACAATCTCAGAAAATTATTTTAAATAAATAATATCGAAACAAAGTATTGCAAGAGGCATGCCGAGTATTGAAGAATGTGCGACTCTGTATTTGGTTTATTCATAGCCAAAAGGCTGGGTCATGCTATCAAACTTGGAGCTTCTAATTTGATCTGAATAAAGATTTTATATGAAAGGTTTAGATCATACTTCCTAAATTAGATTTAAGTGTATGATTCTCTTAGATTGGATGGTCCACATTACAATACAGTAGGATCCTGCAGTTTCAGGATCCCTGTTTTGGGTTGCTAAAATTATTCTCTGTATAAATAATCAAGCTTAAGTTGTTCCCACTGGATTAATAAATAAAATCCTTAGACATGTAGCATGCTGCTTTTCTTTCTTTTTTTCATACCTACTCTCTTAGTAAAAGAAAACATAATCTGTGGAAAATATCCAGGAGACAGATAACTACACACTCCGGAGATTTTTACGTGCGCGTGACCTGAATATAGAGAAGGGCTCTTCTCTATTTCTAAAGTATCTGAAATGGAGGAGACATGCGGTACCAAACGGATTCATATCCGAATCAGAGATCCAAAATGAATTGCGCCCAAGAAAGTTGTTCATGCAAGGATTTGACAAAGCCGGGCGGCCTATATTAGTTGGTTTCGCAGCTAAGCACGACTATTCCAAGAGGCAAATAGATGAGTACAGGCGTAAGTTTGCAAAACTTTTTCTCTCCTGTGTCGCTCCTATTAAAATAAATAATAAACAAACAAATTAATCAAATCAAGAAGAAAAAGAGGACGAGGTGAAAATAACAATTGTATATTTTTTAAATGCAGGTTGTGTTACATATTTCCTTGACAAAGCATGTGCAAGGTGCGCTTGATTTATATATATACATCCTTGATTGATACATGCACATATACAAACACTACAAATTTTCAAGATGCTAAGTAGAATCTCAACTTGGAATCGATTTCTGTTTGTTCTATTATCACATAACTTGCATGCACTATTTTCTCCCCTGTTATTCATATATAATTTCTTAAGAATATTAATTTAATTTTGATACATGTCTTGAATATTCATTCTTTAACCGTGCTTTTGGCACTGTATTGATTTTACAAGAGTTTTAGGGACTTAGTGTAAGCAGTCTGGACCTACTCTTGTCCTGATGAATGTCTTTTATTGCTTGGAAGAATTATACACACTGAATGCTTAAATATATTTTGCATGTGTTCAATTATTCCTTTGCTGTCTCTTTTTATAACTTCATTACTAAACTTCAGCAACTAAAATTATAGGATGCCAACTGGTAAGGAGAAGTTCATTTTCATAGCTGATTTTAAAGGATGGACTTATGCACATTTCGACACTCGCGCATACTTGGCAGTTCTGGAAATTATTCAGGTTCATTTTTTCTTTTTCTTTTTCTTTTTTTCATTTAAGATAACAATAGATCTAGAATTTTTAATCATGAACCAAAATATAGCTTTGTTAAGAGAAGTCTAGAATTATGCTAAAATATCTGTTATATAATTAATGGTAACTCAACAGAGATTTTGAGGCTTTCAACTGTTTATAAATCATGTGACATATTATCATTGCAACTGAGATGCATCTTAAAGAATACATAGTTTTTTATCAAGCTAGAATCTGTTAAAAAATTATTGGTTTTTGCTTTCCTAATGCTCGGTTAAATGCTAAACAGTGTCTTCTGTGTATTTTGTGCTTTTCAGAACTATTATCCAGAGAGAACTGGGAAGGTGCTTCTAATCCATGTGCCCCAGATTTTTATGAAGGCATGGAAGATTGTTTCTCCATTCGTTGACAAAAATTCCAAAGAAAAGGTAATTATGTTTTTTTAATATAAGGTTATTAAACTCATTTAAATAAAAGAAGAAACAAAATTACTTTGAAATTGGAAGCCAAACAAAACAGAAGTTTTTTAAACTTTTTCAGAGTCTGAGGATAAGTAAAATTTTCCTATTGAAACCATACTATTTCCAAAGTCAGCTTCATATAACTAAAATTTATAGAAAGAATAAAAATGTAACTATAAAGCCTGGAGTTACTGCTCAGTTAAAATTAAGAAAGAACTCGGCCTAAAATTAAATACTTTCAGTATGGGCCTACAGGTTTAGTAGGATTGAAGGTTATATTTGACTGTTACTTAAATTTAAATTTAAGAAAGATTTTTATTTAAAACCTTGATAAATATAATTTTTACTAAATAAAAATAAAACTACATCTCTAATTTCACATCTAAACAACATCATTCACATAAAAGACAACACAACACAGCCGCTAACACACCACAACATCAATCAATACAACACAACCGATAACAACACCGCATCTAGAATCCTGCTTCAAGCTATCATCTATCTCCTGTCTGGGGGTGATGGGTGGGGAGGCCGATGCTGATTGTGGCCTCCCCCAACCCTACCTAGAGAATGGATTTAACAGCTTTAGAGATAGGGAGAATAATAGAGTGAGATTTTAGAGACGGATCTAGGATTTATGACAACAATCAAGGTAAAGAAACAGAGGAGGAGTTTGAGCGTGGAGAGGAAGGCGGCGGGTAGGCGAGGTGGTTGAGGTCCAGGCAAGAGAACAGCAACAGGTGGAGAAATCCTAGACGAAACCAACAAGGAGGGAGAGCCGAGCAGGAGTTGAAAGAGAAAGGATAGCGGAAACCCTAGATCTCCTCTTCTCTTTGTTATTTTTTTCCTTTCAAATTTGATTCCGATCACCAAGTCGCTCGCCTCCACTCTATACTCAGCTCTCGCACCAAATCATCCAGAGAGACAATTCTCACTAAAGATAAAGGAGGCACAGGAACGGAGGCGGTGGGCAAGGTGGAGGCAGAGGCGATAAGGTGGGGTGATAGGTTGGCGGCTCAAGATTAACTTATTGAGCCAAGGACTTAGTGCAGTGATACGAGTCTCATCTCGTACATTTTAAAGATGTCGGATTATTGGAGATCCTTTAATAAAAAAAAATAAAGTTACTTATATTTACTCCAATTATTTTATGCATTTTTTATAATGTAAATTATAGTTGAAATTATTCTGTCTAAAAGAATAGAGAAATTGAAAAGTAAATCACTATCTATAATAGCAAACCATTCAAGTAGACTAGTAGAGTAGGTATTGGTAAATTAATTTACTTATAATAGATAATTTAACTTACTCTGTTTCTGCTGTAACTCCATCTTATTTATATTTTATATTTTGTTTAATAGCTTAAATGTGAAATAAAAATGTGCTAGATATCTTATTTCACAATCAAACTTGTCGAAAAAAATTTAATTTGATCATTACGTTTTACAGTTCCGTTGACAAAAAAATCATTTTATATGTAGCTTGTCTTTGTTGAGGACAAGAAATTGCAAGAGACATTGCTGGAAGAAATTGACGAGAATCAGCTTCCAGAAATATACGGTGGAAAATTGCCTCTGGTTCCCATTGAAAATGCATAGAGCGTAATTTTATTTTCACATTAAAATTTCCTTTTAGTTCTACTTCTCCAGAAATCTTGTAACCAATCTGGGACGGTGATTTATCCGCTTGAAAATGTATCTTTCAGTATCTAAGATTGTAAATTATTTATTATAATCTTTGATCTCTCTCTTCGTATTTGACTAGAGGTGCTACTTTTACTCAATTATTTGAATCCGAACCGGATTCCATTTAGAACCGACCCGAATCCGATTAATTTGAATAAGGTATGGTTTAAAAAATATAACCAGTTGAATTATGGGTATGGATATGGTTACGAAATTAATAATTTAATATCCGATCCGAATTTGAACTGAAACCGATACTGTAATGGGTAAAATATGGATTTCATTTAATTATCTAACCTATAATCGAACCTGACCCAATACCCATATAAATACTTGATAAAACATATATTAATAACTATTAATATATAAAAATACAACTTTGCATATTAATTTTTGCATAAGCCGTGATGAGTCCAGTATTTTTTCACAACTTGAATATGAGAAAATATAATGTAGTTACATATTCGTTATATTTATACACACAGATGGATGCCAAATTTATTCCTTTCGTAACAGCCACATTAATTTTTTAAATAAAATTTATTGCTATAAATACATCCTTCAATATAATAATGAAAATTTATTGCTCTCATTGATATGTCATTTCTACACATTATTAGTATTCTATACATAGATTTTTTGAGCCATAGAAAAGGAAATCATCATCTCAATAATTTACTTTCTAAAAATTATATGTATTCTTCAATATTTTTATTTTCAAAAGCTATTTCTCTCCATCCTCCTGAATTCAAAAGCTATTAACAAAAAACAAAATTTCAATATTTTTTGTTACACCCATGAGTACTCCAAACAATTAACAATCAAATTCCAAAAATAATATTACTCAAGTTCCACAAAATATTATTGAATACTCTAATGAGAAAAAAAAGTAAAAAATTTGTAGTATGCAAATGTTGAATCAATATTGTAGTTTTTTTTTTTTAATTTAGATAGATAACTAATAATTTAGAGTTATTATTTTTATTGTGTTATAGTATTATATATTTTATTATTTATCAACAAGATCGATAGTATAATTTTTATTTTGCAGTAATTTTTAATTTATATTATAATGATTTATGATATGAGATGTTTAAGAAATTATTATATTTAAATGTAAATTATTTTTCAAATGCTTTGGAGTTGTGACATATACCAACTCTCGATTCAGAACCGCTCAGTATCTGAACAGGACCCGATAATCTACAAATAAATTATGGATATCTATCTATCCGGAATTGAAAAATTAGATCCGAAATATCTACGAATAGATAGGTACCCAAATCCCAACCCGACCCAAAATAAAACAAATAAGTATATGGATCGAAATTTGAACCTGAACACTTTTAGGGTACGGATTCAAATATAATAGCATCCGGACCCCATCCGACCCAATAACACCTCTACATTTGACATTGGACATTGTATTAGATTGAGAATTGGAGGCGGTTCGATGAGCATCAAATCGCAATTTCAAAATTCGTGCAGATTAAGTTTGTACAAATATAAAGGCAGATCGAACTGCTTCCCCTCCTTTATATCGATGATCACTAAGGTAGTGGGGTTTTATAGAAGCATATAAAACATGAGAATCAAGAAAACTTTTATTAACCAACCTATCCCTGATGTTTTCAAAATAAAACGAAGCTGCCCGATCTGAAAGAAATCATAAGACTAGCTTGAATTTTTGTGATCTCATCAAATATAAAACGATTATGTGTGGGGGGTTTAAGATTTTAATGCGTAGTCTGGTAATTTCGTGAGGAAATTTTATAAATTAAAGTACAAATGAACAGTTTAAAAATTCAAATGTAGACGCCTTAAAAATGCTGATTTCTGAAAGGCCTATTAATCCATCAGAAAATCGAAAAAAGGAAATTCGGCCTTCCATAAAAGACTTGCATTTTGTTCAGGTATCTCCATTCTATTATTAAGCACGTTAGGTGTCCGATCTGCCAACAGCTACGATTGAAAGACGAAATTTCGGATTTGATATCAACCCTTCAATATATAGAAGTCAAAATTTAGTTAAAAACATACTCACCACATGTACTGCCACACGATGTATTACAATTAAAATTAAACAAATTCTAAAATTTAGCGATAAATTTATTTGTTTCCTTATTTTTTATTTCCATATTTCTCATCTTCATTTGAGAAGGCTCCACCTTCTTTTCTTTTCTTTTCTTTTTTTTTTCATTACTTCTTCTTTGTTTCTATATGGATCATAATGGAAATCAATTTTTTTTTTTATTTCCTTATTTCTCTTTCTTTGTTTCTATACATATTGATGTGGGTAATTTAGAATATATATATCAACGTGTGTGTGTGTATTTGTGTATTCTAAATTGAAAACAAGGAAGAAGAAGAATATAAATTAAAACGTATGTGTTAATATATATTTCTCTTATAATATGTGTGTGTGTATATATCATATACATACACACGATAACACTTTTTATTTATGTTTTTTGATATCATATTATATGTTGATATTGAATTGTTGTATGATATTTTATATTAGATTCGAATCGAGCTATTATTTGATATCATTTGTACTTAAAAATAAAGAATCATCACATCATCAAATTGTTATAAGAGATCACAATTAAAGTTAATCAAAAATACATATTCATATAAATTTTCTATTAATATATTTTTTAATTTTTAAATAATTATTATTTTTATTAATATATTTGTTTCTTATAATACGTAATGCTGTAACACACGAGTATAATACTGGTAACATTTGTACAACGAATTTAGCAAAACAATGAGCCGTATTGGGCCAAAGGCGGGTTTTCAGATTGGGTTTACAAAATTGCTACATTCTTGTGGTTTTTCTATTTTTATTTTTTCACTTTTTTTGCGGGCCGAAGTTTCTTCAATGTTAATTTTCTATATATAATCTTTGGGTTGCTCAAGCTTTTCACTGTTTCTTTGGAATTAATAGGATACCAAAAGTTCGAATCCCATGCATTACCTCACCATTTGAATTTAAATCTGGACCATCGATAAGAACTTGAATTTACCCGATCCAATCCTTTAGCTATGTTTAGATATACTGAGAATGGCGAGAATAACGCTGTTTTTATTCATTCAAACATACTCAATTGTTATTCGGAATAGCGAGAATAACATTGTTCCACTATTCCTACAAAAAGTCAGAATAGCAATTGGTGTTTTCTCAAATGTTCAATTCCTCCATCGCTATTCTAAATATTTAACCAAACAACATTTTCACTATTCCGAATAGCACCACATCAACACTATTCTCACACTCTTCCAAAAATCACTATTCTCATCTACTATTTTCAAATAGTAGCTATTTTAAAGTGCATCCAAACGTACCCGGTACGAGTCTCTTTATCATTTGTACTAATATATAACAAACAGACAGAATTCAAATTCTAAGAGTGGAGTACCTTAGGTGATATGAATTCGAGTTGGTAAACGAGTCGTTCAGTAACAAATGATTAAGAGCTTAAGAAGCGCTAAGGAACTGATGTTCGGTTGTCTTAATTCATGAGTAAAAGTTATGAAAGCTAAAGGAAATGACAGAGGTGCCTTAAGGTCCAGGCAGAGGAATAAGATTCGGGCAAAATGAGGCTAATGAAGGTGTTCTTAATCCACGCTAAGGAATCGATATTTGGCAGGATTAAGCGGATTAAGCCTTAAAGAGACTTAATCCCATATTGCTAAACAATTGTTTAGTTAATGCAATTAATGGAATAGATATTTGTGAAATGAGTTTTTTTAAGATCTCAAGGAGAAACTAAGAAGGGCAAAAGGGTAGGGAGAAGTAGGATTAACTTTTTTGCATAGAGAAGAGATAAGCGAACTTAAGCCTATCTAAGACACTATTGTTTGGTCTACTTAAGAGAGATTAAGAGATTAACTCTAAAAGTTAAACCATTTTTTTTAGTACAAAAGGAGGTTACATGGTGATAGTACAGCTAAAGAAGTGAAAATCATTAGACTATCAAATTATAGAGACCAAAACTAAATAAAAATCAATTGTCTAAATTTGTTTTGCTGTGAATGAAAATCAATTTTACATTAAAAAAAATATCTTACTCCAAATTATATAAACATTATGCATAAATACAAAAAAAAAAAAAATTGGAAAAGAAATATGGAGATGAATTGACCATTCAATATACATAATTGCACCTATGGTGTCAGACTCGTCTACCAATAAAGAATTGTCAAGTTTAGAAATCATTAGGGGTGCAAATGGATGGGATAGTGCTCAACCCATATCCGTATCTGTATTTTTTTTTTGGATACGGATCGAATAGTAATCGGATACGGATACGGATACATATTGATAGTAATCAGATACGGATTGCATATTAAACGAATACAGATACAGATCGGATATTTTTGGATACAAATACAGATATAGATATAATTCAGATTTCTAATTCAAAATATATATCTAATTAACTTGTTACACCATTACAAAATACATATCTAATTAACTAAAATTCACTAACATAAATATAACTTTAATTAAAATACCAACACAAAAGATCATCTTTAAAGATATTCTAATACAAAAGATAAAAAGACACAAAAAAATTCTCTCAAGTCTTAACATATTCGGATATCTGAAAAATTAAAATATCCGGATCCGGATAATTATCCGTATCCGATTCTGAAACTCAATCCGTATCCGTATCCGTATCCGAATATCCGAATCCACAAAAATTCGGATATGGATCCGGATTCAGATGAGTAATATCCAACCCGTTTGCACCCCTAGAAATCAGATATAAACTATTTAGAAAATTTGAACATAATTCTTTTATTTTTATGTACAAAACTACAGATGTATAAAAACCTTTCTCAGAGAAATATTATTTTTGTTCAATATATTCTCTTTTATGCACGGATTTGATTTAACAAAAGAAACGAATGATTATTTTTTCTTATTTAAAGAAGTGTGCGTTTCAACTACAAAAATTCATCGTAACTGAAAATTGTAAATTTTGAAAATTATGAAAATATATGTGTGTGTGTGTGTGTGTGTGTGTGTGTGTGTGCATTTTGAACATTTTGAAACAAAAAAATGTGCATTATGAAAATTTTGAATAATCACGTGAAACCTAATCAAACCATTGATAATATAACGGTTGTTTGTAAATTCATGTAGAATAAAATAAAGCACATTAATCTTCTTATAATTTGGAAATCCTTCCTCTAAGAAAACAAGTACATTTAAGAAGAGAAGTACAAACAAGGTATATTTTACCACATAGATATCGACATTACAGGGCTACAAAATATCTGAGCTAATTTGGAAGCATATCCTCTGCAGAACCAATTTCTGCGGAGCTTTTAATTTAGTCCGTTCATTTCGGATCAGATCAGATCTTGCCCGAATTAAAAAATATATATATTCTCAAAATTTGTAAGATCTGATCTGATCTGTCTGAGCTGAAACGAACAGACCAAATTAAAAACTCCGCAAAGATACGCTTCCAACTAATTTAGTCCCACGAAAAATAAAGAATGAGACGTCACTTTTATGATAGAAATACATATTTGAAGTCATAATATCTGGTTTTGTCTGGCTCCTATAATAGGACTAAAATAAACAACTTCATTAATTATGTATTTATGTTACCAAAACTGGTTTTCCTAATTATGCTTCAATAGTAAAACATGGAAACCAAATAAATATAGCGAGTTGTCACTCTAATCAAACTTCTAGCTGTTGTACATCATTTTATTAATTGAAATAGATACTAATTTTTCAATTCAAGCTCATACTAGCATCAAAGACTGAATTAGGTAACTTAAAAAAAATCACTGTAACTTGCTACTAATTTTTTTTTTTTATTTGAGTAAAGATTTTGCCCTCATGATGTAAACACTCTTACCACTAAAATAATGAGGGGGGGGGGGGGGGGGGGGGGGGGGGTATACAATTTATTACATAGTCACTAGCAAGAGTTACAATGACATGTTAGTTAATTTCGATATTGCATAAGAAAATTATGAAATTGGAAAATTCAAACTCTGTGTCTTTTGTTATATGTTAATGTAAGCCAAAACTTCTGTAGGATAAAATATTTAACAAATTATTCACTGCATTAATTAAATTATGTCAGAATCAGTTTTTTTTATTTGTTGACTAAGATAATTTTTTTTCCGTATGAGAGATTGCATGTTCGAAATTCAGACAATAGCTCTCTTCTAAATATTTGAAGTTAGGTAATTTTATTTTAGTGAAATATATTTAAGATAATTGACATTAGACATTATTTTTAGTATGAAAATTATTGATTCAAATATCAAAATTCAGTTTTGTTTTGGCAGGAATCCAAAGTGAAAACAAAGGTATCAGTAATGCAATTACTAAAAAAAATACATAATCAATTTTATTTGAAAAACTGTACTTTTTTCTGTAGAGATACACTATTTCTGATAAATACAAGTATTATTTCGCATCACTTAATTTTTTCAAATCATTAGTAAACAATCATATTAGATTTTTCCTCGTGAGGACAAATAAAGGGATGCTGGAATATTTTTCGAAAAAAATTAAGCATAGAATTTCTTGTAATATGTGGGACATATAGTTATTTTTGTGCGAAAATTGTACATTTTTTTTTCTTTAGAGATACATTGTTTCTTATAAATACAAATATTTTTGCACGTCACTAAATCTATTGAAATGATTAGTAATCAATCATGTTTGTTTTTTGTTTTTTTTTTCCCTCGCGAGGGAAACTAAAAGGATGCCAAAATATTTTTAGAGAAAGATTAAACATAGAATCTCTACTAATACGTGGGATATATAGTCACTTCTGTGTGAAAATTGTATATATTTTTTTCTTTAAAGATACACTATTTCTGATAAATACGAGTATTTCTCCGCGCCACCTAAATTGTACATTTTTCTTTAAAGATACGCTATTTCTGATAAATACGAGAATCTCTAATAATATATGGGATTAAGGGCATATAGTTATTTCTGTGTGAAAATTGTACATTTTTTTTTCTTTAGAAATATACCATTTGAGGTAAATATATATGTATTTTCCTACGTCACTGAATCTATTTGTATTACTAATAAATTAATAATCAATCATATTTGTTATTTTTTTTTCTCACGAGGGCAAATAAAGGGGTGCCCAAACATTATTTTAGGGAAAGGTTAATTAGAGAATCTCTAATAATAAGTGGGATTAAGGGACCCCCAATGCAAAAATGGAACTCTTTTGATCTATCTTTTAACCACCAATTAATTATTGGACTCAAAAAGGGCACCGACTTAGCCCCCAAATCTTTGCATTTGGCCAATTATAGACACATAATATCCCAAATTAAGAAACAAAGCTGCCCAAATTTACTCAAACAAAAGTTATTAAGTACCTCAAATTAATTTCACCCTGTCTCCCTCTTTTTTAAGTGCTTTCCTCTCCCCCTGGTAAAACCAAAACTCTACCCCAGAAAATAAAATAAAATAAAGAAACACAACACAAGAAAGAAAGAAAGAAAGAAAGAAAGAAATACTTGCCAAGGAATCCAGAAAGACCGATTTACCCTCGTACTCGACCTTGCGGTGAACAGAAAGAGAAGGGTAAAAATGGAAAATGGCAAAGAAGACAGTTTATCTCCACAAGGGTCCCAGTCTCGGATGCCACGCTGGACCCGGCGAGAGATCCAAGCGTTGATCCGGGCAAAGCACGACGTAGAGGGTGGTGGAGGCAGGCGGGTCAGCGGCCGGGGAAGGCGTACGTTTTCCTCCCCAGATGGGGGACACGTGGCACCTCCCAAGTGGAACGCTGTCTCAGATGGATGCCGTGTGCGCGGGGTCCACCGTGGACCGACGCAGTGCCGTAAGCGTTGGACCAACCTCATCGCGGCTTTCAGGAAGATCAAGCACTGGGAGAAAGAGAGGGTAAAAGTGGAAGAGAACGGAGATGACATGGAGAGCCCCGCGCACGTGGACCCGGAGCAGAAGGGGTATTGGGAGATGGAAGGAGAGGAGAGGAAGGGCAAGGGCTTGCCAGGGCGGTTCGACAAGGTGGTATATGAGCTCATAGAAGGAAAGGATGTTCCTGACGTGGCGGACCGGGTCTATGAAGAAGGGGATGAGGTCACGGAATCCGAGGAGGAAGAGCAGGCCAAATCGGCCCCACCTGCAGTGTCACTGAGACCCGCTATCTCTGTCATACCTATATCTAGTATGTTTCTTTTCTTTGGTTATATCATTTTTGTTTGATTAATTCATCTGATGGTAGTAGAACATCTTTTTAGTTTTTATGTAGAGAAGTTTTCTCAGTTATATTTGCACAATTATCACAATAATTTGCTGGTCATGTATGTTATATTTCTTTAGCAATATGGTAATGTCTTTTTGAGTTAAATATAATGGTTAGTAGTTTGTCTACAAGTTAAATTGTCAGAAAGATTTGTTAAACCCTGGCATGAATGCTCTGCTGGCAATGCTCAAGTATCCAAAATGTAATCTCAGATACTGGTAAAAACTAGATGTAATGGAAATACCGATTTCTTAGATTGCAAGTGGAGTTGGTTTTAATGTCAAATCAAAGCTGGAACATATCTGTAGAATGGCAGAAGCAGTCAAAGAAAATTCATTTGTAGAATTATCATACTAAACTTGTAGGAAGAAACATCTGTAGGTCCAACTAAAATACGCATGAAAGAGATTCAGTTATGTTTGAACTCATGTACTAGTGTTTTTAAGAGGGTTTTGAGTTGTAGACAGTGAGTAGTAGCAATTTGTGATTTATTTTGTCATCTTTTTCTTGTGTGCAGTGAGGAGGTTTCAGCCGTTTCAGGAAGAAAGCCCAGATTCAGGTACAGAACCAGTCAAATTATGAAATGTACCATTTGGTTCAGGTATTGTGCCTTCATGATGGCACTAGACCATACGAGTTGGTTCTCAGTGGACTTTTTTTTTTTTTCTTTTTTGAGTTGAAATAAATTTCTTGGCTGAAATAATCATATCAAGTTTAAGTTGTGGGCAAAAGGGGGCTGGGATCCAGGCTTGGTACAAGAGGGGGCTGGGATCCGGTACCAATGCACTATGTCTATGGTCATCAATGTCTTGCATGACTGAACAAGAAATTGCAACTGTTTTATGGTAGACAGTACTAATATGTCTTGTTACAGTAGATGTAGTTTAATTAAATATTCCATTAACAAATTGCACAGAATGTGGAACTGAGAAGCAACCAGATGAGACCCCAGAGCGAACCTCGCCCAAAAAGGAGGGGCCTAAGAGAAAAAGGTCAGATGATTTCTGTGCTGGAGATGTACAAACAGATGATACCAAACTAATAAAGAGATTAACAGAAACCATAGATAGAGGCACCAGGCTTGTGGCAGCACAACTAGAGGCTCATACCATGCAACAACAGATGGATTGTGAGCAGAGAAAAGAGCAATCTGATGCCTTTTTAAAAGTTTTAAATCGGCTAGCTGATGGTGTCATGAAAATTGCTGATAAATTGTAGAAGAGGAGAAATCTTGGATAGCTTATATCAATAGTGACAAAAAGGAGAACTGGATTAGCTTATAGCAATAATTTCATATGGATTCTAGTTTTATATCTTTTTATAGTGTTAAAGATAGAAGGTTTGCTTTCCTAGCTAGGTGGTACTTCGTTGAGTTTATTTCAATTTATTTAGATCTTTTCAATTCTAGGTGGTAGCATTTTACTAATCATTTTAGAAATCTGTAAGGCTGTGCCCCCTGCTTTTGTTTGATAAAAAAAGGGTTACAATTTTTGTCTTTTTGAACAAAACCTTTGTAAAGTTAGAATTTATTTGGTTTTCTTGATATATTTGAAGATATTGTGATCTTGTGGTTTTGGAAATACCTCTGCTTAAGAGCAGCTTGTGAAAAACTGCCTGAGAATAATCAAAATAGAGAAAATACTAATTAAGTTGGAATTATTATATTCTTTTATGTAATTTTCTTATTTCTGAGTAACTATATTTGAAATGGAAAGAAACTCAAGCATGTTTTAAAGACACCCAATAAATATTTTCTTAAACAAAAAAGAGGAGAACAAAAATTCCATTTGAACAGGATTGGCAATAGAGACAACAAATAGAGGTACAAAAAAAAAGGATAGAATTATACATTACAATGCTCTGTAATTATATTGAAAATGTAAAAAATTTACAATACTATCTTACACCGTCTTCATTTCTTGGCTTCTGTCTCTGGTTTCATATTCTTTGTTCTCTTCATGAAACAAAAGCAAGAGCAGCAGCAGCATGGGCAATGAAATAATAATCTCATCTCTCTTTCTCTCTTCTTTTCACAACCAACTTGAAAGTGCTCTCTTCTTATATATATATATATATATATATATATATATATATATATAGCAGTTAGTCCATCCAAATTGCTTCCGACAAAGAGAGAAAATGTGTACTTCATCTTCCAGATAATTAAGATAATTTTACTTGGTCTTTTGTGGGCTCCTTTGTTCCGAACTTGAGAAGGTGCTCTATAAATTTTTTATCGTGATTTGAACAGAAATTTGTGCACATTAATTCATGGAATTCTTAGAGATGTTGTTATTCATGCACCTGTTTGACATCATTGAAAGTAGAACATGAATTGTGGATATAAAAGCATATTGATAATGAAAACATTATTTTGAATTCATGCATCAAACAGACAATAGAGTCAAAATATATTTCTTTTCTTTCTTTTTTAAACATATAACTCGTGTGCTACACGAAATCAAAACAACGTTGTCAATATTTTTACCAATATAAAATAGCAACATGCATTAAGACTTTACAATTGAAACAAACGGGTTTTGTTTCCTCTCCACACTGGAAAATTCTAGTGTATATCTGACCCGTCGGTCTCCTCGTAAATATTTGTGCTAGCGCATATCTCAATAACCCCCTTATATAATCAATCATGCTGATTATATATTTAACCATGAAGCAAATCATTTGAATGAACATATTTGCTGCCTAAGGTTTTAAGGTTTGATGGATTTATTAGCTGGTTTTTGGTAATGTGGGTCCAGTCCAGTACGTAGAGGTGCATCAGTTTACTGATCCATGATATAAGGATGAATTAGGCCTCTTAGCTTTGCTGGAGTAATGAGAAAGTGACCCAGTTTCTGGGACCTGACATGTAGGTTGTCGGATCTTTTGACCTTACCAGAACAATTCCAGATCCGACCCAGTAAATTCACCAACTTATCTCAAACACTTGGTCCAGAACTTTATAATTATGGTCCCAAAATATCAAAGGTTTAAATAGCGTTTATCGCGTCATAACGTGCCGGCTGAAAAAACAGCGTTATTCTCAAATAGCGCTGCTATAGCGCTGATAGCGCCATAACTTTTATGGTCCGAAAACGCTATAGCGCGCTAACCCTGCAAAATATTGACATTTCATTCGTTACATTTTCGAAATTATAACTAAGTTTGAAGTGAAGTCCGGCGTTATTTCTGTTTTTGTATGTGCAATTTTTCATTTTATTACTGTATTTTTTTATAAGAGTGAGGTTATGGTACTTTGCAATGTGCAGATCGATTCGTATGATACATTTTTATTTTATTTTTGAAGTGCTAAACATTATCTCTATATGAAAATATATTGAGTCATTAAGAGTGTATATAGATAGGATTAGAATATTGAAGTAGTTTAAAGGAATTCATTAGAGTGAGTAAAAGAGTAAATTTAAATGTTAGAATCATTTGACTCGTTGTAAATATTTTTTTATTAATTGAATTATTAGTTTGTATTTGAAGCCACTAATTTAAAAAATAAAAATATGAATCATAAAGTAGTGATTTCCTACCTACCAAAAAATAGTTAAAAAAATTATTAAAAAGATTTAAAATTGTCTCTTAACATTTTCATATAGATTTAAAGTTGAACAGTTCATATCAATTCTTTAAATTTTGAAAATAGAAATATAGATCCACATAATGAACTGATTCGTGCTTTGTAAATTATCATAGCCTCGCTATTTTTATAATTAAGGAAGCAAAATATATTATAGAATTTGTGATAGTAGGATTAAAATTGAGAATATATGGTAATAACCTCGAGAAACGTCTTACTAAAAAAGAGGATATATTCTGAATTAACGATTTGCACCAAACTTATTAAATTGTTATGTTGTACATTTTGACAGTTTGAGGTTTAAAATATGATTATATATTAAATTAATTTCATTTGTATTTGTTTTTTCGTTAAGTGTCACAAAATAACATATACAAAGTTCCAATATTTTATACACCTTAATTTTGAGAAAATACGAGTAAAAACATTTTTTTTTTTTTCAATTAGCTCTCTTTTCCTAAATTCTATGGACTTGCACATGTTGTTTTTTTTTTTTTATATTAAAAGCTCTTGATAACTTGAAAAACTATTTTTCTATATTTTTTTTTGTCAAAATAAAATTTGTTTCCCTATGTAGATTTGATGTTCTTAAACATAACTCAATTTTGGTCGAAAAGAATTTAGATGTTTATGTAAGAAATTTTGATTGTATCAAACTACAAGTAATACACATGCAACTAGCATTTGCAGCGCCTTAAAATGTATTAAATATGAAAAGTTAGGTTATTGTAGAAAATTTTGTATTTTAACTAATTTATATAATATTGTTTTTTACGTTAAAAAAATCAATCAAATCATTCAATATGATCTACACATTAAAATTGCGAAAAGAACTAAATTGTACATTAATTGTTTTAAATATGCACATTAAAGTACATACAATTTATAATAAAAAATTATATAAAAGTCTCACTAAATAAAATTGGTTACGTTGGCTGCCAATTTTTTTAAAAATACCCAAAAAAATTATTTTATTAAAAATAACCATGTTTTGAGTGGAATTTTAAAAATACCCAGGCCGTAGATTTTTTCTGCTCTCCGAAATTTTTATTCCGGGGCGCAGAAAAAATTTGCGCCTCGAATTTTTTTTTAGATTTTTTTATTCCGAGCGCAGATTTTTTCTGCGGCCCGGATTTTTTTTTTTTTTTTAGAGTTTGGAGAAACAAAATATCCATGGTTTGATTTTTTTTTTATGAACTCATTTTTTTAATAATATATGCGTATGTATATATAATATAATATATGTACATGTACATGTACATGTATATGTATATGTATATGTATATGTCTATGTATATGTATATGGGCTGTGGCTAATTTGCTGCCAGCAGCATTTCTGCCGGCGGTGCTGCCACTGTTTTTTCTATTTTTTTATGTTCAAACGACAAATCTAAACTGTTAGATGTTTAATCTATATTATAATCTACTTGGAGACCAAATTTTACATTTTTTGGAATTTTTTTTACTATTTATTAAGCTGGTTTGAAAACCGCTGATTTCAGTAAATTTCTGCAGCATTGAAATCAGCGGTTTTCAAACCAGCTTAATATATAGTACAAAAATTTCAAAAAATGTAAAATTTGGTCTCCAAGTAGATTATAATATAGATTAAACATCTAACGGTTTGGATTTGTTGTTTGGACATCACACGGCTAAATATAGCCCCAGCAGCACCTCTACTGAAATGTTGCTAGCAGCAATTTAGATAGACCCTATGTATATGTATATGTATATGTATATGTATATATAATATATGTATATGTATATATGTGTATATAATATATGTATAACTCTTTTTTTTTATAATGTATGTATATGTATATAATATTTATGTATACACATATACATATACATATATATACATATACATATATTATACATATATTGTAAAAAAAAATGAGTTATACATATATTATATACACATATATACATATACACATATATAAATATACATATACTTATATATACATATACATATACATATACATATACATATACATACACATACACATATATTATTAAAAAAAATGAGTTTATAAAAAAAAATCAAACCATGGATATTTTGTTTCTCCAAACTCTCAAAAAAAAAAAAAATCCGGGCTGCAGAAAAAATCTGCGCTCGGAATAAAAAAAATTCGGGACGCAAATTTTTTCTGCTCCCCGAAATAAAAATTCCAGAGTGCAGAAAAAATCTGCGACCTGAGTATTTTTAAAATTCCACTCAAAACATGATTATTTTTAATAAAATATTTTTTTTTGGATATTTAAAAAAAAATCGACGTTGGCTGGCAGTAGCTGCACATTAATTGAAGACGCCGGCAATAATTTTTTTTTATATATAATTCCAAATATATACTATTGATTTTATATACCGACAAACAAGAAACTTCTGTTGCACTTCTTTTATTAATGAATATAAAAACAAAAAATCACTATTTAGAGCCTGTTATTCAGTTTCCATGACCTGAACTCGTCAAATTTCCGACCGGGTAGTGCTAAAAGCCTAAAACAGGGAGTTACAATGTGGGAGTTACGGTACGTTTGGATGACACAGGAATAACGCTAATTTAAGAATAGCTATTGTTTCTGGTGAACTATTCTCAACACAGTATGTTTGGATGAAAAAAAAAAATACTATTCTCAATAAAGAAATAGTTTGGGTTAGCTGCTATTCCGCTATTCCTATAAAATATTGAGTTAGATTAACTGTTCAGACTTTTAAAATGGAGAAAAGAATGTAGAGTACGATTGAAGCACAAAATCAATGGTGCATTTTATGTCTCCTCTTATTTTAAATATTAAGTATATTTCTATTATTATTTTTTTAAAATTCAAAGATATAAAAATATATTTCGAGAGAAAACTTAAAGTGTAGCATAATTTTATAATTTTTTACAATATCAACTATATTTTATTATGTTCTAATAAAAATATAGAACTATACACATATTTTTCCCTTAGACTCCATGTGCCGAAATTTTTATTAATATACAAAGAAATACCAATTATCACAATCTACACTTCTTTTCAACAAAATTCCAAAACTACACAATTCATTAGATAATCTACCGGAAATTCGTTGAATTTCTGTTAGATTATCATCGGATCCAGAAAACAACTTTCTGGTAGATAATTCAGCAAAAAGTTTAATTTTTCTGTGGATTTGTTTTTTTAGATGTTTTTATTGTTTGATTAGTTATGTGAAGTTTTATTTGGTAATTGTTTGAATATGTTTGTAAAATGAAAAGTAAGACACAATATTGAAGATTGAATTTCAAACCATAATCAAGTTTGAGTTTAAGGGCAGTAGTATCTACTATTTTGAGTGCAAGGATAGCTGTCAATGAGTTTCATCTCATGAACAATTTTGAGTATAAGGTTAGACATATCGAACCTCAACATTTTTGTTGTTTTGTGCAAATTCAAGTTATGTGTGAAGCCTCATCGTCTTTCAGAATTCTAAATTATCTACTTGAGAAGTTGTTTTTCGGAGCCGCTGAATAATTCAATGGAAATTTAGCAAATTTTTTGGAAGATTATTCAGCGGATTGTGTAGTTTTAGAATTTTGTTGAAAACAGAGAAAGAATGTCATATTTGATATTTTTTTGTGTATTTTAGTAAAAAAATTCGGTTCCATGTGGTTACTCTCATGATTATCGTTCATTGAAATATAAATATTCTACGTATAAATTCTTAAACAAAACGTTTGAAATTTACCCTTGTCTAAATATAAGAAGTTATTGCATCTATATAGTATATTCATATAAATATTTTTTGACAAACTTAAGTCACCTGAAATGCGTTTTGGTTGTTAAGTTCCTATATATGGACTCAGATAATTAATTTGGACCATTTATTTTAAATAAATCAATCTGATTCAAATCTATTTTAATAAAAGCCTAACATTTTCTAAGTTGTTCGAGTTAGTTCATATAGAAATCATATTGTGCGGTTTGAGATCAACTATTTGAACTTTATGATAAGTAATATGAATTTATATTACGGGCGAATATGTAATATACATATTATCATAGTCTCACTCTTGTTAATAAATAAAAGTCTTAACATTTTTAATGAATCAAACGAACCCATTGCTTAATTATTTAATTTGTTTGTATTAAGCTGCCTTGTATAACTATATAAGCACTTATTATTTCTTACTAGAGAAAATTTTCTTATTTTATACCTGCCTAAGAGAATCTGTGTTCTCATGTTAAGCTCAAATTAATGCTTGGTTGTCACCACTGCGTAGCGTAGATAGTAAAGACATCCCACTCTTCTTTGAGGAATGTGGGTTCGATCCCAGCCAAAGGTTAGAAGATGTGTGAGTGTGTGGGACCTACGGGCATATCTCAAAAAAAAAAAAATTAATGCTTGGTTTAAGGCAAGTGTTAGTCAAGCATGATGTTCTAATTAATCATCACAGAATCATTGCATTATTTTAACATATAGACGAATATATATATATGCAACAGATAATGTTGGTTGTCATGACATTCTTGCCCCCATATGCTTGCATGAACATTGTTTTTTTATAATAATATATATAAATGTAAAACCAGGTAACCAACTATACATCAACCAGCGAAAAAAAAGTAAGAATGATACAATCATGATTCATGACTTGCATGTTGATGTTTTTGTCACCATTTGCTCTGACAATCATGACTCATCAACCGACGAAATTTGCGCGCTCTTTTATCTCATCATTGAATCATTATTTCAATATCTAACTAAAATAATAGTAATCCATCTTTTCTCTGATAAGTTAATTTTACGATTTAAAAAAATAAAAGATTTTGCTCTCTTCCTTGAAGAAATAATAATTTTCTTTCTTAAAGTTTACTGAAACTTTACTTGTGAGAAGCGTCAGAAAGCACTTTACATAATGAGACCGGGATACCCAATTAGGTGAATACTGTATCAGTGCACGGTACACTTCATACTAATTATAATTATTTCAACTGGTGATATAGTATTACACTATATGATTATATGATTATGAGCAGTACACTTCCTTTGCATAACCTTGCAATAAGACAATTTTGCGAAGGTGGCATCATAAATTGTTATCTTAAAATTAATTCAAACCCCTAATAATTGTTTAATTTGGTCATTTTTTGCTCAGAGATTTTGAACTTGAACTGAAAGTTGACACTTATTTCTTTTGTCTGTCCATTAATAGGCTCGGTATCTCGTGTATTTTTAGATGCTATTCGAGAATTGAACGCACATCTATCTAAAGAGAAACAAGAACCCGTACCACTGCACTGAGCTCGTAGTTTGATGCTAACACTCATAAGTTATTCTTATCCCTAAAGATACGAGTAGATTTATTTGTTAATTTATTTATCTAATTGGAACCAATATTATTGCATTAGGAACCTATATTAAGAGAACTTATCATTTAGACATATCATATAATAACATAAGCAGGGATAGAGGATTGCTCTCGAGTAGGGTACGGGTACCTCGGGTAAACCCGAACCAGTAACGGGTAAGGCGGATACGGGTAGGACAGGTAGTCGGGTAGAACGGGTACGGATAGGTTGGATAATTTTTTAAAAAAGTGTATCCTACCCGTTTTATACCCGTGCCCGTCTCGAGTAACGGGTACCTTGGGTACGGGTATTTTTTTTTTTAGTTTTTTTTTTCTGTTTTTAATACTGTTTTTTCTGTTTTTTGTAAACGGGTAAGGTTGTTCGCGTAAATGGGTGCGGGTACAGGTACAACAGGTGTGGGTAGGCGGATTTTAAGTACGGGTTGGACGGGTTTTTTTTTCCAAATCTTGGTGTCTGATCCGTCTCAAACCCGTACCTGTTTACCCGGGAACGAGTACAAGTGCCTTGAGTAACAGGTACGGACCAGGCAAAACGGGTACTACCCGTTCAGATTTTAGCAATCCTCTGAGCAGAGACAAAGTTAAAATATATTTTTTAGATTGAAATATAAAATACATAATATATAGTCTCTGCAATCACAAAGTGAAATTATAATCAGTAAATCACGCATTGATATTAGTGATTGTGAAGATGACTTAGCCATATAAATATTTAAAAAAATAACAATTAAATTTCAATATATATATATATGAATATAATTTTGAAATTACGAGGATAACCACGCACCCAAATAAATCCGTCCTCAATTTAAGAACGGAAAATGTCAATAGAAGATAAAAGAACATATTTTGATCACCTCAACAAATTAATGAAAGAGAGAATAAAACAAATCAAGTGGTGGTTCCCTTTTGGCTGCTCACTACTTGATGTTAACTTGGATGAGAGGATAAGAATGTCTCAACCACCTATAGAAAAGTCAATATATCATTTTTATTTTCTCACTGACTGGTCCTTCCTCTTTTTTAATTTTACAAAAGAAAAATAAAAGGTAAAATATTTAAGAATAAACTTCAGTGGGAGCATTAGGCTGTGTTCCAGAAAACTTAGGAGTAGAGGGAACGAACAGGAAGGAAAAAAAAGAGTCGGAGGTCTGTTACTCTGTCTACATTCCGATTTGAATGTGACAAACTTCAAAGAATTTATATAGCGAATTTCTCTTCTCTGATTTTCCTCTACTGGAGCAGGAGAACTACCTCGGTCGGATTCGGTATGCTAGCCTTTCCCCTCCTCTTCCGTTCCTTTCCTTTAATGAGCGATATTTTTCTTTCACTAGAGCACAGCTTTAGGAAAATGAAGTACCGAGCCAACTTGATGCCAGAACAATATTATTATACATGAAGGTTTCATTTACAATTTTTAACTTTTCAATACATGGATAATATTCTTTAGATCTCTGTAACAAATTATTGGGCTCCGCCAAGAAATTTAATTAGACATTTTTCTAAGGGTCTGATCGAAACTAAAAAAAAAATGATCCAACAGTAATACACAAGTGAAATTATTCCGAATGTCAAATTAACTGTAATATATCCAAATTATTTATTTTCCCATCTCATATAATTACTTGTAACAACTCACTTTTTTATTTATATTTCAAAACTTAAATTTCAAATGTCAAAATGAAATTATTGGTCTTATTCATTTTTTACTTTTTATTTATATTTCAAAAATTAAATTTCAAATGTCAAATTCAATGATTAAATTTTATGTTTTTAGAGTAGAAAATTGTACCAGATCAAGTGGTAGAAAATGATAGTAATTTAATGTATTTATTTTTTTGACGTATTAATCTAGTAAAAAATGACCATAAGCAATTGTAAAAGTTTACGTGGACGTATTGCTCGTTAGAATAAACAAAAAAAACCAACGATTCAGATTCCATATTTAGATTTAAATTACAAATTATTAACATTGTATCACTTTGTTATACTAAAACTTACGGCATTAAAACATTTTTCTTTATTCGCATCAGAGAACAAGAAATAATTATATTTGTATTAATCGGAACACAAATAATCGACATATCAAATTATTTTGCATTACGAAAGTAACAAGTTCAAATTGTGTTTACCGTTTACATTTAATTTTTTTTTTTTTTAAAAGGTACATTTCTTAATGCTCACCGTTTACGAATTACGAAAGTACCGACAAATCAACAATGTTTACCGTTGTATATGACGTGGCAAGTCTCAATGCTTACCGTTTCCCATGTTTGAACCCTTTCTGGATAAGATACTGACAGAGTAATTTTGACTTCACGCAACACATTATTCATATATTTTTCATTTTATTTTTATTGGACCTGTGCTTTGTGAAACTATAATAGCTCTGTCAATATTATTGTACGCGTATAGTGACGTATTTAGAAGGTGAACCACACCTGTTATGCAAACACAACTACGGCAAATCCAAACGACGTGGCACCTACTACGAGCATGTCTTAACGTAGGTAATTTAATGATTGATTAAGGACCATTGTCCCAGACCCAGACATATCCTCTCTCTCAATGACAAGTGGACCCAAACATGTAAATTATTTATCCGGCGTTTTTCTATTGCACTCCTTAGTAAAATTGTAAATACACTTGGTATTGACTATTGATTTAGCTGACCTTTAAAAATCTATTCAATTGGGATAGAAAAAAATTGCTGACATAATATGTCTGTTTTGTCTCTATGACAATGACAGGCTTTAAAATAAAATAAAATAAAATAAAATTTCTATGACATGAAGTATTATGCTGTGTCATATTGTTTTCATCCTTTAACAAAGTTAATTTTCTAAGATTGAGGGTCCATTTCGGAGATATCTTTGTTTGCCGCTTTGCCATAAGAAGAAAACAGCCATAAAAGCTCAATAATAAACCAAAATAGTAATGTTACCGAGGGTGTATTAGTAAAATATTGTAATTAAGTAATAATGCGCAGGGGTGTCTGAGCAAAGATTCTCCTTCCCTCCCACTTACCACTTTCACAGCGCCTAATCAATCCCCATTTTCCCTCCTTAACTTCCCTACGTCAATATCTGTACTTGACATTATGTAGAAAGCCTCTGTTGAGTGCCTTCTCATTCTACTTCACAGAAACCACACGAAAGTTTATACAAGTCTGGACTCTTCCAATCCCAGTTATTAACTCCACTATCTCTCTCTTAAAACCATCGAAATTAAAAAAAATCAACAAAATCCCTCTCCAACTCTGTTACAGAGAGAGATCTCCATCGGTTGTACTAGACAATGGACAGGTTGAGGGCTGGAAGTCCGGTATACGGACGTCAGCGAAGTGGCGGGTCGAGCACCGGTTCCTCCTCTCCGGGTGGAGTATCTCCGGCGCACCACCGAAATTCCTCGATCAGCTCCGGTGCGTCCCTCACTGGACCCCGCCGTGCTCAGAACGTCGCGGCGCGCGCTGCTGCCGCGCGCCTTGCTCAGGTTATGGCCTCCCAAAGTGGTGGGAGCCGTGACGACGACGACGACGACGATGACTACGATGATGAGATCTCGGTCCCCGCGCCAACTATTGTGCGAGGTAACGGCACCGGAAGGTATAGAAATTCTCCAGTAACGACGGCGGCGCCGCCTGCTGTGAAGGAGATGACCAGTACCAATGGTGGGGCCACAACGATGAATCCGTCGTTGCTTGGAAGGTCGAACAGATCTCCTTCTCCTTCGGTAAGTATCATAGATTTTTTTTGGTTTGTTATTTTTCTCGGTAATTAGAAGGTTTGTCTCTTTGAAATGATTTTGTTTGAGGGTAACTTGCTCAAATAGTAAATTTGCGAAGTAACAGGACGCTGGGTAGATCTGCGATGACCTTTTTTCTATTTGGTCCTTGCGTCTATTATATATTTGGAAATGCGCCTTGTTATTATGTTATTATTAGTAATACTTCCGTTTTCTGAATTGGCTGTACGGAAGCTCTGGGTGGCTTACTGCCTCTATACGGAAAATCGGGTTGATTACTATATGTGAATTCAAAATGCAATTTCACAATTCTTCTATTTCTGTGACTGTTACTCTGATCCTGTGATTATGCACAAAGCAAGCTTTAAGGATCTTGAAGTTACCAAAACCAGTGTGATTCTGATACACATGGAACCGCGGGCTTAGCGCAGATGCATAGGTTCAATTCTCACAAAAAGCATCTAATAGATGCTGGGGTTTACATATGCTGTCAGCTAGTCTAAATGATATTACATATATAAATAAAACAAAAATTCTGATACATCTATATGTTGTATATATATATAATGGTATCAGCTATTCTTATTGAACAATTCAAAATTGGAAATGACATTGGCTGCCTAAGAGAGTGAGCACCAAACTGCCCGAATATACAGTGCTTATGATAAAAAATAGTAACACTCAATTTTTTTAATAAGGAAACTTGTGTGAAATGTCTAGAGTTTTATAGTTCAATGGGGTGATAACCCTTCTTAAATTAAGGTGTACTATGTTGAAATTTTAGACAAATAGCTAATTATTATGTATCTTTCGGATGCTATGCTGAAATTAGTTAGGTAGGAACTTTGGGGAGTCCACAGTCCCACCAGCACGCTCAAACTCAACAGGCCGACCATCAGTGACAGCCCGGCCCACAACCACAATCGTGCCTCCAAGCAAGGCCACTACTTTGCGTACCCCTGCTCCTGTACCTGCTGTTGAGCTGCCAGCTGCTCCAGTTCCCAAGAGGTACAATACACCCTAGATTTCATTATCTAAACACTAACACCTGTCAGGTATCTGCCCAGTAGGATATGTGCTGTATAGAACCTGAATCAATAAATGGCACTTGATCTAATACGAGGTTTCAATATGTTACTTTGTGAATACCATCATCAGTCAGGCTCGTACCAGGTAACTTCAGAACCATTGAGGTACCAAGACATAAGTTTCTGTACTGAGTGCTGGGATCGGCAGTCTTCATAACCTACAACTGTTCAACCACATATTTTTTTTTTCGTACTTTATTCTGTTGGATTGGCTGATAACTCAAAATTGGGCTGCCAAATCTTTGACCTACATATGTTGTTTTTAGTATGCCTTTGCAGTGACACTAGTTGCAAATAGCATTTAACTTGGATACGATTGAACTTTTTTTTTGATATTTAGGTTTCCATCAGAGGTCAAGACGCAGTTTAATGCGCAGCCAGGTTTAAGACGTGAAGCTTCGACACTTCAGGATGAGGTGGTGCCTCGGTCCTCTTTTACTTTTGCTCCATGAATTTTTTCTTATATTTACAGTTTTAGTCCTAATGATGAAAAATTGGGTTTCCACTAATATCCCAATCTCTTAAAATCTGTACTTTCACATTCGTAACAAGATCTCAAATGAGGCCCTTTATGTATGACTATACTTTTGATATATGTGTTGGCCAAAGCCTAAACTGGTTTGCAACTTTACAATTAAGAAGCACATTATACCTTTTTTCAGGACTCATATATTCAATTTATTTTACAGCTTGATATGCTACAAGAGGAGAATGAAGCCATACTAGACAAGGTATCTTTTTAGAGTTTTTTGGAATAATAGCTTTATTTTATGTGTAACCTTAGGCCTATTGACTCTAAAAAGTTTATTTAGTTGAGAATTGCTGAAGAGAGATCCGAAGAAGCGGAGGCACGGGCAAAAGAGCTTGAGAAACAAGTAATATACTTTTTTTTTGTCTAATGCTAGTTTTTTTTATATTCTTTTGAATGGATAAGATGATTGTATGAACTGACAATTTAGTTATCTAGGTAGCGGCACTTGGTGAAGGTGTATCGATGGAAGCAAAGCTATTGAGTAGGTAAGCATTGTGATTTATAAATAATTATGTGGCATTTGTATTCTTTAAAAATGGAGTGATATATTTTAATGACACCACTATGATTTATTTAATTTTTGCAGAAAGGAGGCCGTATTGCGTCAAAGAGAGGTACAGTTTTCTAATTGTAGCAACACCAGTTCTATATATTATAAATATAAGTAATGTATCGTGGTACCGATCTGTTAAATAAATTTTCAAAATGGGTTCGTTCTTGACTTGATGTTTTGATATGAGTTAAGCCTGGTTACCTTGTTAAAACCTTGAGAAGTACCTAGACCTATGAAAATATTAAAAAGTGGCAACATCATGTGTATCACTAGAAGATCGTAAAAATAAATAAATAAATAAATTACAGCCCTACAAAAAAAAAAAAAAAAAAAAAAAAATTCTACTCTTAAGAGCAGGGGAATGTAATTTCTAAGCATGCCTACTTCCTCATTGTTATCTCTGGACCTACGAGTAACGAAAGTAGAGATAAATATTATGTTTTGCAGGCATGTAGTATTTAAAGTTATTTATGTGGCACATATTAATTTGCTTTTAAACATTTAAAACAAAGGGAAATATAATAAAAATTGTGCTTTATATAGGCTGCTTTAAAAGCTGCAAGAGAATCAAAGGATGGGAGAGATGAAGAAATAACCACATTAAGGCAAGAATTGGAGGTATATTTATCTCAAAACGTTTGAAATACTTCCTATGGTTTTTGTGTAGGGCTATCTTAATCTTGTAATTTTTTGTCCTTATTTATTTGTTTCTAGTCAGTGAAGGAAGAATCTGCAACAGCCATTGACCAATTCAAGGAAGCAGAAGCAGAAGCAAAAGCTCTGAGGTCAATGACTCAGCGAATGGTCTTAACCCAAGAAGAAATGGTTTGTAAAGTTTCAATTGATCGGAAAAATTCTTTGCTCAATGTATAAAGGATATTTCCAGATTATAATTTTTTTAAATAAACAATTACGCCTTCCTTTTTTTCTAGAACCTTGCCAATTTGAACCAAAATCAAGCCTCTTACCACAATGTTGTGTGCAATTTTTGTATTTCCAAGAGAACTTGTGGGTGTTCGTATTAGTTTTCTTACTGGTGACATTTTAACGATTATGTACAAGTTACAGCTAATAAGCATTGAACTTTTACAACCGTTGATTGTTATATGCAAAACTGAAACAACAATTTGGTGTAATAGGACAAAATCATGGGCATGAAATATTAGCAGATGTGAATTTATTTTTTGTTTCTAGGAAGAGGTAGTGCTGAAGAGATGCTGGCTTGCACGCTACTGGGGTCTAGCTGCACAGTATGGTAATATCACACTTAATGGACTTTACTGGCTAATTAGTTTAATAACATAATTAAATTCCAGTATAATATATTTGTAGGGATTTATCCTGATATTGCGGTATCCAAATATGAGTACTGGTCATCTCTTGCGCCTCTACCTCTAGAAGTTGTTCTGTCAGCTGGTCAAAAGGCCAAAGATGAACCCCAGAAGAAAGGCAAGTTGAACACAACTTCTTATGAATGGAAGAATTTATGTTGTGACAGATATAGTGCTGTTGCCAAAAATGGAACCTCCCTATGCAATTAAACACCCAAAAAAGAAAGAAAGAAGAAAAGTCAATTACAGTTTGCCCCAGTATTCTAACATAACCTGGTGTGACTATACTTGTTTTGATTTGTTCTTAAATGAATTGGGTCATTTATTTGTTTTGGCATTTGTGGGATGAACAGAGGAGAATGGAGGAGAGAGAAATAATAGAGATATGAGCGACATAATGGGAGAAGGGAACATAGAGAGCATTCTTTCTGTAGAAATGGGGCTTAGAGAATTGGCTTCTCTTAAGGTAATATTCCAGACTTAATAGTAATTCTACATGCTTTTATTTTTGTTGTAATTTAATTTGAAGTGTATTTATTCTTGATTATCTATATATGTGTGTAGGTGGAAGATGCGGTGGTACTTGCATTGGCCCAACACCGTCGACCCAATTTTTCTCGACAGTTTATTTCAGGTAAATTTAATTAAACTTTTGTCATATGATATAAATATTTTGTTAGGCCCTAGGTTTATGTTAAACCCTCAGTAAAATCTTCTTTATTCATTTTGTCGTTCAACACTTTTAACTGCAACTAACAAGTTGTCATTGGTTTTACTCGTATTTAGACTTCAAAGCACCAGGAGAGCCCAAGTTCTTCGAATCGTATGGTAGAACATCTAAAATATTTGTTATAATTTGTTGTGATTTTTGAAAAGTTGAACTTACTCAGTTTACTTGTTATGAATTTTCTAGTGTATTTATTTATTAATTTTTGCAGAACTTGGCCCAGAGGAGGCAGAAGATATCAGCTTCAAGCAGGTAATTATTTTTTGTCAGAAAATCCTCACTACTTTTCACTCTTTTGTTTCATATTGTTCTTGTTAACCTCAGATATTACTACCTATCATGCTATCATATTTTGCTGTTTGCACATTTCTTAGATCTGTTGCTGTGTGTTTAGCTTTTCATTTCTTTCCTTGCAAACTTTTTCCTTGGTTAGATATAATAACTGTGCTCCACAGAATGAATGTGATCTTTAATTATGTGATCTATGCTTTATGTTTGAACTAATCATTAATTTTATTTTCGGTGCTCTTTGGAATAACTTCTGCATATTTATTGAATGCAGGCATGGCTTATGTATTTCTGGAGAAGAGCAAAGAATCATTATGTAGAAGAAGACATTGCCGAAGAGAGGCTCCACTTTTGGATTTCTCGCAACTCCCAACCTCCTACTTCTCACGATGCTATTGACGGTTAGCCTCTATCCCATGCCAATCACTATTACCAAGTTGGTCGTTTCCATTGGTCCAGTTGTGTATATGTTGAGACCTGTTTTAATTTCTTTTAATTAGACTTAATTAAGTTACTTGAGATTTGTGATCTTAAATTAGTCGACTCCTTAAAAGAAGTAATTTGAAATTTGTAACCCATATATTGCCAGTGGTGCATTCATGGACCCAACCTGATGGGTCAACTCAACCCGAACCGATGGTTTGATGGGTCAGGTTTAGGTCTTACCTCTGACGTACAACCTTTTGGGTCAGCTCGGGTTATCCATGTTAAACCTGACCGACCTGTTTACTGGTTCCTTTTTTTTGGAGCTTTACATGTGGGCTAAAATAATTTTAACCCAAAGGGCCCAAGGTCCATACAGAACACTTGAAAAAATGACAAAAGTTACTGGTGCGACTCAAAATTCCAATAGCTTAGGTGGGGAAACAAGTCACTCTTTTTGGAGAAGTGCAACATTTATTATGTTTAATTAATTTCTGTTGCTTTAATGGGTCGGGTCACATGACCCACGACTGATCGGATCAAATGTGGGTCAGATTGTTTTTGACCCGATGACGGGTTGGTCAGGTCCACCCCATTTTTTAAATAATAACGAAAGACTGCCGGTCCTGAATCTGACCGACATGAACTTTGACCTGACTCAACCTGGCCTTTATGGTACAGTCAGGTATTATCCAGAGTCGGAATTCTTTTGTAATCAATATGAAGTTATTTTACGAAGTTATATAATTTTATAGTAGTTCATTGTACAATTTTAAATTGCAGTGGAGAGAGGCCTAACAGAGTTGAGAAAACTTGGCATTGAACGACAATTGTGGGAAGCTTCAAGGGGAGAAATTGGTGAAGAAACTTCAGCTGAAAACCATTGATTATAGTGTAAAATTACCACTTAACTTTATGCCAATCTGCCTTTTATGATCCCATTTAAAAATGGTTTTTGAGAGCCGGGTTCTTGATAGTGCTAGATGCGTCGTCAAGCTGTATGATAAAATCTCATTTTTCAGGCCATGTATACCATCCATAGAGAGAACTTTTCAAGCGCGTGTAAGTTTTAGCAAGGAACTTTCGTTTTATATTTTTGTGTTATATTTCCTTTTTGGTCCCAAATGTGCAGCATATGTGACTATTTTCGAGATGTCATTTATTGTAATTTTCCTACTGTTGATTTTGTATTTCTTGTATTTCATTGTAGATATTGAAGTAATATGTTTTTTTTTACTCTGGTTGCTAATTTGTGTGCATGAAATATCAAAGAAGTGAAGAACCAAGAGCATAAGTTTCTGTCTAGGTTTGCTGAGCAAGAAGATATAAATATAATCATTAAAAACTGAATCTATGATTCCAAAGGAATAGAAATACAAAATGATAATCAAAGTACGTGCCCGGAAAGGTGCAACTGGTAACATAATTTATAAATGCATGCAAGATTCCTTTTTTTGTTTTTTTTTTTGAGGAAATCATGCATGATTCTGGGTAAGCAGTGAATAATTGTGCTGGTTGCAGACTTAGCTTATGTACAACACCTGACCCCATCAGGTTAGATCTGAGCCGTTCAATGTGAGTTTGCACGAATTTTAAAGTAAACATCTACATTCCATATGGCTGAATTTTTTCCAACTCGGTTATGATCCATTCTACCCCACGCAGTACCGCAGGGAATGTTCACACAAAATGTCTTATTGGTGTTGTAGCATTCATTTTTGAATCAGGTTTACTATTCCCAATAATGCTTGTCAAGACTTCTCTTTTGTTACTAGGCCCAAATTTGGTTTCATTCGGCCTTGAATTTGGATGGGCTTTTTTTGTAACCGGGCCGAAACAAAAAAATGTACTTAAATAATTCAGAAAATACCAGGTATCATAGATTCATAATTTCATATACACCTTTTATAGCCCAATAATTTATGCTATCTAGAGACAAATCTTTCGCAAAATTCCCTAAATTTTGTGCGTAGCATCTAATACTTTTTTGTTGTTTTGAGATAAAAGCATAACAATGTACATCAACATAAGAAAAAAGGTAATTAATCCAGGCCCCACTTTTTAGATATGCAATCAGCCCAATCAAATATTCAGGAACAAAAAATTTACTATATAATTAATGAGGACTGAACTTGATAAAAAAAATATTATATTTAAAGCAAAACATATTTGTTGATTTAATCAAAGAAGTGCTTCCATCAAGATAAATTAAAAAATATTAAAAATAAACAAATATGTAAGCACCATAGGGGAGCTGAGCCGTCCTGAAATCCTTCCCATGCCAGCCTACTTATATAACAACAAAGAAATCTATCTTGTTATTATATTATAGTTATAATCTTGGATGAAAATTTTCGATTTTCATTCTTTAGATTTAGATCCAACGATGTACTGCTATGGTCTTACTCTCCGGGAAAGTATTCTCTGCGGAGTTTTTCCGTGCGGAGGTGTACGGAGCTTTTAATCTAATCCGTTCGTTTCGAATCATATGGATCAGATCAGATCTTGTTTGAATTTTAAAAAAACTCAAAATTTGATGAACTTTTAATCCAGTTCGTCCGATCCAAAACGAACGGACCAAATTAAAAACTCCGCAGAGGATAGCGTTCCCTTACTCTCCTGATGCGTGTTCAAAAATTATACTCATTCTCCCTGACCCTGACGCGTGTCCAAAAAATAAGAAAGATTGCTCTCCGTTTCTCTCCTCTGCAATACAAACCCTTTCTTTCTCTCCTTTCTGAACCTCTCCGCCGCCACCGCCTCTCTGTTCTCAGCTTCCGCCGACCCCCCTTTCGTTATTTCTCTGCCGATTCCTTCTCTCCTCTTGCTGTTTCCGCTGACGGGTTGGACTCCGACACGACGGTTGTCGAGGGAGTCGATAATAGGCGCTGGATTTCTTCCGAACCGGAGAATCTGTGAGCTCTCTATTTTATACTTCTAATTCTGATTTTGCCAATTGAGGATTGAAATTTGTCATTTGTAGATTTGTAATGATAATTGTTCTACCGGAATTTTGTGCTGATATGTTTCTTTTCGGCCTTTCAAGAGCATTCTTCCGAGATCAGGACTCTACAGCAGTGACGAAAATTCCTTCCATTAGAAGATAATTGCTCCTCTGTTCGTATCTTTTCTAAAACCTATTTTTGCCATTCGTCCTCTAAAATCAGCCACTGATAGTCGGGTCTGTGGGTTTTTAGTATGGAATAGAAGCAATAGATAATAAGGACTAAATGTTTGTATTTGGTCTGCAAATCGCAATTCTTTAAACTGATGCGATTTACTGATTCGGATCCAAACAAAATCAGATAATATCCAATCCGTTTACACCCCTGATGGCAATGCATATCCAATACAGAGACAATTGTCCGCATGAAGTATCAGGCTAACATTGTAGGGATTGCCAAATTTCCAATATGATATTTTGAATTTTCAAAGTCTCTTTCTATTTTCCGATTTTGTTTATTACTATATATTGTGCTGTTTTCTGAGCTTCTTTTGCTTGCTTCCCTGAAGGGGGGCTGTTTTTAAAGAGAGTGAAGAAGGGGAGGGGATGATTAGACAGGTGGACTGATCTTGCCTGAATGCTCTTACTTTGCTTCAGAACTCAAAATCTTTAGATCCACCCCCCGCATGAGCGCGCACACACACCCCTCACCCAATTTGAGGATAACAGCTTACCTTACCTTCAATTCATCCCTTCCCTCCTCTTCACCCCCAATTGCGTAACACAGCATCTTTAGGGAGATTGATTTTAAAACCTGTGTATCTATTCAATTACATCCCTCAACTTCTTATATAACTGTAGGCTAATGAAATAGAGACCCTTCTCATGATGATTACGTAAATTTTTATTTTTCTTATCGATGCCAACTTCTGGTTCAGGAAGCCCAGATATTTTTTCTGAAAGTTAAGATATAAGTATATTCAGCTGCTTTCTATTTGGTTCATGTTTTGCCTCAAAAATTGCTTTGTTCACATCTACCTTTTCATGAAAATTGATTAATTGTGTTATTATGTCTTTTATCAGGTACATTACATAAAATGGCGGGTCTGAAGGAGATCCTTCCAGCTGCAACATCTACCACAGTATCATTCTATGACCACTCAAAAGACCCTTGGTTCAAGGAACGATACGGGTCTGGTCCTGCCGACCCGGCCCAAACCAAGGTCACCAGACCTAATGCAGTGCCACTGTTTGGCAGGAGATCCGGATTTATGCCCCGTAGACCTGAAGATTTTGGCGATGGCGGTGCCTTCCCTGAAATCCATATTGCACAGTATCCCCTTGGAATGGGTCGAAAAGATGAGAAAACTGGATCCAAGATCCTCCCATTAACAGTCGATTCAAATGGAAATGTCGCATTTGATGCTATCGTCAAACAGAATGAAAATTCAACCAAAATAGTTCATTCACAGCACAGAGACCTCATGCCAAAGGTTGTTATAGAGGAGACAACTGAATTGGATGAGTATGAAAAGGAGATTGAAGAGACCACCGAGAGAACAAAAGCAGCTTTGGAGAAAATTGTTAGTGTTAGGCTAAGTGCAGCCCAGCCGAAAAATGTACCAGCTCACAACTCAGAATCGCAATTTATCAAATACAAGTCGTCGCAGGATTCAGCTGCTTTTAACTCAGGTGCCAAGGAGAGGATAATTCGGATGGTATCGAACCAGATTGACCCGCTCGAACCACCAAAATTCAAGCACAAGCGGGTCCCGAGACCATCAGGATCACCTCCAGTACCCATCATGCACTCGCCTCCTCGACCCGTTACAGTCAAGGACCAGCAAGACTGGAAGATCCCGCCTTGCATCTCCAATTGGAAGAATCCGAAAGGTTACACTATTCCACTTGACAAGCGTCTGGCAGCTGATGGCCGGGGCCTACAGGATGTGCAAATTAATGATAATTTTGCAAAGTTATCAGAATCTTTGTATGTAGCAGAACAGAAGGCAAGAGAGGCAGTGGCAATGCGATCTAAGGTGCAAAAAGAATTGCAACTAAAGGAGAAAGAGAGGAAGGAGCAGGAGCTGCGGGCTCTAGCCCAGAAGGCCCGGTCTGAGCGCACAGGCATTGCACCTGCTCCGGCTGGACCTGTTTTGAATGATGACGAAGAGATGGTTGACGAGGAGGCCCCACCTCGTCCGCAGCGGAGAGAAACCCGTGAAGAAAAAGAGGAGAGAATTCAGAGGGATAAGATACGCGAGGAAAGGCGGCGTGAGAGGGAGAGGGAGAGACGCCTTGAGGCCCGCGATGCGGGTGTTGGGAAGAAGAGCAAGGTCACCAGGGACCGGGACCGTGATGTCAGTGAGAAGATTGCACTCGGGATGGCCAACACCGGCGCGGGACGGGGCGGTGAGGTCATGTACGATCAAAGGCTTTTCAACCAAGACAAGGGCATGGCTTCTGGTTTTGCAACTGATGATCAGTACAATATCTACGACAAGGGTCTTTTCACAGCTCAACCAACACTTTCCACTTTATACCGGCCAAAGAAGGATGCTGACGGGGATATGTACGGTGGTGATGCGGATGAGCAGATGGAAAAGATTATGAAAACGGAGCGGTTTAAGCCCGATAAAGCGTTCTCAGGTGCGGCGGAACGTGGTAGCACGAGAGATCGGCCTGTGGAGTTTGACAAGGCTGAGGAGGATCCGTTTGGTCTGGATGAGTTCTTGACTGAGGTGAAGAAGGGGAAGAAGGCAGTTGAGAAGATCGGGGGTGGTGGGACCATGAAGGCCAGTGGTGGTGGGTCGTCAACGAGGGATGATTACGAGGGGGGTGGATCGGGTCGAACCCGCATCAATTTTGAACGGGGGCGATAGATGTTTAAATTTAGATGAGCTATATAGGTTGTCTATTTCTGTTGTCAACTTTGTATTTCAATGATTTCTGTTTTATTTTTATGCCTGTTATGATCATGATACTGTGAGTTACTGTTTTGTGTTGTCTTTTGACTGTAACAAAGTATTAGTATCATACTGTCATGCTATCTTGAGTTTTCGGTAATTGTTTATTTTATATTGTGATACTGCTTTGTTTCATGCATTTCTTGAGTTTTTGAGGGACTGATCGGGATCTACCTCTTATAGCAGGAATGTTGGGAGTTTTAGTTAGATCTTGTAGAAATAGTTAAATTTTCGGATTTCTGAAAATTAATTAGGACATCTAATTCTTTGGGCTGAATTTTTTTTTTCTTCTGAAGTGATGATTTATTATTGTGAAATTTTAGAGATTTCATTGAAAGTGTCAGTATCAATAAACATATGGAGAACTTTTAATAGTTTTGCTCAAATTTTAATTTGAATTTATTCCCTCGCGTCCAATTGGAACACTGTGATTTTCTCTTAGCATTTGATCTCTTGAAGAACAAACTGGTACACGTATACACGTACCAGTAAATAGGCTGACCATGTTCACAGATGTTTTCCTTGTTGAATTTTTTAATTCGCTCTAGGTTATTTTAAGAAAAACGCTTGATTCAACTTGATTAGGAAATTAAAAAGAAAAAAGAAACAGATGCTATTTGTAAATAGAGCAAAACTAGGGTGTGATGTGCTCACTAAGAGAAATTTGTAAGTACACCTCAAAATGACTATCGGATTGATTCCGAATTATGAATCTAAACTATTAAAATCCAAATACTTCATGAGTGATGCATGTACAACAAAAAAAATTAAGTTTCGAACTCATTAAGTACATAATCAAGCAATCAAAACAATGATGAAAAAGTAATACATAAGACAAAAAAAGACAATTTATAAAATATTCATTATTTTGACTGCTTGACCATGTACTAAATGAATTTGAAACTTTAAAATTTTTGCATGTACATGTATCACTCACAAAATATTTAGATTTCAACGGTTTAAATTCATACTTAGATTCGTAATTCGGAGTCACTCACGAAGTACTGAGAGGATTGGTGAGCACATCACATATGATAAACATATCATATGTTAGCTATACAACCCAAATACTTTTTTCTGTTCTTTTTTCCTTTTTTGCAAATCCATTGAACCAGCGAGTGCGTGTTATTTGCCAAAAAAAAAAACAGTTACAAAAATGCATATGCAAGTTGCAACAGCTACAAAGATGCTTGCATATATGCGGTATCGTATATCATAACTAAACTCTCCATCCAGTTGTTTTTTCTTTAATACACAACTCATTATTCTTTTGCTAGGTTCAAATTGTAATTTTTATTTCTAGAAATCAGAAACAAGGTAGATTTTTTTTTTTCTATCTTACAGATAGAACCGAACAAATAATTGGGCTGAGTCTCATTGGAGTATACACTATGACAAATTAATGAATTGGTCTCAGTCGTCGTTTTCAGAAGTTGCAGCATGCTTTGACCATAGAAAAATGAGAAATATTGGAACTGAAGTATTGATTGGTTTCTGTAGAAACTGTGCATTTAGTGTGTAAATTAATTTAAATTTTTAAAAAATTTAATGAAACTGATTCAACAGTTCTGTACCGTTGAGGACATGCCAATGGGACCGAACCAATAATTAGGTCTCATTGATTTTTCTATCATGTATGGTCGTTGGTGTGAAAACCAATAGAATTAGACTTTTGATTCGGTCGGTTCCATCCATTTATCGCAAAAAAAAAAAAATAAAAAAAAAAAAAAAAGTTTCCGATATATAATTTGATATTTTTAATATCTGAAACAAATTGCTCATTAATTAAAGGTTGTGTATGCACTACTGGTAAAACCGTTGAAGAAAAGTAATCAACTTGAATTAGACATTTCGTTGCAACTTAAAACAAACCAAACACAACAAAATATTTCTTCTTTTTTTTCCTTGTGTTCTTTGGATGACTTGACGACTTGGAATTTGTCCAGCTAATTTAAATCAACTTTATTATTTTACTTTTCATGCACCGCAGAATATTCAAAGCAACTTCACGTGAATCTGATAAATTGAGATGGTACTTCAGAAATCATAAAAAGAAATTGAAATTATTTTTACCCACTATGCCAAAATATAAATATTTTGTATAGTCTGGTTGGTATGATAACAGTATTATTTTAATCTATATAACACTAACTTTAAAATCTATCGAACCAGCTTTAAATGGTAAATTCAAACCGTTTAAACTCATTTATTCATTAGTTGAACATTTACATGCAAGACTTATAATTTTTTGAATTTATTTAGTATCTAGTCAAGCAGTCAAATATGTGAGTTTTTAAGTTAATTTTAATGTATTCATTTTTCAATTTTTTTAATGCTTGATTTGATACTGAAATAATTTGAAAATATTAAAAAAAAAATGTATGTTAACACATCACTCATAAAATAAATCGGTTTGAACGGTTTGGATTAATCATTTGAAAGTCTATCCAATTAATTATATATCAATTTTGATAAATTTTAAAATTGATGTTATACAGACTAAAATGACACTGATGTTATATTAGTCAAATTCTATATTATATCTAGCCTAGACTCTAAAGAAAGAAAGAAAAGGAACAAAAAAAGAGGAAAAAAAGATGAATATAAAAAGAGAGCTTTCTGTAAAATTCAACCGCACACACCCCAAGAAGCGTCCCACCTAACCTGGTAAGTGGTAACAAGCAAAAACTATTAACAAGCATGTTTAAATTTGCCTGAAATATACAGACAAGATAAAGAGCATCGGTCAATTCGCTTCCAAAAATAACCATACAAGCATTCATTTAATGGCGACCAGTAATAAAGGAAAAATCTTCTCACGCATGAAAAAAAAAAATCTCTAAAGGGTAAAGAAACAGTTTGATCAATTGTGTATAATTTACTTAATCTTTATAAAAAAAAAATAGTTGTTTAATGACAAGTTCTGTTGGAAAGTGTCATGCTAGGTAGGACTGCTAGTGCAATCTTTTTTCTTTATAAAACAATTTTGTGGGCCAAAATAGATCCAAAGAGATCCTACCGTATCAGACAACAACAATTAATAGATGTACAAACTCTCAAACCAGACCAGACTAAATTTTATTGCACCTGTCACTATATCCAACCATTCTCAGTCAATATCACAGATATGAATCCTTGTGGGTCCCACTAATATGATTCCCAATTCGGTGCTCATTTTTCAGATCATAGGTGGTCTCATCTTGACTTTGGAAACTTTATTATGATACTTTTGAATGAAACTTTAATTTTTCACTTTATTGGGTATGACTGAAATTATCTCATCTTAGAAAGTTTTTTTTTTTTTTTTTTTCTGATATGTCCATCAAAATTACGTTTTCTTACATAGTACCTTATTTGCTATATAAGGATTATTTATCTTTTCAGGTAATTATTAGAGCTGATTCAGACATTATCCTTCACAGTGCAGGTCAGAGATTTAAAATAAAGCATTCTAAAATAATTTGAAATTTGTTATCATCATCTTATAATAAAATAAATTATGAAGGTCTTCATAAAATCGCCAACCCAAAATGGCATGTTGGAGTAGAATATTGACACGGCAGTAACTTTTCTTTAATAGTTAGTACTTCATTGGCATAAATTGCAAATAGAGCTTGAAATTGTTTTCCAAATTTAACATTGATGTCCTTAGTTGGCAGTCTTTTGAGGCAAAATTACAAAGATGACAGCAATTTTTTTTTTTAAACCAGAATTGCTTGTTTGTTACGAATAATTGTTCTCTCTAAAAAGTAAAACGATTTGCTCGTCTATACCGCAGATTGTTTCCTTTCTACCTATAAGATTAATACCAAAAGTAAACTAGAATTTTTTTTTTGTTTCCAATGCTAATGGACTAATGTGCATCATCAATAAACTGATTAGTAGTTTTATAATTGAAAATGTAGCATTATGCATATTACCTTATTAATACTTTAGGTTCAAAAAATAACAATCCATTGTTGGAGAATTATAAAGGCCAAACAATTATGTTTTATCTAAAGATCAAATAATTACATCTCATTTAGGAGTCAAACACTTATACCCCGGAAAAAGAGAAACAGTTTTCCATCTTAATCTAAGGACCGTCCTATCCCAAAGAGACCCAAAGCATAAATCATAAGTGCGAAACATAATGCCTGATTCCATGTCGTTTTCCATAGAATAACCAAAGCCTTGTAGAGTAAGTCGTCTCTGTGAGTACGAGACAAGTCTTCAATGGCAAAAAGTTTTTCTCGTATTTTGTCATCGGGTCAAGGAATAAGTCTTCCAAGACAGCACAGTGTGGCCCTTAAAAATCCTCTCCATATTTCCTAATATATTTCTCTTCTCTATTCTTTGATGGTGGAAGAAGAATAGAAGACACACAGAACTGTATTTTTGTTAAGAGAAAAACATATAAAGTTTCTGTGCTTTTTTTGGTTACCTTGTGCCTTGGGGACCAATTTTTATATATAATAATCGTTCTTTATGTTTATCTGCCAAATTGAAAAATGCATTTTGTGTTGTGCATTAAAAACTGTGCTGAGGCATCAAAAGTTGTGTGACTGCATCGATATTCGTGTAGACAACACAATCCTCCATAAAGAAAAATTTCTAAATCAATCCATCAATGATTTGATCTTTGCCTAAATTATTCTACATATTTATGGACCACATCTTAATGAATATATTAATTGTCTATTATCTTATTTGATCAATTTATTGACAATCATATATGACATAAACAATCCATAATTAGATTATATATATGCTCAATGTTGGCATTAAATCCAACGAGGTTGGCAATAAATTCAACAATCTCCCACTTGAACAATATGTCATGACTTTTTAATTATGCATTGTGTTTTTTATATACGCACATTTCTTTACTGTCTTCCTTATATATTTCCAAACCAATTCAGTCCATCAACTATACCAGTAAAGGACTAAAGCGGCATTCATCGCATTTATTCGCAACTAAACCCTCAATAATCACATCGCTAATACAGATAAATGACATGAATCATGATATGGATATGTAGCATAGAAATTACATGCAATTATGATCTTCACATACCTATTTCTAACTTGGTCTACCACTTAAATCTTGAAACTGAATTTCATAAATTAACTGAATATTCAAATATAAACGAGAAATAGAATGTCAAAACTTCATAATATATATAATACATGTTACATGTCATAAGTTACATATCCAAAATTATAATGAAAAATATAACATTAAATTACAAATAACAAACTCCCACTGAAACTGAATATTCTCAATAGATATTACACCCATATGAGCAACATGCTCTTCAAACTTAGCCGGTGTCAATCCCTTAGTAAGAGGATATTCTAACATAGAGTATTTTCCTACATATTCTATTTTCAATTCACCATTTTGTACTCTTTCCGTTAATTTACTTTACTTTAGCATTGTTCCATTAGCTAAATAATATGTGGGGCACTTGTTGAGACTAGATTTATCTCCTTTCGCTATTCAGATTTATTTTCTGGTTTACTATTTTGCTTGTCATACTTAAGGAGAACCTTATCAATATAATTACTTTGAGATAAACTTAGAATACTTTTGGATCTCATCCCTTAGTGTTTCAATCCCTAGGCTAAATGATGCATCACTAAAATCTTCCATCTTCGAATTCTTTATTAGAAAGTTCTTAGTTTATTGCAACATATTTATATCGATATTGATAAGCAATATGATATCCAAATATAAAACCAGAAATACAAACTCACTCCCACAGAACTTAAGATATACAAATTTATTCAATAAATTTATCTCAAAACCAAATGAGATAATCTCACTATAATTTTGCAATATCATTGTTGAGACACTTTCTTTAGTTCATAGATAAATTTCTTAAGTTTGCACACTATAGACTTTGCATCTCTTGACACATAGGTTTCTAATTGCACCATATAGATTGTTTCTTTAATGTCACTATTTAGAAATGTTGTCTTAACATCTACTAAATCTCCAAATTAAAATATGATCTTTAAAGAGACTTTCAAAAATAAAGTATTGATGATTCAAATAACATATCAATCAATATGCATTCCTTTGAGCCGACAATATTGATTATATTATACTCTATGTGCACATAATTTTAACAATCATTAACCTTCATTTGGGTCGATTAATGCTTGCATTCATTAAATGAAATCAAATAGAAAGTCTCTTAAATCTTTAGCAACAAGACGAGCTTTATATTTCTTTATTGGTACTTCTGAATTTTCTTGAGGGCTTCCAGTATTGTCTGAAACAATTTGGTCTACAACAACATCTTCCTAAACTTGGTGCAGCCTTGAGTAGCCTGCACCCGTCTCTGGATCTTCATTTTGTGTTGTTTCATCTTGTTGAGTTTGAATTTCAATAATGATTTCGTCCATAATAGTGTTTTGAGTAAAACTCGGATCTATATCCACGAAACTCGCAATACCTGATGGAATATTTGCATATTCCTCTTCAAAATCAATTATTTTCTCACCTTCACAAACTCAACGTCCTCCAAAAATTTTGCATTTTCTGTCTAAAATACATTATGTTCTGTAGAATTATAAAATTTATAACCTCTTAAGTGCTTATTAATATCTCTTTATGAACCTCTTCATTATCATAAGACACATGCAAAAAAAAACAGACAATGTTATAACTGTTTATTGGTACAGATACTGTTTGATACTGTGTAACAAACTTTGATTTATGTAAGTATTTTTTTTATTAAAACAGACAATGTTATAACTGTTTATTGGTACTATGTCACAAATTTTCAATTTTTCGCACATCTGAAACTGTTCTGGTCATTGTTCATTAGTACCTTTACATGTAATTTTACAAAATAATCATAATAGTCATTTGAAGAATTCATATCCATAAATTCGCAAAATCTACAAATTCCAACAATCTTAGAAAAAACAATTAGTAAAAACCAGAAATTTAGTTTGATCCGAATTTTATAGCAACTATTAACATTACTTTTAAACATTTAAATAAATAAGAAAATTGGCTGCCTCAAGAGTCAAGACTCAAGAGCCTAAATTTCTTTGACAGTTCAATTTTTTTCTTAATAGTACTACAATTTTTCTTTGTCAAACTTTACTCGGTATTACTCTGGTAAAAGTCATACAGTAAGAATTTTATTTACTTTTTCAATATTTCATTTCAATCAGATGTGACATTTAAGTCTTCCTAGAATCCTAGTAATCTTCTCTCATTCTCTACACTGAGATCAAGAAATCTCATATCTTTTTGTTTTAATTTATATTATATAGCCAGTAGCCACTAAGCATATAGGCCTAGGTTGTAGGCCACCACAACAACAGAGAACTAATATAATTAAAGAGGGAGATTATGGTAATATGCATACTATGCATTAATTCGTACTATGACCGTTAAACGTAATTTTCATATGAAAATAAACATGGAGAATGAATTTTATATTATATTTGTAAATAAAAATTTACTATATTTTTAGATAGATAGAAAATCACTACTTTTAAATGGTTCGGAATTTTTAAATCATTGCATTAGACTGCTAGTTCATAGACAAGTTTATTCGAATGACTTGATCAAAAGAAAAATGCAAATAATAGCAGTGGCACTGGAAGATGTATTTAAGAATCCCCCTTTGGATTTTTCAACTTTTCAAACAAAAGAAAATTTTGCAAGCACGCATGTATGACCAAATAATATTCTTGTAAATTAAATTTATAGAAATGATAACATAATTGACTTCAGAAATGATGGATGTTTATTTCTAAAAATCTAAATGAACTAATAATGCCCAGACAAATAATAAGTATTAATCAAAACAGAGGTGGACCCCTGTGCTTTAAAAGAAATAAACAACAGACCAAATTGCAAAGATACACCAAATTGGCAATCAAAAGAGTAAAGTTCTTGTGGCCATTGAAAATTGAAATAGCAAGAAGCCAATTTAATTTAATTTAATTTAATTTAATGTTGGGAGTAGTGGGTCCCACGGTCTTAATTAGTTGCATCTCCAGCCAAAAACACAATGCTAAAGGCTGCCTGCCTTAACAACCAACAAAGCTTTATAACACAACCAATCAAATCCCCTTTAACTGCCTTTCATCATCAACCCTCCAAGGCTCTAACTCTACCTACCTTTCCTTAAAATAAAATAAAAAAATAATATTAAATATTAAATATTAAAATAGAGAAAAGAAGACAAAATGATATTTATGGGTCCTGTTCTCCTGTGATGCACCCGTGTGGCTTACTGTGCTATTTCACTGTATGCATGTCCTTTTGTCTTTGGACCTTTCTCCAACGTCAGTCATCAAATAATCATTATGTTTTGAATCTCCATCCTATGACCTATCCTATCTATCGTATAATAAACAAATAAAATAATCCTATGCATGCACGGTAAAACCTTTTTATCAAATTAATAGTAAAATTCCTGTTTTTTAGAGTAGAAAATAATAGTAAACGATCTTGCTCCGATGTTATTTATGGAACAAAGTTGACAATTACACAGCTACCCCGCCATCTCTCTCTCTCTCTTTCCCTTGAAAATACTAGAGGAACCTGAACAACGATGAACAAACCCACTAGAGGAAACCTAGAATTTAATTTTGGTTCTCCTTTGGGACCCAACTTGGGGTTCACCATTTAAATAGCATACATGAAGTTATAACGGAACTCTTCACCTAATCCTTTCGTATATTCTTTTGCACTAATAATAGACAGACCAGCAAATGGCTCTCGAAAAGTATAATTATAACATGATATATTACACATAACACAGCTGTCATTCATATGTCTTACTACAAAACTCAATAAAAGAGAACGGGCACATAACAAGGAAGTTCTCTCTATGCAATAGACTCGATTCCATAAAACAGCACAATATTTACAAAATCTGAAAAATATGTTGAGATTAGGCCTCGTACTTTTATGGGCCAATACAAAATACAGTAAAATTAAAGAAAAAAGGACGAGTGCTACTACGCTTCTACTAAATCCAAAGTTGCAGAGCAGCTCTAGATAAGTATCCAGATTAGGCATGCCAAACTGACACAGGGTCCCGGAGGGAGATGACAGTACTAACAAGGAGACGAACATTACAAGTCTCTTCATAGAAACCTACAAATGACAAAAAGTTCAACACGTTATGAGAACTTTTCTGTTAGGTTTTTTGAAAAAGATGTACAATTTGGTACACAAACCTAAAAATAAATACTCTCCTTTTCAGAGTACCAGAATTGTACCCATATATTTTTGCCAATTGACAGAAAACCCATAGGACTTTGCTAGAGCACAAAGGCAACACAATTATAACAGAGTGGAAAGCTCAAAGAGGTCAAATTTGCCCAAATCAACCTCAATTAGCCCGCTTACAAGTAACAGCAGAGCATCACGGTACCAGAACAGTTAAAAAATAGTATAAAACTCTATACCACAAACCTTGGTATTACTATGTTTTGAAAAAGAGTACTCACACAGAATAACATGCCGTGCCACCTAGGTCTTAACTAATTTCCTTCACTATTGCCATCCGCAGCATTGGAAGAAGGCTCATCAAATCGGGGTTTGAGGGATTTGGAGTTCATTTTCTGAACCTCCTCCTTTGTGTAGATGTATATCTTCCTCACCATTCTGCAAAACTCCCTGCATATCCAATATAGAAATTTAAAGTGAATATTTAAAGCTAGCTCGCTCTTTATTTGCATCTCACACAAAATTAAGAACGAAAAGTAAAGAAATAAAGAATGCTAGAGTCTTACTGCCAGGGATCATCTCCGACGAGCATCATATCACCTTCATCATCTGTATAAACAACCATCCATGTTGTGTTGGGACCCACCAACTCTCCATCGAACTCAAACATCCTGTCAAACTCTGCTATCAGCTCGTCATACCGGCTGAACCTTGTCAGGTCTATCGACCTTACTGGCAATGTTCCTTGCTTCTGCACCTGGAAATATAACAGCTCACGTCAACAATTTGTTTGATTATTTGCTAAAGAGATATATTCATGCAGAAGTACATAAAAAATTAGTGTCAAATCACAAAATATTTTTCACAATTAAAAATACTTGTATGTTGTGCAACATATAATTTACCTTTGTGCAGCTCCTAGTTGAACTGGCCAAAGAATTCTTCTGCCCATCCTTGCCAACTTGGTGGCATTTGTCACTATACTCACTAGCAACAGGGGCGGTACTAACTGATACAGAATTCTTTGATGCCTCAGGGTGAGAATCAGCCTCCATCACCAACTGTTGGTTCAACGTCTGTTGCACATGTAAGTTGGGATCATGGGTCGCATGCATGGGTGACTTAAGCAGGTCAGATGTGGCAGCTGTGGCAGGGCTAGCATTCAATTCAAACCCAAATAATTTGTAGCTCTCTTTTGGCTTCGCCACCTCAACTGGTTGAGGCCGGAGCACCTTTGGCTGACTTATCCAGCCAGGATATGGGTGATACTTCACGCTTTGATTACCCCTTAAACTTGAGTCTCCCATATCAAATGAACAGTTAGAATTTGGTCCCAAAGGATATGGATGTGACATCATCACGTTAAACGTGCCATCATAATTTGGTTGAATTTGAGGTTTCACCGGAGTCCCTAACCCTGGTGACTCGTCAAAGAAATGCATGTAAGGACCATGGGGGTCATTACTGACAGGTCGAAAAGCTGAGGGAGCATGAGTGTCCTTGTATTTTGAAGGCTCATGGTGCCGTGGCAGTTGAAGCCAGGTACCATCAACTGGTGTGGAAGGAGGCCACAACACAGGCTTTTGGGCGACATCAGAATCAGTGCTTTCAGTAATTATGCTGTTGCTCCTCATGGCCATCTGCTGTTCCTGTCCTTGCAACATCTTGTTTGTACCTAAATAACAAATTAGAGAACTATTTAGAAGGTAAACAGTATAATTTATTGATATCACAAATGTTCTCGTGTTTTCTCTTATAACTGATGGTGCGTTAAGACCCAATTAAAAGAAGAGTTTATTTTAAATTCTTCAGAAAACAGGGTCACTTGAGCAAATGGCAAATGATGAGTGGAACGGCTTTACGCATCATAATTCTAGTTCTATTACCAAATAGAACTTAAATACCTAGACAGAGAAGTTAGCAATTTAAATCGTACCTTCTTTTGTAACGACAGAGGAATCAGGGGAAGCAGCTATGGCATTTGAACGAGGTCTTTTAATCCTTGAAACAGGTAGCGGGTTAACAGGAGGACTTGAAGCAGGTTCTATTTGCCAAGGAGAGACCCGATCTGGACGTGGAATAGATGAATTCTCATCCCACCGTACCTGAAACAATTCCAAATTTTAAGCCATTAGTCGGGGAAAAAAAGAGAGATGAAGTATACTGGGGATGGATGTAAGGCAGTTTATTATACAAATAAATATGCACCTTCAGATATCTCCATTTAGAGTCACACCACACGTTAGGCTCAACCTCTCCTAGTCCAACAATAGTACCAGTAAACCTAGAAGACAAAAAAGATATTATTTTTCTTCTTTTTCCAAACAATTACATAAATAATTTATTTCAGTTAAAAAAGAAAATGCAAGAACCTTTGTTCAGGAGCCTCTTCACCTTCAAACCTCATCTTAAACCTCATACCAATGGAGTAGTTAGTTTTAACTGATTCCATGTATTGATCATATGGAATTATGAATTCGGATGGACTTGTCCTGTTTTCATTCAAGCAAGCAACAGTTTTATACTTAGATTATACATCACATTGCCAAAGAAAGCAAACTGAAGCAACAAAGAATAACCCAAAAAAATATTTATAGATGCCATACCTGGGCTTGTAATAGACAGTGAAAGGGGTTTTGGTATTGACAGCATGCCATGCGGTTGCTAAAACACCAAGGTGCATGCTGTGACTTGATATCACTGAAGAAGGCACATTTGTCAGCTGTCTCATAGCCCTTCTCACACCAACTCTCAGTTCTCCATTCTCCCCTCTACAACAATTCCATAATTGAAAAAAATTAGATTTATGTTATTAAATAAAAATGATAATACCTAGCACTGAAAAGGTCTTACAACTAACCTGAGAAAAATGAAAGCATCTCCAGCAACGAGTCTTTTGGAGCTCACAAAAACACTCCAACCGCTCTGCAGCAGATGCCTTCTTGGCTGACCTGATATACACAAACAAAATAAAAGATTAAAACCGAGAACAAAGACTAATATTTTAAGTCAAAAAGTTCAGAAGAATTAGAGAATCAAATACCTCGGAATATATGGCGAAAGCGCCACTCAACCCCATGAAGGTCCTTGGCAACAAGCTCCTGTGTGGGGGGCTGCTGGCTCATATCCTATTTTATCAAACAACAACATCAACTTAATCATAATATGAACCACACTACTAGAGGAACACGGATGGTTGAATTATCAGAGAAATACTTACAAGAGGGGGAAGGCACTCATCAGCATGGCGCCTCAGAACAGAGAAGCCACCATGCGTGCTGGTGTCTGATGCTGTCAGAGTCTTGCAAAATGACCTCACATGGGGTCTGTTAGGTGGGGTTGTTGTGCTGGTTTTCTTTTCATCTGTGTTCTCATCTTGCTAATCAAATTAAAAAAAACCAATTTGTTACTTTAGCATAGACTTGTGGTTAAAGGACAGACACGGAATTAGATTCAGGATTCCAAAGACCAGCATTTCTTTTTTCTGACGAGAAAAAAAACTACTGGCTACGGAACTAAAAGTCTAAAAGTCATGTCTAATTTTAAATTTAACTTGCTTTCCAAAGTCAAGCGTAATTAACAAACAAAACCAACTTACATTAATTTCTGGAAGGAGCATAACTTGAGCAAAGACTTCATCTGTCTCTGGTTCAGCCTATTAACACCAAAAGATCTTTAGATGAAAGAAGTTACATGTGATAGAGAAAAACACTTATCAAATTGCTAAATCTCTGGCACCAGTAAGATGATTATTTACTTACCTTAAGTTCAACATTTAGCACCCGGCACAGAATTTTGGACGGGAGGTCATACATGCTCATTTGCTTGTCTGTGGCCTGATTCATTGAGGCCTCCACCTATTTAAACATAGTTATAAAATAAGTAAATATTAAGTATCGCTTATTGTTGGAGAAAATAAAACGGAGAAAACAATATCCAAAACTAGAATTGGTTAAATCAAAATCACCCAGGTAAGACAGCATAGAAAGAAACCAAGAACCAAGTAAATTATCTTTCTGGTAGGAATACCCTACAATTTCAAACTCAATCACACACAAAATCTACCAAATAGTCACTCTATCTTCCCTCCCTCCCCCTCGAGAACTCACAACGAGAGAAACCACACCCACCCACAAGTGTGCATAAACCGTACACACCAGTAAAAATTATACCTGCTCTAGATGACCTTGTGGGAAGTAGAAGACCAAATCTCCCTTCTGAGGCACATTAACAAGAGGCCCCGCGCATGCATGCCATAGCTCGGCATACAATGGATCTGACATACCTATGCACAAAAGAACCAACCCACTGTTAAAATCTAACAAATTAAGCATTTTACACATAAATAGTACCAAACAGAAGTACAACCACTGTTTAGGAAATAGCTCCTAATCATACACCATGCATGGAAATTTCAAATCTCACTACAATCGGATTGTAATTGAGAAATTGGGAAGTTCAGTGAAATAAAGGGCTTATTTGTACAATAAATCCTATCTTATATTTTTACAAATAGAAGTTATTTTGCAATATTTATCTTTATGTGTGCTGTGATAAATACAAACAGGTAGCAAATCAGAGAAACTTAAAAGTTTGTAAGAAATCATAAAAAAAATTCTGAAAACCTGGCTTAATTTTAAACAAAACCAAAACAGCAAAAAATGTTTAAATTTCTATGTAGTTTTGTCGGGGATTCATAAAGCTCAGATTTATCATCTAGCAAAACCAAAACAACTGAAGTCAAGTCTAGACTTCAGAACAAAATGAAGAAATTAAGGCAAACAAAAAAATATTCACTCAAAAAACCCAACTAAAGCTCACAGGCACACTACAGGAAGTAACGAAAAGGGTCTAATAGCAAGCAACTTCGCCTTTCAAGTGCTTACTAATTTTGGAGTGCTACTATGTGAAAAAAGGACCCAGAGACCTAAAAGAGGCATTAAAAATTGGCTTATATAAACTCAACAATTCATGGGTGAAGTTTTCTTTTAAGGAGCAAACGAAAATTTTGATTTAAAATTTTACCAATAGAGAACCCTAGGAACTTAATTCTAAGCACTGAAAAAGGAGAAAGAATAGAGACCAAAGGTCAATCTGGCAGCTGAAAACTATTTATTTCGCCAGCACCATAAATTAATAGGAGATTTGAGTTTATATTTAGCACTTTAATAGCAAATTACCGTTTATAACGTCAAAATTAAGTCAAAAACTGAAGCTCGACGGAGTTGAGTTAACACTTAAGCGAGCAAATTTCAGTAATTTTGGAAGAAAGCTGAGAATTCTTCAATTTAGCTAAAATAGGCTAAAATTGATTCAAACCCTAAAAAGGTAAATTAGCACGACCACAAAAGAGAAAATTTAAATCAGATAAACTACGTACCGTTCCCGTTTTGTGCTAAATCCGCTGAATTCATTCTAAAAATCTCAAGGAATCCACACGACAAATCTCATCCACAGGAAAAGCAGACCCGAGAATCCCTAAACGATCGCTTCGATCCCCCCACGACAACAGATCGCCAATTAAAACAACAACTCCGGATGAATTGGTTGATCTGACCGGAAAGAACTTCAATTTGCTGAGATTTTTCTCCTTTTTTTTCCTCGATCAGTGGCTCTTTCGCTTATTCTACGCCCCGCTTTCTCTCTCTCTCTCTCTCTCTACCTTCTCTCTCTCTTTTTTTTTGAGAAAACCCTCTCTCTCTCTTCTGTCTGTATGGCTCTTGGTCTCTTTGAAGGGAGTAGAAAAAAGAAAGAGACGGTGCACTTTGTGTATCTACCCCTCCAAAGAGCTGTAATTTGAATACTCACCTTGTGAAAAGTAGTGCCGTACAATCATGGGTTTATAATGTGTGAGCGGAGAACAAGAGAAATCCTTAAACACCTCCAAGATGCTTGTGTTGTTGTCAAGTGATATCCCCCAAGTATATGCACCAACGTTGATAGACGTTTGGTAGCACAATTATTGTATAATTAAGTTAACAAAGTGAAGTTTTTGAATTTACTGATAGTAATAATTATATTTACACACATTTTCACTCGATTATTAAGCACATTAAAAAATAAGGGGAGCGAATGGAAGGAGTAAGAAGGCGAGCTACTTTCTAAATTGAAAGGGTAGAGATTAGCGGGATTTTTTTTTTTTAATTAGTAGCTTTAAATACTTAGTAACAATTTTATTGATAAAAAAAAAGACTTACAACGAGTCAAATGATCATTATTTTTAAATCTAAACTCATTTATTCTCATAAAATCTCGTAAATTACTCTAATCACCTAATCCTACATGTTACTCTTAAAGACTCTATTACTTCTTTATCCATCTCTTTCCACGACCGGATCCGTTTTCGTCTGACCATCGCACTTCTACGGTCAAATTTGTTCATCGTCGTGCTTCGATCGAGATGAAGATAGTAAAGACTCTACGCTTTGAAGTCTGACGATACCGCGCTCTCAACTTTGCCCGGATCCCTCCCTTCTCTCTCATTCTTCTCTCCGTTCAAGGAGATGAAAACGAGAGAGAGGGGAAGGTATCGCTATATTAGAGGTGAGAGACGAAATGAGGTGTGGAAGAGTAAGGAGGAGTGGTGACAACAATGGCGACAGCTAGAGCTTTTTCCTCTCTTTTATCACTTAAGAGGAAAGAGCAAAACGGCTAAATTTTTCATCCGAAGGTTACTCTTTCCATTTTTGTATCTTAACTTTCTCTTTTTTCATTTAAATTACTAGAACAAGCAAACTTGTTTGGACGATCCGATAATCTCCTCTCCCCTCCTTCATCCTCCTCTTGTAGTTTTTGGAGCACACTTAATTTGAGATTTAGATATATGAGTGAGAATAATCATGAAACATTATTCGAGCAGTTTCAGTTATTTTTATAAAATCAAAAATTGATTCACATACAAAAAGTAGGAATAGGATTTTTGTCAAGGAATACATTTTTGCGAGTGTCATACTCAAATGGACAGTATTACAATCGTTTGATTGAAGCGCATATGATTTACAATGGGCCAATTAGTTTTAACATCTAGGATGGATGATATGGATGTTGCTCACTTGGAATATGTCTAAATTCAGACAATTATGGATGACATAGCTTCTATTGCAGAAGATTGTGTTCATTCAGTTTATCATTTAGGACAAACTCATCACGAAAAGAAAATATGAAGCAGAGTTGGTTGGCATGAAGATATCAATAGCTCCTTTCACAATCTTTATAAAATAGCTTGATATTTGTTTTTTGTTGTCGCCATTTTTCTTTGTTGTGACATATTTAGGAGATTTTGAAATAAGCATGCAACATATCACTTTTGATTGAGAATAAACGTGTTATTTTTAATGTTAATTAGCTGACAGAAGTTGGTTAGTTTATTATTGTTAACTTTGATAATTAGAAGTGATACTATATTATCCTCAACAAGGAGGACGGATGCAGTTTAAATATTGCATGAGTTTAATTACACTTATTATTTCACATATTCTACATTAGATATGTGACCAAGTTCCGTATTGGATAATTCATTCTCTCTAGCCAATAATGAGAGCAGATATAGCATAAGGGGTGTTGAGCACCTCCTATAAATTGGAAATTTCCAATTGACAGAGTTTCTATTGCAAAAAATTCAAGTGTTTATTCAATTGATCATCTAGAACAAACTTATCACGAAAAGAAAATTTGAAGTAGAATTAGTCGGCATGAAGATATCAATAACTCCTTTCATGATCTTTCTTTCTAAAATAGCTTGATATTTGTTTCTCGTTGTCAGCATTTTGCTCTAGTGTGATCTATTAAGGATATTTTGAAATAAGTATGCACTATATCACTTTTGATTGAGAATAGAGATGTTACTTTTAATAGTAATTAGCAGATAGAAGTTGGTTGGTTTATTATTACTAACTTTGGTTGGGAGTGATACTAGGTTATCCTCGATAGGGAGGACAAATGCAGGTTAAATATTGAATGAATTAAATTACACTCATTATTTTACATATTCTATACTTGATGTGTGATCAAGTTATGTGTTGGATAATTCAATTCTCTCTAGTCAATAACAAAAGCAAATAGAGTGAAAGGGGTGTTGAGCACCTCCTATAAATTGAAAAATTATAATTTTATCATTTTAAATTTTAAATTCTAAAACAATATATTATTAGCCGCTTTTGTAAAAAAAATATACAATACTTATTTATCTAGCTTCTCCAATTTCAAATTTTTATTGTGTCAATGTCATTAGTATTGTTGAACAATTTTAAAGACATCGTAGGAGAATTGACACCAATGTTATATCAATACGAACAAGCGCCACACTTTAATGCTATTTTGTTGAGTTTTTTTTTCTTGTACGTTATGCTTTGTGTTATTATAACTCCATTCGTATGTTTTTAGTGATGAATTGTGGTTTAAAAGGTACATAGACGTAGTACATATTGCAAGCGATGCCTTGTTATTTCAGGTAGTGCTAGTTGATCACTATTAGCAGCCTTTTGGTTTTAATAAATCACTAACGGAGGTGCAATTAGGAGTGGATAATCATCTCAAGAAAAAATTATAATAATAATAAGGGGAGGAAGCAAACGAAATTTTATAGTTTTTAAAGGGTGCAAAGCCAAATATCACGGAAAAGGAGAAGGTACAATGAGCGTGTGACAGATGCTGGCCTGCCTTCCGACACTTCTCGTCCACCGGTGGTGACCAGATCTCCGGTCACTTATTCGCTTTCTCACCTATGCGACTGGGAGGTGACGGTAACTGACCCCTCGCCACTTGTCCTTTTTACTGGCACGTGTCGGAAAAAATGTCCTTTAGGCTGTTTCCCGGTTTGTATCCAGTCCGGCCGGTTCAGACAGCCTCGAATAGACCGCCCCGATGAATAAAGGATAGGTTTTTTCTTAGTGCACCCATACCGTACACATTGCATTTTATTTATTTTTTATTTAGAAATTGAAAGATTGATTTGTGTAGAAATATATTGATGGTTTTACTTTTTAAAATATAGAAAAAGAACTGAATTATTAATTTGATCACTTTTATTTGCACTTTCATTATACAACCGGCTGTATAAATTATTAATTTATTTCGTGGCATCCTTTATATTTTTGAAGATAAAACTATTATTTGAATTTGTAAAATAAAAGAAATTGGCTTGCAAGAATAAGCAAACGTGGCTACCTTGGCAGAAGTGAGAAGCCAAACATTAGATAAGGAAACAAAGAGGAACAAGAATCTTTCTCTTGAAAATTGGATGGTCTACATATTTTGGAGAGCATCTCTGGTTGTTTGGCACTACTAATGTTTTAAAGTTAATTTGAATATTCATAGTTGTAAAAGCAGCAAAGTATCCTTATTATTATTATTATTATTCATCTTAAAAATCTCCAAAAAAATTAAAATTCATTACCTGATCTGCTTTTACATATAGTGTATATAAAAATGATTAGGTTTACTATAAAAGAAAAATTCAACATTCCAAAATTATTGGTCTCTGATGCTGATGCTGATGCATGATCAAACAACACTTAAATTGAATGGAATTTGACTACTAAATTATCTCTATATATACCATACCTATCAATTTACTTTTAAATTTGAAATTTTATCTCTTCTTTTTTGTTATTATTAAAATTGTCAAATAACCATTGTCAGGTGATACGTCCTCTGTGTTATATGGGTGTGCTATGTCTATATAATTTTATGATATTTAATGCATGTTTTACAATTTTTAATTATTTTAAATTAGCAATTCTAGATAAAATATCAAATAGTACTCAATTTGTATGAAATAATTAATAGGCTATTCATATGTCCAAAACATAGCTATAATTCTTTTTATTTATTTAAGTATTATGTGTATCAAATAAATTATCAAATAAATCCATTGTCAGATCCCATCCTATAATCACATAATTATCATATTAATTTATACGACCAACCGTGTCATAAAAAATATTGGTACACCATTATCCAGCAATAAGTCTATAACAGTATCTTTTTGTTAAATATCCTTGATTTTTTTTTTAGTAAGAATAGAAAACAATAATTAGCAGAACTATTAAAATAATTATACTAATACTAGGTTGTTGAGGCATTATTGATATTATAATATCTTTTATCTATGTTTATTACCTAATTTATTAGAAGAAGAAAAATTGCTATATCCTGTTAAATTTACTGAGAAATGAACTTTTATATATCATTTTTTATTGCTCAATCTGCACAGTGCAAGCTAGAAATTAGGATTCAATCATTCAAGCCATCTAGGGAAAACAAATAACATTTTTTTTTCTGAAATTGAACCAAGATAGAAAATTTCTCACTAAAAAAATGCAAATTTTAAAATGTTAATTATTGTTTGTTCTTAATGTAAAATCTCATGAATAATATTAACTGAAACATAATTCAAATTATGATATTTGTCAAAATGACATATATAACAAGTAGTTGTAGGCTCATAGCTTCTCCATTTATTGGCGTTTTTATAACATTAGAAAATTTAGCAATTATTTCTCAATAAATTTCATTTATTGGCGTTTTTATAACATTAGAAAATTTAGCAATTATTTCTCAATAAATTTCATATGAACTGCATTCCTGAAATTTCATCCGTGTTTTATTAATTTATGATTTTGAATAGAATATTGATTTAGCAACATTGCTAATATTTACAATTAAAATTACAATTGTTCTACATGTTGGATATAGAGCTGTTCTTAAATCACTTGAAGAGAGCAAAATTAAAATAGCTTATCAAAAAAATATAACTAAAGGTTTGTATTCATAGCTTTTCATTCAAATATGTGATACTTCATATTTAAATTTGATATAATTAAATCTTAGTTTGACACATAAAACCAACTTGTCTCATACGTTCGTTTTCAACACAATTATCTTTTCAAACAAAAAAAAATCCACGTCATTAGCACTGAGGGTGCACCGGGGGACCACAAGTTTGTGCTCCACAGCTGCACATAAATTAGGTACAGTGATAAATAAATAAATAGATTTATAAAATAGTAGTAGTATATGAATTCGCAATTATTGAGATAATTGACGGCGTTAGGTTTGGAGCTACGAAAGAGATTTGTTTGCGTTGAAGCCGGGAGGCAAGCATTGGCTTGTGACTTGTCAAGGGATCAAACGGCAAAGGAAATGCTAAACAGCGACCGATAAGGTGTAATAAAAAAATACGTGGGAATCATCATGTAGCATTATAAAATTAATTTAAAGAAGCATTTTTTTAATTGGGGATAGGGGACTTTGAGGAAGAACTGTCCGTGAATACGGTAACATTTGTGCGTGTATCTCCATGCTCACCTCCTTGCCTCTGACATCTATGAATCCCAAAAGTATAGTTGAATTATTATTTTTATTGTATTTTAGATTGGATTTTTTTTTTTTTTTTGGGAACTTGTCAAGAATCGGTGCATTGGTGGCAATTTTTTTATTTTTGTTTTGAATTAGTCTTTTATTCAAACAACAATATTAAAAAAGAAATACATAAGTAACATATGAGTTAACTAAAAGATTTCTGTCCTGCTCAAATTAATTAACTGACAAGATATACTGAGGATCTTAATACAACACATGACAGTTGTTGTTATGTTTTACAAAAAGATGTACTGGAAATGGAAATCAGTAGTGAAAGATCTAAATTCTGCATAGACTGTATTTGGAGATGGGCAGGGGCAGATTCAGGATTTTCGTCAGGAGAAGGCAAAAAAATATCAAATCATGTTAGCTTATCGGATTTAAATCCATTAACTAATTGGGTACTAGATAAAAAAAAAACAATGCTTTGACTTATTTAAATTCATTAGCTTATGAGGTCAACTATGTTTGTTAGAGGAAGGTTGACGCAGGAATGATTGAGAAACTCAAAAAGAGATTCTCATAACAAATTACGCATAAAAGTATTAATATCTTACTTTTTTAAGTGCTAATATCTTAGTATTTATATCTACGAATGTATAAATATCTAAGTATTTTTTACATATGACACTGAAAGTATCTATATCTATGCACTGAAATATTTATTTTTATTAGAAAAAGATTAACGCAGAATTAGTGCCGGGACTTTGAAAGGAGATCATAGAGAAAGGGTGCTGCTGGGATTTTAAAATAATGATTAGTTGAGACTATATAATATTTTTTTAGAATAATAATTAGTGGACACAATATAATTAGTGAGAATTATAATATATTATTCCTTTAAGTGCGGGTATGTAGCGCGTATACTGAAATAATTATTCTTATTTTTCACTAAACTTGTTTACCAGGCTCTTCGGTCTTCTGGAAATAAGGAAAGTTAAAGTATGAAAATAACCTTCTATATAAAATGTTTTACTATAAAATATTTTTGAATCTCTATATTTGGTGCACTTCACGCAGGTAGGAACCAATCACAATATTTATGGAAAACACAATAGTTGAAGAGTACACAAGTTTCTTAATTAATAAGACAAACATTATTTAAAAATTTATAAAAAGACAGCAATAACACTTTAATTCGGTAAATTAAAAAGTTCCAGCTGTTCACAGAACGCAACAAGGATAATAACAACAACATTAATAACTGTTTAACTAGTGATATATGTAGACTAAAATAAGTGGTAGAATGATTATTCTAGGTTTGCAAATAATCAATAATTATTTGACGAGTTTAATATACCCCAACTAGTATTTAGTAGGGGTGCAAATGGGTTGGATATTATCCGACTGTATCTGACTTCGTATCCGAAAATTTAATACGGATATCCGATATTCGAATATCCGTGCGAATATGGATACGGATATGATTTTGAATTTTAATTATCCGTATCCGAATAGTAGATATATATTATATAATTTAATATAAATTATAAAACAAATTATGTTATTCACTATTATAAAAAGCGGATATCCGGTTAATATTTGATCCATATCCGTATCCGAAAAATAAAAACGGATACGGATATAGTTTTACCACTATCCGATCCGATTCGTTTGCACCCCTAGTATTTAGTCTGTCCAATATCATCAGATATTCATGCTATATTTTTATAAAATAATGCAACTTAATTGTATTACTGGAAGCACTGTCTAGTTACCACTTTTATTTTAGATGTCAAGTAGCACATGCGGCCAACTACATTAATTAAGAGGATTATTAATTTTTGGAATACCAAACTTAAAAATATCACCATAATTACAAAGAGACCTGTGCAAATTAACTGGAGTTAAGAGACAGCAATAACACATGTAAATTCTTGTTAAGAAAATATTTTATGTTGAGTGAGGCTATAGTACTCTGCAATGCATGGATAATTCAAAAAATATAAAATTTGGTATTCAAATATATTTTCATATTATAATAATATCGAGCGGTTCAGATCGACTATTTGAACTTTAAAAATGAAAATATAAATTCAATGTACGAAACAAGCCGCGCATTGCAAATTACCGTAGCCTCACTCTTAATAATGTTATTATCAATTGGATAAAACAGATTTCTTGGTTGCAATTTATATATTGTGACCTATGTTTTAACATCAATTTTCATTTCAACGACTGTCACAAAACCTATAAATTTTAATTGTTTAAAAAATCACATAAATAGTATTTTTTTTAAATTACAAATTGAAGATATTATAATATGACTAATTAATTTATTTAATTTGATTAACACAGTTTATTTTCACAACATAAACCAACTCGGATCGGGTAGAAATATAACTTGTTGTATTATCTAGAAGAAACCCGTTATAAAATATCAACCATGCATTTTGAGTATTATAAATATATTGACAGCACTATTCTGACTTCATACAATGTACACACAATTAATAAAGTCAAAATAATAATAATAAACATATAACTCGTAAGTATTATAAAATTAAAACAACGTTGTCAATATCTTTACTTTTATGAGTACAAATATGGTTAAGGAATTGTCAACATTAACCTACCTAGCAAGCCTAGTTACCTCCTTTTCAAAACACAACTAAACAAGCTAATCATATTAAATAAATTAATAGGAGAAAACACACAATGCAAGTATTAGAGTGGATCTATGAAGTTTAATAAATCTGAGAGGAAACATAGCTTGCTTAATTGAGTTGGCACCCACTAATTAATCACCTAATGTACCACACCAAAATGTTGGATGTGTACTGTTATATACTAATTAAGTATTAAAGATAAGAAGATCAGCTTGCTTTCCTATTGATGATATATATAGATCTCTTTGCACCTATAATCAGGCACCAAAGTTGGTTTTGCACATTAATGTTAAATATATTTTGTTGGATAGTTAAATATATAAAAAGTCTTAGTGCCTACCTTAAGATTTATTCTTAATCTGTTTATTAATTAGTTAACTTTATTTGGTTAATTTACATTTTTTTTTTATGGATTGTTGTATTGGAATCATGGGCTTCTATAAAAAATCAATTATAAGCAACGAAATTAAGTAATTAACCGTTCATTCTTATATATTATTTATTTTGGAGAATCAAATATAAGCAATAAAATTAATCATTCATCTCTTACATACTAGTTAAGCAGAGATAAGAAGACAGCTTGCTTTCCTATGGATGATGTGCATTAAAATATACAGATGTCTTTGCACCTATACCAAGCACCAAAGTTGGCTTTGCATATTAATTAAAAAAATATATATTTTGTTGGATATTTAAATATAAAAAAATAACTTAGTGGCATCCTAAAGATTTTCTCGTTAATATGTTCATTAGTTACCTTTATATAGTCAATTTACATTTTTGATGGATTGTTAAATTGGAATCATTAGCTTCTATAAAAATCAATTATAAGCAATGAAATTAACCATTCATCTCTTCTATATTATTTATTAGGAGAATCTTGACTTAATAATAGTAGCCCATATCCAAGATCTTTCCAGCCTATTTATAAAATTAATTATGCTTCACAAGGTTTTTATTTAAGTCTTTGCACTGACATATTCAATAGTAATCCCTTTCAAAGACTCATATTATATTAAAACATACTTTCTAGAATATTTACATAATTGTTCATGACCCCTTCAAAATGGGCACTAATATTTCAAATCCGGATTTGCAAGCTATCAAAGATCACAGACATTGTTTATTTAATTTGCAATAATAAATTAATGTTGGAATTCAAAATGATAGGACACTTTTATTGTATAATATGTGTATGTATACAAGATAATTGATCTTTTCACTTCTCGGCAGCTTCAAAAGTATTATATGATAACATGTTGCCTGTTTTCTCAGTACTTCATTAAAAAAATAAATTCAAATCATTTTTTTTTACCAATATTGGAATAATTTTAGCTTCACATAACACACAAACTATAAAATTAAAATATCACTGCATATAATTCCTACTTCGCATGAAATCAAAACTGGTATGTTAAAATATTTCATGATAACTTCAAACTTTTTTTTGAAAAAGTACGATAACTTCAAACTTATGTTGCATGTATATGGGTATCGTATTTTATATGATACGGAATATAATGATACAACAATTTTCAACATAATACGGATATCGGACGATACAATATGGATATCAAAACAACAATACAAAACATATCAAATGTAAGTACGGAATCATATATAAAGTATTGGGATAATACAGCTTCAAACAAATGATAAGAGGATTAAGAAATGGGGACATAAAAGTACATACAACCCGTGTTATTTTACTAAAGGGTATTTACGGAATTAATGCACTATCAAATAAAAGTGGGGTTTATTATATACACAGTGACAGAGGCATGATCCGCGAGGTGCATTGGTTGCTAGAAAGGGAACAAAAAACCAAGCATTGTTTATTAACCAGGGGACGCATTTGATAAATTAAAGTCACTAATCTTTGAGTTCTTGACTAGGATCAAATCTTTTATTCATTCACTGCTCTCCAGTGGTGGGTGACTCACGGAAGGTGGGATCCCTTTGCTTTGAAAAACCTAGCCGACAAGAGCCAATACCGGAACGAGTTGTTTCATATTATCACAGTGCATCTCAAAGTGACTAACATAAATTTTGGAATAGCAGTGTATTATTAGCATAAATTTTGTGATTTTTGTGGTTGGACTATGAGCTTGATGAAAGAGTAATGGAGCCATATTGATTTAAAGGTGACGAATATCAGAAAGAATTTGGGTCCGATGTCCATTTGACTCAAATTAGAGTCTGATGGGTTTTGTACCAGTACGATTCGCTCTAAAATCCGTGAGTACTAGATCAGTACAAATATTAAAGCATATGCGTACAGATCTTAAAGATGTGAAATCTATTGAACTGTCACCTCTGACTCAAAGATTTTAATTTTTTTTATTTCGACTGTCTACAAAAATATATATAAAAACATACTTATTTTCAAATTAAATGTAAATTTATGTCTTATCCTATTACACTTTTTGACTCAAATTTACTGAAATGAAACAAACAATAATCATGTGTTTTGATAGAAAGCTGTTGAAATGGTACGGTATCGATAACAGAATCTGTATCACCTCAGGTACCTGAGGTACAAGCGGTAAATCTAGTCCGTTCATTTCACTTAGCACGATCGAATCTCAAAACAGACCCATGCAGTCCCAACAAGTACCAGATTGAGTTTAATCCGATTAGAATTAATCGAGACGGTCCATTTTCTTCAATTCCACCTCAGGTACATGAGAGGACACAAACTCTTGACAACGACGGTATCCATTGTTTCAGATTCAATCAATTTCAGAAAAAGAAACAATTGCCGTGTGTTAATGGTAGGGCACAAGGGGGCAAGTGGAACAGGGTTATTAAATTAGGTAATTAGGTATAATCAAGGGACTTTTTCAGAATGAACCCCAAAAACCTTTGTATTTGATATTCCCAAAACCATGCCATGTATTTATTATTATTTTTTTTTAACAAAACAAAATCGCCATATGTTATATTTGCTAATTTGTAGAACTAGTTTGAGACAAGCAAATTAGGTCGACATCTTTTATACGAATGCTACATATATAGAAACTCATTTGTTTATTTAGAAAAAGTGCCCACCACTAAAATTATTTTAGGCAAAATTGTTTGTGTTCTCTAATAAATAATGACTATTTTGGGAATAAGAAATTGAAGCTTCCATGCTCTCCACCTAATTCTCCTACACTCTTATAAACAAAATTATCATAATTTTTTTTTTATCTAAGTTTACAAAGTAAACTTTTCCTCTCTCTGCCACCTGTGTTACGCCTAATCTAAGTCTTCTGGAACACAAATAGTTCAAAATTTTGTCTTGCTCCTTTCATTTAACATGATGCGAAATATTTATGATGAATACAAAATTGACAGTTTCAATTTTTACTGGACAAAAAATATATTTGTATTATTAAATCTCTCTCCTAATAAATTTGATGCAAAAGCGAGATCATAGTGAACTTATCTTTTCTCCTCCAATGAAGGACTACAATCAAAACTCTCTTTACTTTTTACTTTTTGATATTTTAATACAAGATCAAAGTTAAATTCCATACTAATTTAAGCTTTCTTTACTTACCTTCCTTTCTTCTATAAACGAGCAAACCGTTATATATCGAAATATCTGAACACAGATATTTCATAAAATTGTGCCCAGAATAACTTCTATAGTAACTTTTATTTTAAACTATAGAATGCTGATATCTTCATGAACTATAGTGATAAATTTTCAGTTGAACATAAAATTGAGAATGTATACACATTTTGTCAATTTTATTGTAGTCGTGAACCTCCTTCGTTACTTTCTCTGCTACCTCGAGTTCATCTCTAAAATTGTTCTCATCATCAGTATAAAGGAGATTGGAACAAATGATTTGAATCTTACGGGATTGAGTAATAATGGCCAGGATCTGGATATGTATCAAGCCGTGCATATCAGAGGAAATCGAAGCGTCTCTGATGAAACATCATATCAAATTCAGTTTAATGTTAGATTTGATTTTTCCAATTTGCATAAACGACTTTAAAATTAGTGCATAACAAGTATGAACATATCTTGATAATGTCGATCGGATTGCCCTGGTACTTATTTCAAATAACAAAGATGTTGTTGATTACTATTTTTCCCTCTAATATTAATTTTTCAAATAATATAACATATATAACCGCTTTTGAAAACTGATCTTCACAGTATAAAAATTAATATTTTCTTCTGCATATCAAAAAGTTACTATATATATTGAAATAGACCTAACAGTAAAAATTTGAGAGTCTAAAGTAATAATAATAAAGGAAGAGGGGGGAGGTCTTGCAGTGTAGAAAATTATACTAGGAACAATTTCAACAGCAGTCGCTGTTTTTGAAAAATCTGGCATTTTATTGAACTAAAAGGTTGAATTTATATGACGGATAAAACTCAAAAGAGGAATAATTAGATATGTCAAGTCAAGCGAATCAAACACAAAGGAATTAATGACTTTGTCCTTTAACAGTCAAGTCCAACATCTACCGTCCACTGGGTCCCACATGTTAGTCACGTGTGTTTCTCGATTAGTATAACGTTTGACAAGTAAAAATACCAAGATATATTGTTTCCCTCCTGGTGCATTGATCTGTGTAGCATTTGATGCCTTGCAAGTTGCATGTTAATATTATGTTATATATCCCTTGCTTTAACCAAACAGATGTACTGTGAATTCTACAACTTCTAGAACGTCACATCCATTCAACGAATCTGGATTCTATTTTTTATTATTATTATTATTTTTAAACTAATTCATCTCATGAAGAATTTCAATCTGAATACATAATTTTGACACCATTGCAATCGCATAAAGTTGTGGCCGCATTTGATCAACATACTTTAGGGAAACAGTATTGCATAACCACGAGTCCATGACATAAGATGCGATATTTTAAGATATTATAAGAAGGGCAAAACCGTCCAAAATTATTTTTTCATAAAAGCTGCAATTCAAGCGTGTCCGAAATAAATGTTAATTTTTGGGACCGTAAACAAGTCCAGACCGAGTTGAGTCAGCTCGTTCGCAGTCTGTTTCTGTTGTGAACCTGAACCACACAAACCATAAATTGAAAAACATGTCTTTTCTGATCCGATAACGATCAAGCGACAAGTTTTTTTGTTCTTCCAAAATGTATTTTTTGGGCAAGAAGACCGTAGGCAACTTCCTAATTAAATTTACACTGCTCGGTTCGTATATAGGTCGGATGAAATAGCTAGGCTAGGCTAGGCTAGGCCAGGCCTAGCTTCTGTTGTTTAACAATTGGAAAATAAATAAAGAGGTCGGATAAATTAGAGACACCCAGACCCTCTATTATTTAGTGGGCCTAAAGATGAGAAAGCAATTGGTGAGAGAATTTTGGACCAACTCAGGATGATTTAGACCCTTTAAGGTTGAATCTTCAAAGAAAGAGCAATGCTTGTGTGAAATTCGTTGCGTCATTAGCAAGCGATTTTTTTGTTTTTGTTTTTGTTTTTGTTTTTCTGTCTATTCTCATTTTTTATGGTTCTCGATTTCAAATGCTTAAAATTTTATATTTACTTTTGGAGTGCGTGTAGCCACTAATAACATCTACTTTATGATCACAGTTGTCTGAAACTCTGAATATATTGCTTTATGGCTTCTTATATAATCATTCTGTAGAATAGAGAAATTGTGAAAAAAGTGCAAAAAGAAAAATTGGATGGATTATTTTGTGTAAAAAATCTTAAACTAAGTCCCATAAGTAATGATGCATTCAAAGAGCAATATTTTATCTATCCTATTCATCTCTCAATTTTTGTAATATTTTCTTATTTATCCCTCTTGTAATTAAGTCCATATCTTCTGAGTCAACAAATTCCGATCCCATTCGTTCTGGGCTGAAATGCACATTTCCTTTAGTATTAGCGCAAAAATAGACATGAATATTTTGTTACCTTGGGTGATACGAATACAATGTAATTAGTCTCATTTTTTTTTAGTAAAAGTTGTAGATCACCCTTTTCAAATATTTAATATTTATAAATATTTTTTATACATATTTCAAATTTACAATCTCCCACATGTAGAATACAATCTTTACCGCTAGACTAAGTGCTGATTCTAAAAAAATAATCTCATGTTAACTTTAATTAAATTATTACAAAAATTAATTTACCTGTGATTAAGAATTATAAAGTCAAGATTACCTTATCTCTTATTATCATGAGACTATCTTTGTATTTTTTTTTTTTTTTTATGTTTTATCCTTAACAACATGTTTTGATCACAAATGCATGATTTCCTTTACGGCAGATAGTGCCCTAATTGATATGGAATTTTGAACTGTTCCTATTCACTTTATGTACAAAATGTTTGGGATTTTATAAAGGCTAAACAATTACGTTTTATCTAGAGATTAAATAATTACATCTCATATATAGATCAAATACTTACACCCGGAAAAAGAAAAACAGTTCTTCACCTTAATCTAAGGACCGTTCTATGCTAAAGAGACCCAAAATATAAATCTGAAGTGCGGAACATAATACTTGATTCCATGCCGTTTGTCATGGAATATTCAAAACCTTGTAGAGCAAGTCGTCTCCGTGAGCATGAGACAAGTCTTCAATGGCAATAAGTCATTCTCACTTTTTGTCGTTGAGTCGAGGAATAAGTTTTCCAAGACAGCAAGGTGTAGCCCTTGAGAAATCCTCTCCAAATTTTCTAATGAATTTCTCTTCTCTATTATTTGATGGTGGAAAAAGAAGAGAAGACACACACAATTATATTTTTCTTAAGAGGAAAACGTATGTTCAGTTTCTGTGCTTTTCTTGATTACGTTGTGCCTTAGGAATCAACCCTTATATAAATATAATAATCTTTATGGTTATCTGCCAAATTGAAAAAGGTATAATGTGTTGTGCATCAACAAACCGTGTTTGCACATCAAAAGCTATGTGACTGCATCCATATCCGTGCGGACAGCACAATCCTTCATAAAGGCAGATTTCTAACCTCTAAAAATGTACTTTTCTGAATTACAAATTTCTAAATCAGTCCATCAATAATTTAATCTTTGTCTAAATTGTTCTATACATTTATGAACCATATTATAATGAATATATTAATTGTTTATTACCTTATTTGATCACTTTAATTGACAATCATATATGACAGTAAACAATCAATAATTATATTGCATATATGCTCAATATTGACATCAAATTCAACACAAAAAACATATGAGATTTGATATACACCAAGTAAAGATGTCGAAGCTACTGGGCATCAATTATCTTTACTATTTATGTTTTATTTTTATTTTATATTTAAATAAGAAGAATTCATATCTTTTCTTCAAAAATGAATGCTGAAATTTAATAAATGTGTCATCTTATAGAATATATATTTAATTTTAAAATTTTAAAAGCTATTGGGCATCAATGGTATTGGACTTATATGAGTATTCGAACCATAACCATGGAACTAATATTTAGACAAACAAGAATCAGTATTTGGTTTAGTGGCAAAGACACATGATCTCTATGTGAGAGGTCATGGATTTGAAATCTGAATGAAAGAAATTCTTTGTTATAATAATAATTATATTAAATAGTTGGTTTGCTTGATCTTTAACCTTTATTCAAAAAATATTTAGACAAAATGTATTCAACTGGGAAAGTTTTGATGGGTGCACAACTGCACAACCAATTTTCAATTGAGAAAGAACCAATGATCATAATTTTTTGTTTAGTATTAAGGATCTTTGCCAATGGTTGTAAACTGTTAAAAGCACTAATTGTTGGTCGTAAAAATGAAAAAAATAAAGGAAATGTAATTTGATTTGAGAATATCTTATGCGAGTAGAACTAGCGTGTTCTTAAGCTCACCAAAGTGTTTGGTGATTTTAACTCCAAAACTCATAAAATTGATTTCAAATGACAAATCTCAACTGTTGGAACCCACCTCTCTTACGTGTGATACATCTACATGTAAAATTTTTAAATATTTAAATTAGTTTAGTATAAAGTCAATCGGTCAAATTAAAAGGTTAATAAATTAATTTTAGTGCATTCATTTTTTGAACGTTTTTTTACCACTTGACTTTATACTAAACTAATTCAAATGTTTAAAAATTTCACATGTAGACGCATCACATAATAAGCGGGTTCCAACGGTTCGGATTCGTCATTTGAAGCCGATTTGATGAGTTTTGGAGTTAAGTATTTGGTGAGCTTAAGAACACCTAGTTCTACTCATTTTATGCTGGTTCAATCTAAAATTCATACCCAAGGTTGGAACTCATTTTCAGAGTATCTGTATCGTGTTTCTATTCGATTTCAATTCCCGTGCTGATACTTTCGTTTGTACTATTTTTTACAGCTGTAATTAATGGTTAATAATTTCAAAGATATAGATGCTCTGATTTCAGTGGTGCGACAGTGCGACCTGTTAATTGTATGTTCTTCCAATTAATAAACATGTTTCAAGTATTTGCTCAATGTTTTTCTTTTTTTTTTCATGGCCATGTAACATCAAGGAATACCTGATTGCGTAAATGTTAGACTTATTTTATATTTTGTATGTTATGATGTAAGATCAGGTTTTCTTAAGTTGAGATTAAAAAAAAAAAAAAAAAACGATCTCATAAATAGTATTAAAATGAACGACTATAAAGTGTCTTAAACTTGGTATTGGCGTATTGCGATATCCTTCTATTAGCAACTATATAAGCCCGGTTTGGGGTAGAAAAGCCCATCTATGAGCCCAATGGGCCTTGAACTAATAGAAAGCTTTGAAAGCCTTGAAGAAATTATCTTTCTTGCTTTCTTCAAATCAATTGACATGGCATCTAATTCTAGCAAACCCTTTAGTTTTTTCTTAAACCCTTGCTTTCACAGTTTTTTTCCGCTTAGCCTTTAGTCAATCTCTCAAGTTTCTTATGCTAGCCAACCAATTATATGTACTGTTATGAGTAAAATGAGAAACAAAAGCTTCCAAACAATGTCATTTAAAACATTTCGACCCCACATTCTGACTTTCTGGTTTCTGCGGTCAATTTTACTATAAAACAGTACAATTTAAATGAAGGTATCCAACGATTCCAACCACAATAAATGCAAACTGTCCCTATTGTACCCATACTTGCAACTTTTGCAACAAGTCCCTTCCACGTGAAATGTACTTCCAAATGGTAAACTGTAGATTAATTTGGCTCCAAAAATAGATAAAAAATTACATTACAAACCTATTTACCACATAAATCAACCAACCTGAGCAGTTAAGTTCACTGCCAAACACAATGCAAACTCCTGCAGTATCGAGAAGCACCGTGACTTGAGTCACGTGTCGTGATCAAAATCATACGGAGTGATCACGGCATGGCATGCAAATAGTCATGGCACCTTATTCATGATCAAGTCGGTAAATTACGTTTGATCACGCTTTAACTTTTTTTTGTTTTGAATTTTAAGTTTGTTTCAGGAAAAAAAAATCAGAAAAATGTTGAAAATATGAAAATATTGTAAATAATTATAACACAAAGAAACAAGGTCATGAGAAAAATATTTGTGCACAAATATAAATTTACTGTCCTAATTGGATTGTTATTTGGAAGACAGAATAAATTTTATGTTGTTTTAGTTATGTATAATCACATGTCTTACTGTGTCATTTTCCAAAAGTGTAATCACAACACACTAATGGATACGATACTCGACACGCAAGTGCCATGATGAAACCATGCCATGCCATGACATTTCATGTCGTGCCGTGATCCCTAACTGCAAGAATCAAAACAAAGACAGACAAATATGTCAAGCATAAGAAATTACATAAAAAATAACAAATAAGAAGAGATAAATAAAATAGTGAAGGGAGAATAATTGAGCCATCATCCTAATATATACAAGAGAGGTACTCCCTAACCAGTACTAAATAAAAGGTTAAACAAATCATAAAAACAAGGTTAGGAATTCCTAGAAGCTATGAAGTTGGCTAAGCATGGGTACAAGCTCATCACTAGATGGCCGATCAGCCGGTAAATCTGACAAACAAACGAGTGCTATTCTCATTGCCATGAGCATTTCCTCTTCTTCTCCCTCATCCCCTACAATGGATGTGTCCAGTGCCTCCTTCGCCTCTCCGGCCTGCTGCTTCTGCCTCAACCAGCACACCAACCCATCCTGACTGGACTCTCCAGTTAAAAATTGGTCACTTGGGTCTTGGCCAGTTAGTAGTATGGCAAGCATGACACCAAAACTGTATACATCACTCTTGTCTGTATACCTGAAATGAAAAAAAATGGAAGTTCAACAATGGCAAAGATAACAAATTATTCACTCATCAAATGAAATAATATGTCATAAAAATCATTACATCTTTACTTGTGGAGTATACCATAATACAAATGTGCATCAATTATGTATATTTGGCAACATTTTTTTTAAATATGCAGAAGGCTGTGTAATTCATAATTTCAACCAATGAGGTCTGAACCTTTGACTTCCTAGTATCTCATTACTCAGGTACTATCTCATTTTCTGGTACTAAAGGAGGAAAATTTGTTCTAACTCTATACCAGGCAGTATATACCAGCATCAACCTTAGTGGTACGGCACAAATACCAATAGCATCAACTCAGTATTGGTACAGATCATTTTGATTGATTTCCTTTTTCTCTGGCTTCATTTATGTTGCGTTACAAATATCCTGGCATGTAACAGGATCTTCCCAGTTTCAGCTATTTTAAAAAAATTCAATCCAACAAAAGTTCATAAAAGGTCAATTATCCAGTATAATGTGCACTGTCCAGAGAAAAATAACAGATAAAAGAGAAAACAAACTTAGTTGTACCAGGTTAATGCATGTGGGTCCAGTATTGGTATATGCTGGTACTAGACCTAAAATCTAAAACTTAAACATGTAAAAGATAGAACAATTACCTGCAACCCTGGTTACATTCAGGTGCCAGAAAATAACTAAAATGCCTCTGATCACAAAACTGCAAATCACCTTCACTGTCCATCGAAATCCGAACCAAACCACAATCTCCTAATCTCGGCTCAAACCCTTCATCCAAAACCACATTAGTTGGCTTTAAGTTCCAATGCATCAATCTAGGGTTGCACTCAAAATGCAAATATCTCATCCCCTTCGCAATGCCTAATGCAATTTTCAACCTAACTTCCCAATTCAGCACCATCTGACCTGCTCTAACCCATTTCATCAAATCTTCCAAACTGCCTTCGCTCAAAAAATCATATGCTATGAATAATTTATCTTTATCCAGTAAGTACGCTCTTAGAGTTAACACATTCCGGTGTTTGAGCCGCGACAAAGATTCAAGCTTCTGTTGGATTTTTCGCTTTTCAGAAGTAGAATTTGGCCTGAGAGGTACAACTTTGATTGCAACTGAGAGGTCGGATTCGAGTTGCAATTTAAGATATTTGCAAGCTGGGGAGGCACTAGGAATTGGGGTTAATTGTGGTGATTGCGGGTTGCTCACAAGGGCTAATAGAAAGGATTTGGGGTTGATTTGAGGGGTAAAAATGACCGGTCCTTTCAACAAAGGAGTGAGATGGGTGTAGAGAAATGCGAGTCGAATTAGATAGAGAAAGAAGAGAGCAAGAAGGAAGCCAGAAAGAGTACCAAGGAGTATGCCGAAGAGTATGGGTTTGAGAGGGGCTCTTGCATGATTGTTAGTGTCTGAGGGGCTTAATTGTGAATTGGCCGCAGGTGGTGAGGGTGTTGGAGAGAACAGGGGTTGTGAGTGGAGAGGTTGAGATGCACAATAAGACGAGAGGAGGATGAGAAATGGTGCAAGGATATAGAGGGTTCTTGTGGGATTTTGATGAGTTGAGGCCATATGTTAGACACACACACACACCCCTCACAGAGAGAGAGAGAAGGGATGATGTATCAAAATGAAAAGCAAGCTTGAAACCCGCCTAAAGAGTTGTTTAGAAATGAAAGAAAGATGACAAAAAAACAATGAGCCAGAAAGAGAGATGGATACTCTCTACAAAAAGGAACAAGTAAAAGCTGTGATCTTCTTTTCATGGTAGTTTAGAGAAGAGAGAGAGAATGTTCTATCTCCGGTGGGCATCAAAAAATTCTCCAAGAAAGGAGAAGATTAACAAAGAAGACTTATTTTCTTTCACAGTTAGCAGTCAAAAACAGTCGAAGCAGCTTCAAATTGGAACTCAGAATAGAACTGATTCCTTTTTTTTCACATTTAGACCCTCCAACTTGTTAATTTCTCTTTCCTTTCTACAAAATCACAACCTCCTGCTTTGTTCTTCCAGACGCCAATGAACTTACCTAATGAAATAAAAAAAAAAAAAATTAATATTCAGATTGTTGCATTGGTGCATGACGAGTGAACACAATTTGGTGCTGGCATCTCAATTTCAAAGTCTACCTCAAATAAAATATGAAACAAAATATAAGAAATTGTCCTGTTGAAGAGCCACCATCTACTGCAATTTATAAAACAAAAACCTAATTAAATGACAACACACGTTCACAATTAAAAGAAAATTCAATGGAACCCTTGAAATGTGGTTTAGTACATAGATATTAAAAGAAAAGAAAATCCCAAAAATGTAAACCAAAGCACCTACTGGACTTACATTCTTACACAAACACAAAAATTGACCATCTTTTCAAAACCCAACTTTTCTCTCATCTCTCACTTTCAGTTCTAAACAAGGAATGTCGATTACACATTTTGGGCAAGTTCAAACTAACAAATGCGAGATGTTTTGAGACAGAAAAGAAGATACCTTTTAAACTAATATTTCAAGCGCCATTTTGAAGCCTATCATTGTTGAACTTAATTGGGGCTCTCTCTCTCTCTGAAACCCTCTCAAACCCAAGAAGGCTAATTTGCAAAACAAACAAAATTGATTTGTCTTCTATTTTATCTAGAGATGGTGTTTTGTGATGGGCGTGTGACAAATTTATGGAGAAATGCAGAAAAGTGTGCTTTGATTTCCGTGCAAAGGGTAATCTCACTTACAGCTTTTGTTGTTCACACAAATAAATAATTAATAAATAAACATATCAAAAGTAGAATGTTTCACACATATCACCTTGGGACTACAAAATGTCATATCTAACTTTTCTTTTAATTGAAACCCTAAACCCTAACATTTGAATGACACTCATAATAAACTATACAAATTTCACTTTCTCTATAGACAGTAATAAAATTTTCAGTTTCTTAAGGTTAGAATTGAAAAACTGCGCTGTGTCTGCTCGGAGAGAAGAGCATATAGGGACAAAAAAGGAGTTCGGATCCTCTAAGGTAACACACCGTTTAAATTTCATCTAAACCGTCCGATCAGAATATAGATTAATCTGGACCCTTTAAGTTAATCCTCGTATATAATAAACGGACAGAATTGAAACTCCAAAATTGAGGTACCTTAGAAAACATGAATTCCATAAATGGTTACAAATTATACTACTGAGGTGTGGATTTATCAATTTCCAGGTTTTGAGGGCTTTCCCGCCAGTCTGCCTTTTTTTTTTTTAACGGACCGTGCTGTGGGCCCACTGATCGGTCAGAGTGGGCCTCACCCAACAGGAGTGGGCCGCTTCACAGGAGAAAATCTTCTCCGGCCTATTACAACTGGCGAGATTCTTACATTTCAAATCTCACTTCAGATAAGTGGGGTTCAAATGTCTTGTGCCTCATTGGTAGGGGTGATTAATGAACGAGTTATGAGCGAGTTATGAGCGAGTTGGATTATGTTTATGCTCGTTCATTAAGTAAG